>OY770012.1:4205657-4805657 GCA_963669245.1 Quercus cerris
GCGTATGACAAGAAACTGCATGTGGTGGTGGTTGCAGACTTAGCAGAGGGTCGGAGACACAGGAGAGAGGTGGAGAAAACTTGAAAGTAACCAACAAAATTAAAGAACGAGAGAGTCATGGGTTGCGAATAAGATGTAATCCCCCATATACGAGCAGGAGAAAAGTTGAATGTTTAAAACCAAAAAAATTAAATAATGAGACACTAATGGGTTGGGAATAAGACGTAATCCCCATATCCAAGAGCACTTAAGGGAATTATATATGTGATCGAATCAAGTTTACTAGGTGGAAAATTTTCACACTTGAAACTTTCTTGATTACCCAAATTTTTATAAACCTCAGACTTACCATCCCAATTGCCATTTGGGTGAAATTGCCAATGACCCTTTTGGATTTGACTAAATCAAGATTCTGGGATTGTTGATGTTGAGCATTCCTAGCTTATATAATCAAGGCCAGCCTAAGGCCTCGCCACTTAGGGTATGACCTAGGCCGCCTAATAGTAAAAGGCCCTAAATGTGTGGAGAATAAGTGATTAAAAAAATAATAATAATTAAACCATGTAAGTTGTATATTTTTTCCTCAGTTTTTAAGAAGGCCAAAATAATTTTAGATTAATAGAAATCCGATGAAAATTAATCATCTTAAAATTAAGAATAATGGATTTTAAATAAAACAATTTATAATGTAGAACATTAACTAAAAATACTATTTAAGCAATATTTAAAAGAGTCCTCAAAATGCACTGAGCTAGACCTTTAATATAATCTCTATACTTCTCATTTTAGGGCTTCTTCCCATCATTATGTATAACTCTTTAGCATTGTTGTTTATTTTAGGGGCATTTAATGGCAGTCCTATAGGGAGGAAACGGTGGTCGTATCATGAATGATATTATCATTCATGGGGGGCTGAAACATACAGCCCTACAACAATAAAAAGTTTTTGTTCCAAGGCAGAGACTTCTTTACCTATTTAACTGAGGAAACCATTAAGGGCTGATAGCTATATTATACAAGAGGAAAACATGCCATACAAACCTACCTATGATTATCATTAGTCCAAAAGAAAGTCCAATTCTTTTTCATATTGAATCTTTCCTTCAAACTATATCTTCCATCACTCATCTTTCCTCTTGTTTCAACCAACATAGCACTACACAATCCAAAAATGATATTTTAGTAAGCAAAGAATATTAGATAAAGTGGAAAAAGGTAAAATAGAAAATGGCTTTCCTCATTGTTTTCCCAAAACTTATTTCCTATAGATAAGTATACCACATTTGATTTGAGTGGTATGCATATCTGACACGACAACATAACAACTTCTGCTATGCAAATAAATTACTATGAGCTTCAGTTCTTGTAAATCGTAATGGTATATTTTTCAATCCATCTTCAATGGCAAATTAAAAATCATCAGTACCAAAGTAGCGATCGCCAAACTCTCCCATCCCTGGTATGACACGGAATTGATCGTTTAGTCCAGCATCAATCTCTGAAGTTACAATTTCAGAAATGGAAACTGTTTGCATACACGATGTATCCCCTCAGGAGCCTGGAATATTGTCATAAAACAAATGCAAAATCACACATTCTAAGCATGGAGTTTGAGGGAAGTTAGTTGCAAAGAAAAAAGAAAAAAAGAAAAGAAAAGACAAAAAGACAAAAATATGTAACTAGCACTTAAGCTAACTCACAGAGATGAGGTTGAGGAATATAATTCTAGACTCTGGAACTCCCTTTCGTGTAAGGAGTTCAATTGCTTGGCTGGCAGAATTACCTTCAAGGAAGCAAACAAGGCTGTCTCATACTTAGCCACATAAATGCATCACTCACAAGGGGAAATGCACTAACTGATAGTGGTACTGTAATGCTTTTAGTTTCCTTGGATCCATAGATGATTATAGGTTCTTAAACTTAAGACTTAATTTTAGACAATAAACAGTTAGAATAGTTTTCTATAGATGATAAATGGAATAATATAATTGCATGTAAACGGTAACGAAGGTCACCTGTTGCTAGAACTGGATCCATGAGGAGGACATGCCGTTCTGAAATATCTTTTGGAAGCTTCTCATATATAAGCTGGATGTAAGAGGAAGGAGAGGAATTATATAGGGGGAACTCCATTTCACCTTGAAGAATAAAAATCAATACACATTTCAAATATACGTGACACCTGTTTTTTATTATCACCGGTACGATGGATGAGGATTTTTCCTATCTTGATTCCTTTGCAGCATGCACGCAATGCATTCTCCATACTTTCCCCACTGAAATATAAACAATTAAGAAAACTAGTTACATATTGCTACTTGTATGGAATATTTGGACTGAAGAAAACATAAATTCTTGGATCAAAAAAAGATATGTTCTATTCTGATCCAATATCAAAGAGCCCCAGGCTCCTAAAGTTAAAAGAATTTATATAACCAAATCTTAAAATACAAACAGAAAGAAAATCAAGATTGACACTTAAATGTAACCTGTGGTTAAAAGTAAACAGCGCTAGATTCTAAGCTCACCTTCGAATAATGGAAACACCACATAATTTCTTGCAAAAGTCAACTCCAGTATACACTGATCCTGGAATAGGACAAGATACTGTAAGTGATTTGCAGCAGAGTCTGATATAGCAGTATCAAGTACCAATCAGATAATAAGGATTGCAGTTTTTCCAGTGACAGGCCCAGCTTGAGCCAGGCATGGTGCAAACTCACACGACTTGAATTATATATATATATTTTGTTTCCATAATATGAAATTTTCATTGTACTAATTTTTTTCTCCCCTTGCACTCAAACACACCTGTAGGAGTGATTACTTGCTTCTCTGTAAAAGGCAAGTAGCCAAGACCATGTTCCACTACCTGAAAAATTTATGGTTTTTAGTATATGTTAGACACAAATGTATATACGAATTGAAGGTCCTCAGGACAAACAGTCTCTACATACCAGACGTATTAACCGATCTGAATAAAAAACAAAATCATGCTTTGTTATTTCCTTGTCACGAATCAGAGTGTGCATGCCTCTTATCTGTAAAACCAATCCTAACATTATATAAAACACAAAGGAAAAATATAATGAAGCTTAATTTGAGAAAAGTAGGAAATTCAAGCACACACTATGCATGTGGAGTCTATCCCAGGTAATCATTGTTCCAATCTTCCTGTCTCAGAAGTCAGAACATGTTATATCTCTAAATGCACCTGATTAGAATTATGATCACTAGAATTAATATTCACGACTCCTAAACTTATCAGACTACTACCCACTCAGAGGTTGCATCCAGTTTAACTCAGACCAAGGTATGACCATATTAGGTGGTTACTGCAGTGAACAAAAGATTGGCTGCTGCCTGGAGCACTCCTGATATCTTTTAAGTTAATTAGTTTGTGTCAAATTGTAGTTTACTGATCAATTAAAAAAGTTTGTGTCAATTCAGTTTTGTTGGTTTTGTCCAGTATGATATGAACATTGTTCTGTAAAAAATTTATCCTATAAGGTGACAGAAAGAAGAAAAGGATGATGATAAATACCTGGAATGTAGACTGAATAACATTCAAATTGGGATATATCTTGCATAGGTTATGCTGGCCAAGCTTTGTGCGGATATGTTGCACAATTAAATCAATTGCAACATGATTGTCTCCACCCCGAGGTATGATGACATCGGCATATTTCTTTGATGGAAGAATGAAACCATCAAAAGCAGGCTTGACAAACTTTGAATACTGCACAATTGATGAAACACTATGAAACTAATTTTTCCACACAAATGATTGATCTCATTCAAAATTAAATTCCAAACCCAGAAGACTAAACTTAGAAAATTTTTTATCACCCAACAATTACAGAATGTTGCCAATGCCACAGGCAAGAAAACAGTAGCTAGATGCATCCTTGAACACTACAGCTCATTAACGAAAAATACAGCTACTAAGCTTTCAGAAAACTTTTGCCACTTCTGGTCCTTCCAACAATTGTACTAAAAGCAGAATATTTTGATTCCCATAGCTCAATTCCAACCCAAGAGGCAAATTATTGTTTACACTTGCTAAATCTAAATTAAAATGAAAACATGAATGTTTGCAGAGTTTGATTCCTATTACCTTGTTCTGAAGTAACTAAATTGTTAGTCTTATATGGATATGTATATGTATATGTCATAAAGTAAACAAAATTGCAAATAGGAGAAAACTAGTTTCACAATAAGTTATATAATTGATTATTCCCTGGCCTATGCCAGTTCCAATTAGTCCTATCCTAAATAGCCCATTTATCCTTTTTCACATTTCTATTTTCACAGAGGAGCATGTAAAGATAAAACTTAAAATAAATAAAAATAAAATAAAAACTTTAGGAGACGTATTTTTTGATTGATAAAAAAAAAAAAAAATGCATCATCTTCAACATCCAAGCTTTGTCTAAATTTATGCTGCATGATCACGACCAATTGTGCAGTTCATTGGGCTCCAAACCTTCAGAAATGCATATGATGCTGTTTCTGGTTGTAGGACTGCATGACACTTATCATACATGGCCTAACTACATCACATTCCTTCATTTTTTTAAACACCTGGTCAAACCTCTCAGATGTTTTCTCAAGAACCATCTTAGCCCTGATGTTTCCAGTGTGCTCAGTTCCAATATGTTGTATCAATTAATTCATAAAAGGAAAAATGATTCTTGCCTGTTCAAGAACAGAGTGTACATCTCTACCTCTGTCAACTGTGTCACGCTTTATTCTTCGGGCAAGCCTTACATCAGCATCTAGATAACAATGTAAGGCCAGTAAGATAGCTAATGAGAGGAAAAAATTTGCACGTTGACAGTGCTTTGAATAAAAAAGTTAACAGCACAGAACTTGCTACCAGGTATCAACTAAATGGTAACAAAGTTAAAAGTCTGTATAGCAATATGTTCAATTCCAAGAAAATACTTATATCATGGACACCAGGCCAGATTACCAGCAGTCAAAGCTTCAAAAGTTTAACAAGATATGAGGAAAGAAACCTGCATCAACAAAAATCTTCATATTCATCAAGTTGCGGACACGTTGGTCATGAAAAACCAATATTCCTTCCAATATGATCACATCAGATGCATTGACCTGACAAGGTATGACCAAACAAAAGAAAATGAAAGTTTCCTCAAACTTAAAATTGAGATCTCAAAACAAAAAAGAAAAGAAAAGAAAAAAGATTCAATTATTTCTGAATTAGTTGGCCAATAGTGCAGACCATTGAATTGATTTATAATTTTTTTTGAATCAGTAAGAATTAAGTAATTCATTGAAAGATGAAAAAAGAGATTCTCAGTATACAGGAAGTAAACTGCTAAAAGGATAGCATTAGATAAAAGGAAAAAAGAACCAAGTATAACCGGTAAGCTTACAAAATCCACAACAATATGTGTTTCACCCATTACATTATCAGTTCCACTTTTAATTTTTTCTAACTGCATTAGCCCGTTACAAAAGCCATTGCCTCAAATATTTGAGCAAATTCTAACAAGAGTATAAACCTATATCAACTGGAACTACAATAGTTTTCATAAGACAAAAGAACTACCTGTCGAAAACGGTCAGAGAATCGCTGATGATTCTTAAAATCATATATTGGAACTTGAACAGGCTGACCAGATTTGAGCTTGCCAATACACTCTAAAAGTTGTTCTGTGTCAAATGCATCTATAAAGAAACCAGATATATTTTAATAGAATGACAAATTTGTAACTAATAGAAGGTACATTCAACAATTATTCGAAGCCTGCATTTCTCTTAATCCATGATTAACTTACCAGGGTGATCAAAATTATACTCGTGTACATGTTTTGATTCTTCCTCTGTTAAACCACGGTAGAATGAGTCCTACGAAATTCATCACAAAATTTATTAAGAAACTAAAAGACTATACTCTTTTCAAAATACTAACAAAGAGCATAATCCCATCCAAGAGGGTAAGAAGATGTAAACATTCATAGAGCCAATAGAGAAAAATTAGGCAATTTCATGAGATTCGAAACTCTGTGACACAACACAAAATATAGCAAGATTTTACCTGCTGTTCTTATGTTACTATGATTCACTGATTTATAACATGTGGAATACATAATAGGCAATAAGATTTCAATTCTATTAACCTTCTTTGCTAAGTTACCTTCAATACAATATTCTCATCTATAAAATTCAAAAAACTCATTCCTTTATTTTATCACTTTTTAACAAGTAACAAATACAATCTTTGAAAATTCATGAAGGTAAAACTACAAAGTGATTACTCAAGCAATGAGTAATGAATAATCAAAGGAGTTCAGAAGAAAAATACAAAATATGCACCTGATTGACTAGCACAACCCTATGATCATGGAGTTGTTGAATCATCATGTCACACACTGTAGTCTTGCCTGATGCTGTACCTCCTGAGACCCCTGAAATTTCCAGATTTATATATATTATATATTTTTTTTTTTAGTATTACATCCAAGCCTGGTGAGTCTTAAACCTACTATCTTAACCATCATGTATTATTTAAGTTAAAGCTCATTTGCAAATAAAAATTGAAAATAAATAAATAAATAAATAAAACTACTAAAAATAAAAAGGGTGCCACACGAAATATACATGAGTTTGTAAAAATTATAAGAATACCATAATAAAATTTGTAATACCTTTAATGATAGCTTATCAAAATTACAAAAATTACATTGTGTTTTCACGTAGCATAAATTGCATTAATCACTATGTAGAAGATATTAGTATTCAAAAGTTAAAGCTATGTCCTTCACAATTTTCCAATCCAATAAAAAATTATAAAGTCAAAACCGGAAAACGACAAACCCAAAAACAAAACAAAACAAGGAAGTACGTAGATTTGAGTTTGTGTTCTCCGAGGTTGTTTGGTCGGTCATTAAAACTAAACGTAACAGAATAAAATTATTAGTATTATATAGTATAATGACAATATTTATATTACCAATGACGAAGGGCTGTTTGGGAGGATTGATAGGGTCACCGGGGGATCCAGGGGAGGAACATGAACCGCGGTCCGAAGAAGGTGGTGACGTGGTGGTGGTGGTGGTGGTGGGGCCGAGAATAAGGCCATCGGAACGCAAACCGGAGAGGTGTGGACCGGAGGAGGAGGCAATAGTCACTATTTCGTATTCCATTGCAATATTATTGTTGTTAATATTATCATTCGTTTGAGGAGACGCCGTCGTTTCCTCCATCTCTCTCTCTCTCTCTACGATGATGGTTGCTGCATGAGTTAGCACTATTATTTAGTTATAACAAAGATTCACACACTAATAGGGTTTGGTTGTGGAGTAGCTTTTTCAGGCATTGATTCTTTCCTTTCTTAATTTGTTCCATAAAAAGATGATATTGTGATCTGCCAAGCTAAATTGTATGTTAATTAACTCAAATTTATTTATTTTATTGTCTTAATATTTTCTTACATAAAATAAAAATAGACAGCTACTCTTTTTTTTTTTTTTACTTATGCTAATGATTGATAAATTGTAATTTTTAGTTAAAATTATATTGGGTCCGTAAACTCTATTTTGCAACCATAAAACTTTATAACTTTTTTTTTTTTAAATTTTATAAACTCTCATTTTAAATTCAAAACACCATTTTCCAATTTAAGTTAATTAGGTAAATTAATTTTTAGTTATAAAAAAATATAAAAAATTAATAACTAAATTAATAAACTTTTATTATGAAATATATTGTGTATCTTGCAATAAATTAAATAATAATGTGATATTTGACGAACCATTTGATTAAATTAAATAATATATTGTGATTAAATTAAATAATATATTGTGTATCTTGCAATAAACAAATGAACAAATTATTCTTTCAAATTAGGTACCCATTACATGGTGGTTCATGTGATGAACCATTTATCACATGATTTATTATTTTAGCTCATGTGATTAAAGCACACATGAATGCTCATTTAAACAAATTTTATATGTGCATGTATATGTATATATTATATTCAAATATCAAAAATATTATTTTGAGTGTGGCTTATATGTTAAATAAACCAACATGGACAATTTATATTTTTCAAATTGCTTCGTATTATTCATAAACAACTCGCCTTACTGCCCATGCCTACTATATTGTGATTGCCTTCTTTACCCTTACCCACTTGCTAAAGAAACTATTAACCAAGTGACAATTTTTTACAACGTGATGTAATCGGTGTATTAGTGGTTGATTTATATGAAAATGATGTTGCATAGTCACAATTTATCACCTAAAATAGATTGTGAAATTGATTGTAAAAAAATTACATCCTTAATTAAAAATAATGATAGTTGTATGGTTGAAATTATTATTATTATTATTTTTTTAGAGTAATATAATAGGAGTAAATGTTATGTAGTAATGGAGCGTTGCTTCCGCCTCTCACATGAAAAGCGGCCATGTGAGAAGAATGACAATACTCTCGAATTATCCAATAAATTCCCACAAAGAATATTTTAGTGCCACAACCGCGTAAGTTGCAAGCGAATCACTTTCTAAGTACGGTTGTCAATTTATGATCATGAGGCTTAAATATATAAAAAGGAAGGATTTAGGTGTTGAACATTGATTTGTTTTCACTTTCCAGTGTGTGCCACGGAAATTCCTAAGGCTTTTTAATGCTTTTAAGGGTACAAAGCTCTGTTTCATATTATGCTTCTTTTTGACACTTCCACAGGCCTCGCCTTCGCATCATTCCAAGTTGCAACTCCTTCGGAGGAGACTACGACCTCTAAATTCCAATAAAAAAAAAATGTGGAACTATTGCAAATTTTATTATAAAAAAAATTATAAATTAATGCTTTTAAGGGTACAAAGCTCTGTTTCATATTATGCTTCTTTTTTACACTTCCACAGGCCTCGCCTTCGCATCATTCCAAGTTGCAACTCCTTCGGAGGAGACTATGACCTCTAAATTCCAATAAAAAAAAAATGTGGAACTATTGCAAATTTTATTATAAAAAAAATTATAAATTAATGGGTTAAGAATATGAGTTGTGTTAACTTAAATAATTGTTCGAATGATTTTTTTTTTTTGTGATTAATGACACGTTAGCTTGTAACGATTATTTTGTAAAGTTAATTTGTAATATTCTTAGCATCACTCAAATCTAACTAAATTTAAAAAACATTACAAATTTTACTATATAGCTTTTACAAATGTACTTCAAACATTTATTTAGTATGGTACATTTTCGAAACGATTTTGTGCTTTTTTTTTTAAATATTATTTTTATGATTAGGTCACTAGATTAATGGTGTGGCATAATTTTAGCCTTTTAGTATAAATAAAAAGTAAATATTTAAAGAACTTTATATGGTAGAGTAACCTAGAAATTATAGAGGATTTTGATTCTACCACAAAATTTGTTTCATAGAGCTTACAAACTATTGTGTCAATAATTACCAAAAAAATAGTTTAAACATTCATTTATTTAGTGGTTAGGGTTCAGGAATTACATTCATTGCCACTTCAGTTTACAAGCTTTATATAGTAAAATTTGGAGCAATTTTAAAAAACTCCCTTTTGAAATTTATTAATCACATTTATTGACATATCATTTTGTAAATATTATATAAGAAAATTTTTAATATTTTTAGCATTATTTTTTAACAATAAGTCAAAATTATATAAGTTTAGATGTACAATAAATTTCATAATTTTAAAAAATTATTGAAGAAGTAGGAATTGTGATTTTTTTTTTTGGAGAAAAAAGTAGGTTGTGATTGATATATAATAAAATAAATGTTAGTACTGGTGATCCTATAGTAAAAGTAACGATATTACTTCAAAATTTCAAATGTTGTAAGAAGAGTTGTAAGTTTTTTTGTGTTTGTTGTGTTGTTAAAATTCGAATATCCATTTGTCCCATACCAAATATGCTTCTTTTTACTCTTTTTTTTCCAGGGGAATGAGTTAAAATTAATGAAAAATTAAAGAAAAAAAGGGAAAATTTTATATTAAAAAGGGATAAAAGTTCCTTCATGTTTATAAGGAAAAGAGTGAAAATTGCTGCGTCGTATTTGGGAGTATTATTATAGTCTTAGACAAGCTGAAAATTTGAAGCTATGCATACTATTAATCTATGAAATTGTACTTTGTCCTGCATTATTTCTATCTTGATGTGCTCAAGGGAAGAAGTTTTTAGAAGGTAGAAAAGTTCCTTCTCTCCTCTTTTTTGTTTTTTGTTTGTCTTTTATTCTCTCTTGGGACATCATAATATATGATTTTTTTTAATAAAAAGTTTATGATCATAATTTTAATAGCTTTTAACTTATTCTGTGGTCTATACCTAAAGGTCAATATCTTCTTTTTTATTTTAATTTATATGAAATATAGCAATTTTCGAATTTATTTATTTTTCATTTATAAGATAATATTTCGAAATTATTTATTTTTCATTTATAAGATAATATTAAAATGACGTCCCTTTAAACGCAATCTGCTTATAAATCTGTCTCATCAATGAATTTTACAAAATTTTGAACAAGATCAATAGGCAAATCTGCACCAAAAGGTCCAAGACTTAAGTCTTGGACCTCTTGGTGCAGACGTGCCTATTGATCTGTTGAAGGCCGATTATTCCCTATTTTTTTTCTTATATGTTTAATTTGAACGGCGGATTCCTCAGGCCAAGCTAGTAATGGTGTCACTGTATGCATGAGTTGTGGTCTCTTGGTGATCTCTACAAGTGATGTTGATGATCACTTATACAAGAGAGGGGTTAATTGTCAAGCTTGTAAGTTAATTTAGCATTTATATCACTACACACTTTTGATATGAGAGTCACTTCACAAGTACAAGTTCTTGTAGGGTAGAAGGGACAAAGGCCGGGATTCAAGTCTTTAATATATAGAGTTTCGCACAGATGTATACAATTAGATTAAGTTAAAACGAGATTTTCATATCAAATTTAAAAATAAAAAAAAAGAGTAAATATAGCATATGTTAAAGTGTAAATGAAGAGAACGTATCTTATACATATATATATATATATATATAACATTTTTCTTCTCATAGTACGTGAGTCCTACATGATTACAAGACTATACACAGGAAGAGGGATAATGTGTAATAACATTTAGTTCATAGAAATAAATGTCAATGGAAGAAATACCACCCATTTTATCATAATAAATTCTTTTTACACTTTATACTATGAAATAATACAAGTAAAGAATAATTAACACGAATAAAATTCAATTGAAAACAACATTGCAACGGTATATTTTAGAAACTGGTGAATTGAAAGAAATATTGATACACACTTTAAAAATCTAATCATCACACAGGGGATGCCTAAAATGATTGACACATTAAAAATCTAATCATCACACAGGGGATGTCAAAAATGATTACAGCATCATAATTCTAAATTCTTCAAAACTAAGCACACCATCTCCATTCAAATCAAACTGATTGATCATCACTCTGCACTCTTCAATCGACTTTGAGTCACCCAATCTGCTGAGCATTCTTTTCAAACTCTTGGGTGTAATAAAGCCACAACCTTCCATATCATACATTGCAAAAGCCTCTCTCAAATCCTTTATCTTCTCTTCCTCTTCTCCTCCTTCCATTAGCCCAATAAAATCTTCTAAACCCAAGAAACCATCTCCATCAGAATCCAATGCCTCCATTGCAACCTCAATCTCTTTTGAAAATAGGTTTCCACCCATAAGACTCAAACCGTGTCTCAAGTCTGAGGCTGATACTTTCCCATCACCATCTTCATCAAAGTAATGGAAAACTTGCTCAAGGTCTTCAGATTTCCTCATGATAAAATTGTTGTGAGAAATGGAATCAAGTTCTAGCAAGCTTGTTTGCTAACTTGAATTGCACTACGACATTGTTGTTACACATTCTTATATACACTTTTGAGGCTGAACCATCTATGATCATGGGAAGAACTTGCTGTGAGTTTTCGAAACATGTGAGGAAGTGTTCAAAATGAAGAAAAAATCAAAAGGAGGAATCCAAAGGCTATTAGGTAATGTATTGCTATCATGAGAATAGTGTCTAAGGAATAGACGAGGAAACAAGCCAAAATCAAGCGTCTAGAACAGTGTGTGCCGGTCAACAAGGCAAAGACTTGAATTTTTTATACTATCATATGAAACGCAACTTGGTCTACTGAAACATGATTTGCTACATTACCTTTCTTTTATATTTCTTGGTGTGTCTTTCACTCTTACTCATTCTTTATGGTCAATGAATGCGTCTTTGGATATGAGCAATTATTTTCTGTGTGCTCCTGACCAATTCTTTCTAGTCAATGAATGAGTCTTCTGAGCAATTATTTTATCTATGCTCTTGACCAATGCCTCGCATTCCATATATTGAGCTCTTAACTTGTCTCATAATCAAGAAAAAGTCCGCCCTGTATTGTTTTTATCCTCTCTCTTTTTTTAATGAATATATTTTATTACTTAAATTAAATATTACAAATTTAAAAGTATATCTATGTCACATCATTTAACATGGAGAATCATATTTCCTATGTACCATCCTCAGGGCAAAGAGGTCAAACTTGTTGGAATTTCTTTCCTTCTTAATACCCTCACTAATAGTGTATTGATATATACATGACAACTCAATATAGTTTGAGGCCTAAGACAACAATTTTAATTGTGGTCTTTTTCATATTTAATTAGTAATTTTTCATTTCGATGTAGTTAAAATATTTAAAAGTTCATTGTTTCTTAAAATGCAAAATTATTAATCAATTTTTAGTATTTAAATTTAGTTAATGTCTCATTTTTAATGATTATATGGCCAATTTAAAATATTTAAAGTAAGATTTCATTATTTTTAATGTTGAAACTTGAAAAAAATTTACTTATGAAAAGAAAAATATATTACAAATATTGTTAGTAAAGCGATCTAAGAATTTTTTTTTAAAAAAAATAGTCTTTTTTATATAATCAAAGATCGTTATATTAAATATTTGAATACCATTACAATATTGTTAACTTTCTATTGTATTATTTTTATATTTTATTATATTATAACTCTTTTTTATTAATTTTTTTACTCATATGTGGCTTAATTTATTAATAAATTCTAACTTATCAAACATGCTGCTGCAACTTCCTTAAATAGAATCACCTAATAACTTCAATATACTAGGATAAAGACGAATTTAACATAGAACTTGTTGAATTAATAACGATCAAAACAAGGTCAATTTTATATATAGGAAAATTTTAGCATATTAAAAGAGATGAAAAGTTATTATTCTTTTTATTAAAAAAAAATGAGTTTTAATTTACATTAAGTAAGATGATACATGGAGAGAGAGAGAGAGAGAGAGAGAGAGAGAGAGAGAGAGAGAGAGAGATTGTTTAGTATGTGGGAATTGAATGGATAATGTTGACAAATTACTAAATGGAATATTGATATAAAATAAAAAATTGAAGTCTCAAATTACTATGGTAAATTAGTCATCTTGAGTCTTGACCCATCATTTTCTATTTGAACAAATGTATATATATATATATATATATATTATTTCTTGAGGTTTTGCTATGCAGCACATTTCTTGAGATTATCTTTATATATTTAGGCTTTTATCTCAACAATATTTGCATTTATATCAAAGTATTAGTTCATTGAATTAGCAAATACTAATTGATGAGTTCTAAAGGATCAGTGGGCTGAAAAATCTTCGGATGCTCTTGATCTTGAAGAATGAATCCTGGAAAATCAAAGAAAATCAGAGAAGACCGGTTGAAACCGGCCTTTAATTCTCCGATGGTAAAGTTAGTAGATTGAAGGAGAAAGAAGAGCCCTCAAAGATTTAACTTTTTATCTAGAATTCCAAAAGAGAGAAAAAAGTCCCCTTACCTCTGCGTAGAAGGGTCTTTATATAGTGTTAGAAATCAGTTATTTCTCCTAATCGTTGTAGAGTTTGGAGGATTCAGAGGGTAACTTCCTTAACTGTCATAAGAGTCACCTCATCGGGACTTGTGTTGAGATTCAATCAATATGACTCTTGGTTGGAAGTGTGTCAAGTGTAACTCTTGGTGAACCTCACCCGTCCATCATTAAGGAAGGACGAGGTTCATTGCTCACTCGTCCTTCATTGGACGAGCGAATGGAGAATGAAAGAGGACGGTTATGGAAGGACGAGTGTACCAACCATTCGTTCTTCGCTCTGTACATTGCTATGGACGACCATATGGACGAGTAATTGACTTGGTGTTTTTCTTGCACCATCACTAATTATCTATAATTATGAATTAATTATTTATATTAAATGAATTTATATGATTATTTTTTAGTAATTCTATACAAGAAAAAAAAATATTTGGAATAACATGACATTCTTCTTTATATTTAGTTTTTTTATTATTATTATTTTTTTTACAACAATTGACATGCACGCCATCTAAAATTAAATATTTTTGGATTTACTAAAATTAGTATTAATCATTTAGATTTCTTAATTTCTTTCATTGACATGTAATATATATATATATATATATATATATATAGAGAGAGAGAGAGAGAGAGAGAGAGAGAGAGAGAGAGAGAGAAGACTGGGCTAAGACAATTTGGGCTGGGCCTTTGTCCGAGACAATTAATTTGTAAGAGATAGGTCTTTGGACTAATAGTTAAGACATAGAAAGAAGGCTCAAGTCAAGAAAAGAAACTTTAGTACTAAGATAGATTGTAGACAAGGAGTATCTCTTCGTTTATTACACTTTCCTTGGAATAAGGAGAGTTCCTATTAAGTGACAAGTACAAGTTAAGGCTTTCTTGAGTGTTTACAATGGTCTTACTTTTTCTCTTTCTTCTTTTTTTTTGGAAAAACCCCTCTCACAACATGTGAGATCTTTTCCTAATTACAGTTTTGGTGTCTCCATATCAGCCGTCCACCTGTAGAATGGATGATTCTTTAGGTAAGATACTTGTCTCATATTTTTCCTAACCTTGTTTTGAGGTTGTGTTGAATAGGTAACAAGCTGTTGGGACACTGTTCAGATAGGTCATTTAGCCATTAATACGGCATGGATGGTTGGTATAGTGCAGTTAATATGGAGGGGACAGTGGCTTTGTCAAGAAGTTTCCTCCAAATCTTGCTCAAACTAGTTACTATTCCTTTCACCAGATGTCATCCTAGGCAGGACATCCTAGGCAAGACTTGACAGTCCCCAGTCCTCTCCTTAAGGTTTGTTGAGGTACAAAATAATTAAATAGCCACAAAAAAAATAGGCCCAAAAAAGAAAGAGGTAAAAAAAAAGACCTTGGGCCCATTTCACAAAAAAAAAAAGAAAGGATGGGCTCTCACAATAAAAAGAAAGGAAGTGGAAAAGAAAGAAAAAAGAAGGGAGCCCAGAAGACTTGATTCAGAAGTCCACGAAGAAAAGGGCCCAAGAAAACAGATAAAGCAAACAACAACCAAGCCCAGAAGGGAGACTTGGGTCGGGACGCCCAGAAGCAATACCAGAGCCAGAGGATCCCCGGACGCATGAGGAGAAATTGAAGCAGACTTGATAAGGAAAAGAAAGACAAAAGGCACGCTGGGAGACTCTCATTCGAAGAAAGACAAAAAAAGATAAAAATGCAGGAGATTTGGTCCCAACCATTTGAAGAAAAAAGACAAAGAAAGTACAACTGGGAAGGCTGGGAAAGCTGGGAAAGCTGGAGCAAGAAAAGCCAAAAATCTCAGGTCAACCAAGGGGAAATCCGGAAATGGGAAGCTTGCTGGGAAACTTTCATCCTGTCGCAGCAAAAAGAGAAGAGCTATAAGAAAAAGGGAAACGACATGTCTCTGAGACAACCAGACGTTGAACCAACTTCAAAGGAAAAAAAGGAAAATTGGTAGTACCCCCAGGAGCCCGCCACTGTGCTATAAAAAGGGGGGAAAGGAAGAGATAGGGGGCAACTTTTGGAGAGGCATAGATCATTCGTTAGGACACTGAGAGTTATTTTTCTAAAAAGTCTCAAAAGATATAAGAGATGCTCTGTTAAACAAAAGGGAAAACAGAGGAGCTTGTTCCCGGGATCCCCGAAACAGCCACTACATTACACGCTCGGATTCAACGGATTCAAACTTTGCAAGTCTTTGAAGCTTGAATGGCTATCAAAGTCTGTAATTTTTGAACTCACTTGAACCTTGCACCATGTTTTTTTAGTGAGCTTTGTAATCACAGTTTAAAAGAAAAGAAAAACTAATGAAACATACCTCATCAATCGGAGGATCCCTAACATGTTCTTCGCATTTTATTTCACTTATTATGCATTTCCTTTACTGCTAAATGTTGTTCAATACAAATACTCTTTTTTAGTTTGTTTGTAATTGTAGGAAGCTTGTTTCTGTGCACAAGTCTATTCCTAATTCAGCCCATTAGCTGCGGGGAATTGATCCCAGTCCACCAAGTACCCCTCACACGGCCCAGGATCCTCGGGCCATAGTGCTAAAAAAAAAAGCACTCTCACAAGGTTCCGAGCCTTTTTCCTTCCTTGGCTCAGTCTTCAGATCTGCACTTTCCTCAGATTACTTGGGCTTGAACCTTTTATGGAAACGCTTCAATGGGCCCTTTTTTACTCTAAACCAGGCCCAGTCTTCTTTATCTCATCCTGGCCTCCCCACACACACATGGAACCATAATTTTTTTTATGTAATTGAAAAGATTACTAATAGGATAAATACATTTATTTTGTTATATAAATTATTTTTATTGATGCATTAGTTATTAAGTATAATGAACTTTTAATGTCATTTTTCTAAGATTTATATGAGAAAAAATTGTTTTGAAGAGTTCGCGAAGGTTTGCAGGGAGTATTGCGATGTGACTTGGGAGAAAGCCCTTGATGCTGCTGGGGTTCCTCCAGAGGCTGACTTGAGGTAGCCTAAGAGCATTTTCTACCACCCAGAGGTCCATGAACTGTCAAAAGATCCAGAGCAGTCGGTAGTCGACAAGATCCTCCCTGATCCTACCAAGGCACCCCAAGAGTCTGGTCAGATTGGAGACCAGGGCAAGCAGGCTGAAGCTCAGATTAAAGATATTGCCACCCAGCCCAGCCATGTTGCTGACCCTTTGGCTTCTCAGACGAAGAGTTAGACACCTAGGGATTTCTATTTTGTACTTGTGTTAGTTTTTAGTTAGTTTTTTTTTTTTTTTTTTTTTTTTTAGGGATTGCAATGTACTTTTCTTTTCAGTTAATGAAATTATTCTTCTATTTTCTATTTTCATCGCACTTATTATGAGATTTACTATTGTAGTACAGGCAGATTTAACAACAATATCAGACTAGTGATGTAAATGTCTTATTCAAATACTAGAAGGACTAGGTCATACAAGAGTTGTTAACAAACAAAAAATGCGATGAATGATGTGAAGATATTACAGATTTTCTTGGATTCTTGGATTATTTCAATATTTAAAACTATAAGACGAAGGTATTTAAACATGATTCATTAAATTTGAACTTTGATAATGACTATAAAACAGTGTTAACTAACCCGTATCATTTGATCCGAGGACTTCAGGTACGATTGGACATAAGTTTAAACAGTTAGGAAACTTGTGGTTGAGTGTTAACTAACCCGAATCATCCGGTCCGAGGACTTCAGGCATGATTGGATTTAAGTTTAAACACATAGGAAACTTGTAAACGAGTGTTAACTAACCCAAATCATTTAGTCCGAGGACTTCAGGCATGATTGGATTTAAGTTTAAACACTTAGGAAACTTGTAAACGAGTGTTAACTAACCCGAATCATCTGGTTCGAGAACTTCAGGCATGATTGGATTTAAGTTTAAACACTCAGGAGAGGTCTAAAAATTTTACATAATAAATTGGCACAATGATTAAAGTAAAGACTTGATTAATAATAATACATTTTAAGGTTGTTTACATTCTAAGGACGTGGTATTACATGACTATCCAAATCTTCCAAAAAATATGCCCCAATGCTAGGCCCTAAAGTAATACGATATCACCCCTCCCAGTTGGGCCCTAACTTTCCCCAAGCTGGGTTCTTTGCAGTGCTCACAACTTTCCTGAGTACCAAATTGCCAGGTTCTAGAGGCCTTAACTTTACGTTGGCATCATAGCCCTGCCTAAGCTTTTGTTGGTAATGTACTAATCGAACCATTGCAATTTCTCTCCGTTCTTCAATCAGATCCAAACTCTTTTCTAGCTGCTCATTGTTGCTAGTCAGACTGAACGAACTAGTCTTTATAGTTGGGACCCCAATCTCCAGAGGTATGACAGCCTCAGCTCCGTAGGTCATTAAAAAGGGGGTTTCCCCAATAGACCTACGAGGTGTAGTTCTGTATGCCCACAGTACGTGTGGCAGTTCTTCCACCCATTTGCCCTTTACATCGTCTAGTCTCTTTTTCAATCCATTAACTATGACCTTGTTAACTGTTTCTGCTTGCCCATTCCTCTGGGTATAGGTAGGGGTAAAGTATCTGTTTGTGATTCCCAGTTCACTACAATAACTCTTGAACGCTTTACTATCGAACTGTAAGCCATTGTCTGAAATGAGAGTATGAGGAGTCCTAAACCGAGTGACAATATTCTTCCACACAAATTTCTGTACATCTACGTCTCTGATGTTAGCCAGAGGTTCAGCTTCAACCTATTTGGTAAAATAGTCTGTGCCGACCAGAAGATACTTCCTGTTTCCTGTGGTTTTGGGGAATGGGCCCACGATATCTAAACCCCATTGAGCGAAGGGCCATGGGCTGGATAGCGGATTAAGGGTTCCCCCTGACTGATGAATGTTTGGGGCAAACCGTTGACATTGGTTGCACTTCTTGACATATTCATGAGCTTCTTTTTGCATATTCGGGCACTAGTAGTCTTGGGTAATGGCTCGATGAGCCAAGGACCTACCTCCAGTGTGGCTCTCACAGATTCCTTCATGTAGCTCTTCCAGTAATAACTCAGCTGCTTCAGGATGCATGCATAATAAGTACAGTCCTGAATAGGAACGTTTATATAATTTTCGGTATTCGGATAGCCAAAATTTGGTCGCTTTCCTCTGAATTTTGTCAACTTCGCCCCTCTCCTCAGGAAAAATATCCTCTTCCAAGAATTTAATTATAAGATCCATCCAGCTAAGTTCGGCCCTGATTTGATGAACTTGGGCTACCTCTCTTTGTGACTCTACAGGGCCATGCAGGTCCTCCACGAGGATAACCCTCGGCAAGCCCTGCGCCGAAGAGGTAGCGAGCATGGCTAAAGAGTCAACATGCGTATTACCATTTCTGGGGATATGCAGCAAGTTAAAAAATTCGAACTCTGATTGCAGGTGCTTAACTCGGCTCAGGTATCCTTGCATTCTCTCATCCTTCACTTCAAACTCACCTTGTACTTGGCCAACAACTAATCTCGAGTCCGAGAACACCTCCACTGACTTTCCTCCCATTCTTCGAACCATAGCCATTCCCATTAGTAGAGCTTCATACTCCGTCTCATTGTTTGTTGCCTAGAAATCCAATCTTAGTAACTTTTCAATGATGATTTTTTTGAAGGATATCAGCACTAGCCCCACTTCAGAACCCTTTTGGTTTGCTACACTATCCACATACACTTCCCAATGTGAAGGGCTTTGTTGAGAAATCATGCCAACCGATTTTTCATCCATGTTCGAGGTTGGCGTTATTTCTTCTACCCTGGGCTCCGTGAACTCGGCCACAAAATCTGCAAGGACCTGGCCCTTGACCAATGTGCGAGGCATGTACCTGATATCAAAAGCCCCCAAGATCGTGCCCCACTTAGCAATCCTCCCAGTGTAATTAGCACTTCAGAGTATGGACTTGAGCGGGAGCTGGGTGAGAACAATGACCATATGAGCTTGGAAATAATGAGGGAGTTTCCGCATACCAAGCACCACTACCAGGATAGCCTTCTCCAGTGGCAAGTAACGAATCTCAGCCTCATGCAACGACTTACTTACATAGTAGACCGGCCTTTGCACACTGCGATCTACTCGTATTAACACCAAGCTCACAGCACAAGAAGCCACAACAATATAGGCAAATAGGACTTCGTTTAGTTCAGGACTGGACATGATGGGTGGTCAAGCGAGATAGTTCTTAAGTTGCTGAAAAGCCACAGCACATTCTTCAATCCACTCAAATCCATTCCACTTGTCAATCAACGAGAAGAAAGGTCTACACCTATCTGCTGATCGAGAAATGAATCTATTTAGGGCAGCAATCATTACGGTCAACTTTTGAACCTCTTTAGGATTTCAAGGAGCCTGTAGATTGTGGATAGCCTTTATCTGATCGGGGTTAACTTCTATTCCCCTGTGAGTTACCATGTACCCCAAGAACTTGCCTGACCCCACACCAAATGAGCATTTGGAGGCATTTAGACTTAGCTTGTGTCTTCCTAGAATTTTAAAAATGTTTTCAAGATCCTTTACATGTTTCGAAATGATCTTGCTTTTCACCACCATGTCGTCTATATAGACTTCAATACTTTTGCCCAACTGCGGCTCAAACATCCTCGTCATCATCCTTTGGTAAGTAGATCCTGTGTTTTTCAACCCAAAGGGCATCACCTTGTAATGGTAGTTATCAATAGGGGTGACAAATGCAGTCTTCTCTTGATCGCCCAGGGCTAGCGGTATTTGATGGTAACCTTGGAAGGCATCTAGGAAACTCATCCGAGGGTGGCCGACCGTAGCATCTACCAACTGATCAATTTTTGGCATAGGGAATAGGTCCTTAGGACAGGCCTTATTTAAGTCAGTGAAGTCTACACACACTCGCCATTTCATATTCTTCTTCTTCACTACCATAGTGTTTGCTAGCCATTCAGGATATATAAAAAAAAAAAAAAAACCCTCTTTATTAGCTCCAGCTTGTTTGAGCTTTGTTACTTCTTCTCTTACTGCATCAGCTTGCTCCTTAGATGGACGCCGAGGAGGTTACTTCTTAGGTGTGATCAATGGGTTGACCTTCAGATGGTGGCAAATGAATTATGGATCCACCCCTAAGGCCTCGTAGGCGTTCTAGGCAAATACATCAAGGTTTCTTTTAAGGAAAAGTACTAGCTCCTCCCTCTCTGGTAGAGGGGTCTGAGATCCAACTTAAAAGAACCTTTCGGGATTGTCTCCAATTAGAACTTTTATTAAATCCTCACATCTAACACCTTCATCTAGATCTTCGTTGGGCAATACCCGACTTTTTAACTGCTATAAATCTCCCCCGACCCTGGCCGAGGACTCAATTTCGGGCTTGTGCTGGATGGCAACCACCAAGCATTGTCTGGCCGAGGATTGATCTCCCTAGATTTTACAAACTTGCCCTTTAGATGGATATTTAACTTTCTGATGCAAAGTAGAGGAAACAGCCCCTAGCGTATGTAGCCAAGGTCTGGCTACAATTGCCATATAAGGGGAATACATATCCACAACAATGAAATCTACCTCTACTACTTCCGAGCCAGTCTGTACGAATAACCGTATTTGGCCCTTCGGGGTGACGATTCTTCCCTCAAAGCTAACCAAAGGAGAACTGTATGGTGTTAAGTCATCAGGTTTCAGGTTCAGCCCCCTGTAGAGGTCGGGGTACATTATCTCTTCTGCGCTATCCTGGTCCACCATTACCCTTTTCACATCATATCCTCTAATTTTGAGGGTGACTATTAGAGCGTCATCATGGGGTTGGATGGTTCCAATCTTGTCTTCGTCCGAAAAGCCTAAAATCGGTCGAATATCTGTTCTAGCTCTCTTCGGATCTTGGCCAAAGTCCCCTGCCGGTAACTGGGCTACCAACATAACCTTGGACAGCCAGGATCTTGTTCTCCCTGGCGCAGCGAAGATGACGTTGATAATTCCCAATGGAGGCTTTGAAGAATCATTCCTCTGGGGCTCAGAATTCATCTGACTTCCTCGACCACTGGAGTGATGCAAGAGGTGTCTCAATTTACCTTCGCAGACCAGCTGGTCCAAATGATCCCACAAACTCCTGCAATCTTCTGTGGTATGCCCATGATCTTGGTGGTATTGACAATAGAGATTATGGTTATGCCTTTTAGGGTTCTCGACCATCTTGTTTGGCCACTTGAAAAATGGTTCATTCTTAATTTTTTCCAAAACCTGGTGCACTAGCTCTTTGAATACAGTGTTAACTACTTGAAGGTTTGTTGATCCCGACTGCCCAGCGAAATCTCTCCGTGGTTTGTTGTTATTGTAACGGTCCGACCTGAAATCCCTCCTCTCCTGGGAGATAACCTTATCCTTTCCTTTCCCTTGCTGTTGATCTTCTTCTACTCTTTTATATTTTTCGATACGGTCCATGAGTTGACGCATGTTAGTTACTGGTTTGCCAGTTAAGGACTTCCTCAAACCATGGTCAGTGGGGAGGCTGAGCTTAAACGTACTAAGGGCCATGCCATCAAAATTGCCCTTCATATTAATAAACATCTCCCAGTACCTATCTAAATACGTTTTCAATGTCTCACCCTCTTGCATGCTCAAGGATAAAAGTGAAGACAGGGGCCTGACCACTCATCTACATGTGACAAAACGGGAACTAAATGCTTGAGTAGGCTCTCTGAAGGAGTCAATGGAGTCTGCTTCTAGACTATCAAACCATCTCATTGCAACTGGTCCAAGACTGGAGGGGAAAACTTTGCACATCAGAGCCTCATCTCTAGAATAAATAGCCATCCTCTGATTAAAGTGACTCACATATTCCACAGGGCCCGTTTTACCATTATAAATGGTGAAGGTTGGTTGGTTAAAACGCCGAGGAAGTCTTGCTCCTTCGATCCTGTGCGTGAAGGGTGACCTAGAGATTTGATTCAAGGCTTTGCTCATAGCATCGTTCCCTACACCTCCATGTGATGGGGTTCGAGGTTGCCTCTTGCGACAGTGCTCCTCTTCATAGGAAAAGGATTCACTGATTGGTGTCCGAGATCTGTGCTTGTAAGTGACATCTTGCTCGTCACCCAAATCCTCATCAAAATGAGAAGAAATTCGTTTCCTCTTTGCATGGCGTAACTCCCTCTTTAGCCTTTCAATTTCCAGTTGCATGTTGTTATTCTTCTCTGCATAAGACACGTGACTTCCTCCATGGGGTTGACTTCACTCAGGGTGCGTAATATGCACGCTGCCTTCACGATCTTGTCTCTACTCCAAATTGAGAAAAGGGTCTATATGTTGGGATACCCTAGATTCTGCTGGTTGTTGCCCTGGTTTAGCCATTATCAACTGTTGCTTCTACTTTTGCTCAAGCTCTTCCCACAGATGGCGCCAATTGTAGAGTATATTTTTGTGGCCCAAGCCCAAAAAGTTTGGATTATGAACCCAATGAACTCAGAACAATGAATTTGTAGAGAATGGGTGAAAGAGCTAGGCTGATTATGGACTAAACAATAATTAACTACGGTGCCAAGAAGGAACTGATAAATAACACACTTCAAATTCTTTCAATTTGATGTCCGAAGAGGAATATTATTGAATGAAAAATTAATACAAATCTCCAAAAACCTCCCCCTTCTTCTCTAGAAGCTTTTTCTTTATATAGCATCCTCCCCCCCTCATCTTCATCGTCCACTTGTGCTTCATCTAAGTGTCCACTTGAGTATGTATCACATCAGATTTCTTCCTTAGCTTTTTATGAGTGGTGGTAGCTGGATTGACACTGTTCAGGGGTCTTCTCCACATTAATGCGGTCAGAAAAGCAGATGCAGTGCATTCAATGTGGTGGTGGCAGCTTTTCCTTTTAGATATTTCTTCATTCTTCTTATCTCCAGACATGTCCAAAACTTATCCAGATTGCTGAAATCATTAGTAAGATCATTCGAACCCCTCAGATATTTTCTTGACCAAGAATCTTTATATCTGAGGAGAATGATCTCTTCGAAACACTGGTGCTCTCTTTGAACGGATCTTCTTCACTCCCAGGTATTTTTCTTTCATGCAGAATACTCCTCAACAATTTTCGCCTCTTCAGACATACAGTAACCTTCGCATAGGGTTTTGGGCTCAATACATAAGCTTGAGTTCCTGCCCCCTACAATTGTAATTGATTAAATAATAGTGAATTGATTTAGATTTTGTCCAGTGATTTTTCCTTGAAGGAAAAAGGATTTTCCACATAAATATTTGTGTTATTATGTGTGATTGCTATTTTTTATTGATAATTTTGGTGATAATATTATTTGGAACCTAATAAGGACATATCAGAAACTTTTACCCTCTTGAAATTCAATTTGGGGAGGGAAAAGGTGAAGGAAAGGGGATATAGGGTCCATGGGGAGAAATTATACTATGTTACTCATTCATTATTCCACTAAAAGACTTTAACCTATTTAAAATTGCTGAGTTAGTTTATGATAATAAAAAAAAAATAGAAACTAACTACTAAGTTAGCAATTTTAACTCTTGATAATAACTCTTGACTCAAAAACTGAGCGTATAATTAAAAAATATTTCTTTAACTATTGATTTTATAATTAATTTTATATTCAAGTTTTGGTAACAAAAATTTAACTAGGATAAAATAAATTTTAAAGTAAAGAACAATAGAACCTAATCGATAAGAAGTACACTTATATAGGCTTATAGCTTTACAAAAAAAAAAACCTAAAGGAAAGTAAAAAACTAATTAATAGATGTGATTTTTCTCAACCAAAAAAAAAAGGGTGATAAAAGAATAATGCTAAGGACACATAAAATAGCATAACTTGTTACATGAACCCATCATCACACATTTACCATTCACAACTCACAACATAAGTGAGTTGTAGCACAAATTGTACTATTTTATGTGTCCGTAGAGTTACTCACGATAAAATGGTACAAACAACCATCCAAGAACCAAGCACGTGGTGAGTGACCAATTTAATGACATTGAGTTGATAAGAGATGATGTGGTAGAAGGTGGATTACAGTAAATTGTCTGTGTACATAGCGTAAAAACTGGTCAGTTTGGAGATTAAAAGGGAAAAAAAATGAAAAACTAAATAAATGGATGATATTAAAGGACCGGATAGAATAAAATTCTTTGGCTTTCATTCAACACTTTAGCAGAGAATAAAAAATAAACGGAGAAAGGTTTTCATTGAAGATTTTGAATAACAACAGTGTGACAAGCCAGCCATGATATTTTCATTTTGAACAAAATTATTCATAAATATATCCTTACTTTCCAATGATTTTATATAACATAAAGCCCAAAGATTTTATATTCAACAACAACAAAAACAATTATAATAATTATAATAATCTATTCTCACTTTCCAAATACTTTTATCTAATTCCCCAAAAGAAATTATTCAAAAAAAAAAAAAAAACAGAAAGGGGTATTTGTGTAAATATGAGGATAACAAATAATGGATGTGGGGGATAGAAGGACCAGGCCCAAGTTAATGGGCCGAACATCCGCAAGAAGACTGTTTCACATCCGAAGAGGAGGGAACAGAGACTGCGAGGCCCAGGTTGGGTTGGAATCCCCTTGGCAGGGGATCATCTCTGTCCGAGGAGGATGGTCCCGGTCCGAGGAGACAATCTCCTGTCCGAGGAGGATGTTTCTTCCTGATATGTTGCTGGAGATTGATGAAGTAGGGGAAAAGCCTGGTGGATCGTCCGAGGATCCCACCTGATCAAGATAAGCTCAAAGCACACTCAAGAGCGATAAGGATGAAGAAATATCTGAGGGGAAGGCTGCTGCCACCGTATTCAATGCATTGCAACAGCTTTTCTGGCCGCATTTATGTGGAGAAGACATCTGAACAGTGCTTCATGACCTACCGCCACTCACACAGAGATGAAAAGCAGCTGCCCGACGTGACAGGTACTTGAGCAAGTCCATGGATGGGGAGCACGTGGACGGTAAGGATGAGAGTAAGAGTGGCTATATAATAGAGGGAGAGGGTTTGAAACAAATCATGGAATGGATGAGAAATTAATCGGAAAATAAGAAAAGGAGTGATAATATTTTGTTGTGAATCCCTTGTTAACTCTAGTTCATCAACCCATACTCTACAAATCTATTGTTTTTGGGTTTACGTAACGAAATTAGACCCTACAATTGGCGCCGTCTGTGGGAAGAGCTTGAGAGTAAGGGAAGAGTGACAACGGTTGGTCATGGCTGGTCAAGGGCAACAACCAGCGGAATCTGGGGCCTCTCAACATATTGACCCCTTCCTTAACCTGGAGCGGAGGCAGGACCGTGAGGGCAGTGTGCATACTACCCACACCGAGCGAACCCAACCTCGGAGTGGAAGCCGTGTTCCCCATGCAGAAAAAACCAACATGCAAATAGAGATCGATAGGTTGAAGAGGGAGTTGCGTCATGAGAAGAGGAAGCGCATTGTAACACTCCCTGACGACGACTGGGACGATGGGCAGGATATTCCCTATGAGCCGAATTCTCAAACTCCAATCAGTGAGACTTTCTTGTACGAAGCTGAGCGCCCTCGTGAGAAGCGACCTCGAGAACCACCATACGAAGGTGTGGGCAATGATGCCATGAGTAGGGCTCTAAGTCAAATTGCCAGATCACCCTTCACCCGTAGGATCGAGGGGGCGGAGATGCCTCGGCGTTTCAACCAGCCAACCTTTACTATCTATAACGGCAAAACTGACCCTGTGGAACACGTTAGCCATTTTAACCAAAGAATGGCTGTCTATGCTAGGGATGAAGCTCTGATGTGTAAGGTTTTCCCTTCCAGTTTGGGTCCTATAGCCATGAGGTGGTTTGATAACCTGAGGGCCGATTCCATTGATTCTTACCAAGAGCTTACTCAAGCTTTCGGATCGCGATTTGTCACCTGCCGGAGAGTGCCCAGACCCTTATCCTCTCTTCTGTCCTTAAGCATGCGTGAGGGTGAGACACTGAAGGCATACTCGGACAGGTACTGGGAGATGTTTAATGAAATGGAGGGCAACTTCGACGCCATGGCCTTGGAGACATTCAAGTTGGGTCTGCCCACTGATCATGGTCTGAGAACGTCCTTGTCTGGCAAGCCAGTTGTTAGCATGTGCCAGCTGATGGATCGCATTGAGAAGTACAAGAGGGTTGAAGAGGATAGGCAGCAGGAGAAGGGTAAGGATAAGGTTACCACCCAGGACAGGAAGGACTTTAGGTCGGATCGCTACAATAATAATAAGCCGAGAAGAGATTTCACTGGGAATTCAGGCTTAGCAGGTACCCAGGCAGTTAACACCGTGTTCAAGGAGCCCGTTCAGCAAGTCTTGGACAAGGTAAAGAGTGAACCATTTTTCAGATGGCCGAATAAAATGGTGGGGAATCCGGACAGACGCAATCGTAACGTCTATTGTCAGTACCACCAGGATCATGGGCATACGACTGAAGACTGCAGAAGTCTGTGGGACCATCTGGACCAGCTGGTCGGCGAGGGCAGACTGAAGCATCTTTTACATCGCTCTAGCGGAAGAGGACAGCCGATGTCGGATGCCGAGAAAGGGGATTCTACAAAACCCCCTTTGGGTGTTATCAACGTCATTTTTGCGGCACCAGGAAGGACGGGATACCGGCCATCGAAAGTCATGTCTGTGGCTCGGTTGCCGGGGGGAGGTGCCGATATGAGTCCGAAGAGCCCGGGGCCTGATGTGCCCCTCGTTCTAGGCTTTTCAGAAGAGGATAAAGCTGGGACCATTCAACCGCATGATGACGCCTTGGTGGTCACCCTCAGAATTGGGGGGTATGATGTGAAGAGAGTGATGGTGGATCAGGGCAGCGCAGTGGAGATCATGTATCCTGATCTTTTCAGGGGATTGAATCTCACACCTAGTGACTTGACTCCATATTGTTCCTCTTTGATCAGCTTTGAAGGGAGAGTGGTTATGCCGAAGGGGCAAATACGACTCCCAGTGCAAACGGGCTCGGAAATCGTAGAGGTGGATTTCGTTGTAGTTGATGTTTACTCCCCGTATACGGCAATTGTAGCCAGGCCCTGGTTACATACGCTGGGGGCTGTCTCTTCCACCCTGCACCAGAAGATCAAGTATCCTTCCGAGGGGCGTGTTTGCGAGATACGTGGAGATCAGTCCTCGGCTAGGCAATGTTTGGTGGCGGCCATACGACATGGATCCGAGGATGAACCTTCTGAAAGGGAGGATAAAAACCTATAGCAGTTAAAGGGGCGATCGTCATTTGCTGGCGAGCAGGATGAAAGTGTAAAGTGCGAGGACCTAACCCGGGTTTTGGTTGGGGCTGATCCTGAAAGGTACTTTCAAGTTGGATCCCAGATGCCTCAGCCAGAGAAGGAGGAGCTAGTGGAATTCCTTCAGAGGAATATGGACGTATTTGCTTGGAGTGCCTACGAGGCCCCGGGGGTAGATCCGGAGTTCATTTGTCATCATTTAAGAGTTAACCCTCTAAGTGTACCAAAGAAGCAACCTCCTCGGAGGCCATCTAGAGAGCACGTTGAAGCGGTAAGAGAAGAAGTGCGAAAGCTCAAACAGGCTGGGGCTATCAAAGAAATTTTTTATCCCGAATGGCTGGCGAATACTGTGGTAGTAAAGAAGAAAAGTGGAAAGTGGCGAGTCTGTGTAGACTTCACGGACTTAAACAAAGCCTGTCCTAAGGACCCCTTCCCAATGCCGAAGATTGATCAACTAGTAGATGCAACTGTCGGCCATCCTCGGATGAGCTTCTTAGACGCTTTTCAGGGGTACCATCAGATCCCCCTCGCTTCTGAGGACCAGGAGAAGACCGCTTTTGTTACCCCCATTGGTAACTACCACTATAAAGTGATGCCTTTTGGTCTGAAAAATGCAGGTTCCACGTACCAGCGGATGATGACCAAGATGTTCGAATCACAATTAGGCAAAAGTATTGAGGTTTATATAGATGACATGGTGGTTAAAAGCAAGCTTGTTTCCGAGCATTTAAAGGATCTCGACACGGTTTTCGAAATTCTGAGGAAACATAAGTTGCGCTTAAACGCGTCGAAATGCTCGTTTGGAGTGGGTTCCGGCAAATTTTTGGGCTACATGGTCACGCACAGGGGAATCGAAGTCAATCCTGATCAGATAAAGGCTATCCAGGATCTACAGCCTCCTCGGAATCCGAAAGAGGTCCAAAAACTAACAGGAATGACAGCTGCTTTAAACCGATTTATATCCAGGTCTGCGGACCGATGTAAACCCTTCTTCTCACTGACTAAAAAATGGAAGGACTTTGAATGGGGTGAAGAATGCGTCTCGGCTTTCCAACAGCTTAAGGATTACTTATCTCGGCCGCCGATTATGTCCAGTCCTGAGCCAGACAAAGTTTTATTTGCCTATATCGCAGTGGTCCCTCATGCTGTAAGTTTAGTACTGATAAGAGTTGATCAAGGTGTACAGAGGCCGGTTTACTGTGTAAGCAAGTCGTTGCATGAAGCTGAGGTCAGATACCTGCCATTGGAGAAGGCCATCTTGGCCGTAGTGCTTGGAACGCGGAAACTGCCTCACTATTTCCAAGCCCATACTGTCGTCGTGCTCACCCAACTTCCACTTAAAACAATACTTCGAAGTGCCGATTACACGGGGAGGATAGCCAAGTGGGGCACCATTCTAGGGGCTTTCGATATCAAGTACATGCCTCGCACGTCGGTCAAAGGACAGGTCCTTGCGAATCTGGTGGCCGAATTTACGGAACCCAGTATAGAAGATATCGCGGTAATGCCGAGCATGGATGAAAAATCGGTTGGCATGGTTTCCCAACAAGACCCTGCTCACTGGGAGTTATACATAGATGGTGCTGCGAACAGGAAAGGTTCAGGAGTAGGCCTGGTCTTGACATCTCCGGAAGGAATTATCATTGAAAAATCCCTAAGGCTAGATTTCGGAGCGACGAATAATGAAGCCGAGTACGAAGCCCTTTTGATGGGAATGGTTATGGTCCGAAAGATGGGAGGAAAAGCCGTGAACATTTTCTCGGATTCAAGACTGGTTGTGGGCCATGTACAAGGAGAATTCGTAGCCAAGGACGAAAGGATGCAAGGATACCTGAGCCGAGTTAAACGTCTGCAAGGGGAATTTGAATTCTTTAGCTTGCTCCATGTGTCCAGAAGTAGCAATGCACACGCGGATTCCTTGGCTACGCTAGCCACCTCCTCGGACAGGGATCTGCCGAGAACTATCCTCGTGGAGGATCTTCATGAACCCACTGAAATAGGAAGAGAAGCAATCCAGGTACACCAGATTCGGGAAAGTCCATGCTGGATGGATGCCCTAATCGGATTCTTGAAAGATGATATCTTGCCGGAGGAACGAAAGGAGGCTGATAAGATCCGAAGGAAGGCTGCCAGATTCTGGTTGTCCGAAGACCAAAAGCTATACAAACGTTCCTATTCAGGGCCGTATCTACTGTGTATCCACCCAGAAGCGACCGAATCGTTACTAGAAGAATTGCATGAAGGGATCTGTGGGAGTCATACCGGCGGCAGATCGTTGGCCCACAGGGCCCTTACCCAGGGGTATTGGTGGCCGAGCATGCAGAAAGAGGCCCATGACTATGCGAGGAAATGCGATCAATGTCAACGATTCGCACCAAACATACACCAGCCAGGGGGAATCCTCAACCCTTTATCCAGTCCATGGCCGTTTGCCCAATGGGGTTTGGATATAGTCGGTCCATTCCCTAAAGCTGCTGGGAACAGAAAGTACCTTCTTGTCGGCACCGATTATTTCACCAAATGGGTTGAAGCTGAGCCCCTTGCCAATATCCGAGATGTGGATGTACAAAAATTTCTATGGAAGAATATCGTAACTCGATTTGGGGTACCGCATACCCTCGTTTCGGACAATGGCTTACAGTTTGACAGTAACTCGTTCCGGACCTATTGTGGCGAACTCGGCATCACAAATAGATACTCTACACCCTCCTATCCCCAAGGTAATGGACAAGCTGAAGCAGTCAATAAGGTCATAATTAACGGCTTAAAGAAGAGGCTGGATGATGCAAAGGGAAGGTGGGTCGAAGAGTTGCCACACGTGCTCTGGGCTTACAGAACCACACCTCGCAGGTCTACTGGGGAGACCCCTTTCTCAATGACTTATGGGTCTGAAGCTGTCATTCCTTTAGAAGCTAACTTCCCAACTCTGAGAACCAGTCTGTTCCGCCCAGACAACAATGGTGAACTGCTAGGTGCTGGATTGGATTTAATCGAAGAGACGAGAGAAAACGCAATGGTACGGCTGGCACATTATCACCAAAAGCTTAGACAAGGCTACGATGCCAAGGTCAAGCTAAGACCGCTGGAACCCGGTGACTTGGTGCTCAGGAAAGTGGTCGGCACCGCTAAAATCCCAGCCTGGGGAAAACTAGGACCAAATTGGGAGGGGCCATATCGCATCACGTCGTGTGCCGGCATTGGAGCATACTTTCTAGAGGACTTAGACGGTCATGTAATACCCCGTCCCTGGAATGTAAATAACCTCAAGAGGTACTATTACTAATAAAGTTGTTGTTATGTCTATTTATAATTAGTTAACATTGCGCGTTGTCATGTCTATTTATAATTAGTTAACTACGATCATTCATTCTCTAAGTGTTTAAACTTAAACCTGATCATGCCTGTAGTCCTCGGACCAGATGATCTCAGGTTAGTTAGCACTATTTATCTGTTCTCTAAGTGTTTAAACTTAAACCTGATCATGCCTGTAGTCCTCGGACCAGATGATCTCAGGTTAGTTAGCACTATTTATTCATTCTTTAAGTGTTTAAACTTAAACCTGATCATGCCTGAAGTCCTCGGACCAGATGATCTCAGGTTAGTTAGCACTATTTATTCGTTCTTTAAGTGTTTAAACTTAAACCTGATCATGCCTGTAGTCCTCAGACCAGATGATCTCAGGTTAGTTAGCACTATTTATCTGTTCTCTAAGTGTTTAAACTTAAACCTGATCATGCCTGTAGTCCTCGGACCAGATGATCTCAGGTTAGTTAGCACTATTTATTCATTCTCTAAGTGTTTAAACTTAAACCTGATCATGCCTGTAGTCCTCGGACCAGATGATCTCAGGTTAGTTAGCACTATTTATTCATTCTCTAAGTGTTTAAACTTAAACCTGATCATGCCTGTAGTCCTCGGACCAGATGATCTCAGGTTAGTTAGCACTATTTATCTGTTCTTTAAGTGTTTAAACTTAAACCTGATCATGCCTGTAGTCCTCGGACCAGATGATCTCAGGTTAGTTAGCACTGTTTATTAGGCCTCTCTGAACGTCCCTAAGTGTATTTACAAAGGATTGTATCCATTGTCCTTCATATGCAGCACTAAACAGACTTGTTCTTTAATATTAACCATTATGAAAAGTCTTTCTCGGACGTGATATTGATTATATGAATTCTGAGGCAAAATAATTGTATTTCTTTATGACTATAACTACCAAGTGAAGTCATTTGCGACATGAGAGAATCATATTAAAATTGCAAACATCAGCATGCGAACAAAAATTAATCCATTAATGAAAATTGCAGTTTACAACTCTTTCAATTACAAAAACAAAAACAAAAAAAAAAAAAAATGCAGTTTACAACTCTATGAAGGGACATCATGAGGAGGGTCCGAGGGTAAGCTTTCTTCTGCCTTGTCTTGCTGGAGTTCAGTGGAAGGGACTTGATCACCTGGCAGTGGAAGACCCTGACCGGACTCAAGGGTAACTGAGGGATTCGCCTCGGCCAAGGGTAACTCAGATGCCTCGGGGAGTTGGGCAGGAGGAGCATCATCTGGATGCTGCCGAATATCTTCACCATAAAAGATATTCTCTGGCAGTCTGAGGGTCGAGTCAAGGGGTACTCCAGCAGCATCCAGTGCTTTGCCCCAAGTCAGATCGCAGTAATCCCGAGCAACTGAAGCAAACTGCTCGGTGAGACTTTTCTCTGTTGTCTCCACCCCCAACTGAAAGGACGCCCTCTTCTCAGCTTCAGTGGCCTCCTTAGCCAGCTGGGCGTCCTTTTTAGCCTCCTCGGCAGCCTTTTTGGCCTTCAGCAGCTCGGCATGAAGCGCCTTAGTTGTTTCTCTCTCAGCTGCCAAATTTTTCAGGGCTTCGTTTAGCTGCCTGCGCTGAGACTCGGCCTGGGACTCAGCGGTCTTCAGACCAGCATCAAGGCTATCCTTTTCTTGGGTTACTGCCTTTATCTGGTCCGAGAGTTTGGAAATCTCCCCCCTCAAGCTGTCCAAAGCTGTCTCTGCCTCGGACCTAGCTGCAGCCTCGGCCTGGACTTCCACATGAGTCTTCCGGTTCCATTCTTCGGCCACATAGACCTGCTGGGTGATCTGAATCAGATAAACGTGTTAGTATCCAGTATAGACAATCTACATTGTAACCAAGAAAGGGAATGGACACACTTACCATAGCCAAATCTCTCTTTAGAGACTTGAAAAGTTCATATTGGCTAAAACGCCTATATGAATCCATGTCTCGAGGCAAGAGAAGGGGCTGCTGCAGCGCCTCGGCTATAAGTCCAGCACGACCCCCGTCATAGTTCCTAACCGAGGTTTCCCACGGAAATGGGGCGCCATCAAGCTCTAGCCGAGGGGACCATATTCGTTGTCCTCGGCGCACTTCAGCTAGTGGAGGCTCTTCTCTGCTCTCCACCGAGGATGCCCTCTTTTGTCGGGTGTCCTTGACCTTCTGCTGCTTGGTCTTAGGGGGCAACCCCTTCTCCTTATCTTCGGACTCTATCGGTCTCTTTTTCTTCAAATCCGGCATAGGTTTGAGAACCGGGTCAGTGACCTGTATGGCGGGAGGAGGAGGAGGAGGCAAATTTGTTTCAGGGCGAGAAGTCCCCGTCCCCTTGACCTCAACTTTATTACTCCTCCTTTTCAGAAGTAACCTCAGGTCAGACATCTCTTCCTCCGAAGAGTCTTCAGGGACTGTGGTCAGCAAGAGAGGCGGTCGGACACAAGAATGTCTGTCAAGCTCCTCTTCGGAGTCCGAAGGAATTATGTGGATACCCCCTTCGTCTTCCCCTTCAAACTTGAACTTATCGATTTGTGCGTCTAGAGAGGCGGACGAAGAGCCGATCCTTTCTTTCACGATCGGATGAGCAAGGGGAACTTGCTGAACCGGTCGGACGAGCAGCGGAGCACCTTGGGGATTAGGATGTGGAACTGGTGGAAGATCGAAGGGCGCTAGGAAGTTTTTCCGAGCAACGTCTATCCTCCGCAACCTGTAATCTCCCTCGGTAATTGCGTTCCCTGCTGGTTGGACGTCTGCCTTCTTAGGAGTGTAGCCAAGAATAAGCGAAACGGACCTCAACTGGCCGTCTTCGCTAACGTATATCTCAGAGCGCAGCAGGTAGTTGAGGGCAGGCACGTTGGCGAGGCTCAGCCGAGGAGCAGTATGTATCTTATCTGTAAAACAAACACACCTGGTCAGTTCAGAAATCAGACAGAGAGATAAACAAAGGAACAACTACTGGAAGAAAAAGCCCTAAGACTATGGTTAAAGACCCTGAGTCCGAGAAGGCACACCTGGCACTCCTGGCTCGGTCGGACAGTGTAGACCATCGTGCCATGCGCCTGAGATGATCAAATAGTCGTCTTTCATCCCCTTATTGGATTTAGGAAGGCAGGAGAATAACCTCACGACGTCGGAACGGGATTTAAGATAATAACCCCCCCCTTGTTGGGCACGACACTCATACAGGTATGCTAAATCGTGCCAAGTTAGCCCTAAGCCTAACTGTGCGTTTATAGCATCAAAGGCCCCTAAAATCTTAAGGGTGTTTGGCGCGCACTGGTCAGGAGAGAGCCTATGGTTACGGAGATAGTTTAGGGTCACGGGACCCATGGGAATGGTCATTCCCCCTTCAATGAAGGCGATCATAGGAATTATGACCTCTCCTTCTTGTCGGGTTAGCAGTAATCCCTCGGGGGGGCAGTATCTGAGATTTACCCCCTGTGGGATATCGTGGGTTCTCTTGAAATCCTCAATCAACGCCGGACTATCGACGAGATATTGGAATTTACCCATTCCCGAAAGATTGAGCGGAATAGTAAGGATGTTAGTGAAAGGGAATGGCAGCCGAGAACAAGAGAAAGGTATAGAAGGCACTAAAACTTACGCTGACACGAGTGGAATGAATGTCCTAACTTGAAATGTGGTTTGGAGTAGGATCCTGAAAGCAAAAGCGCAGAAATCCGAGTGGGCGTGGAGTAATCTTGAAGAAGGGAACTCTCCGGAAACTCTGAGAATGCTCTGAACGTTGTGAAAGCGTTTAAAGTAAGAGGTGTAACTGCCCGCAGGGGTTTATATATGAGACAACTAGAGCGGCACCATTCATTTTGCTCGACTTACGAGGGTAAACCCTACCCGTTTGATCGATAATCCACCGTTGGATGAGAGGGACACAGCCGCCTGAAGTAGTTGATATGCTACTTTGGGAAAGAAAAACTTGCAGCAGTAATAATGAGGCGCGCGTCTCCACAATCTCACGCGTGTGAACAGGGGCATTCTTGACCCTTCACTCCTGTTGGTCTCTTTGGTTTTAGTTTACTTTCACTTTTGCCCCCTCATTCCCGCGTACCAAATCAAAATTTTATTTTTTCTTCCCATTTGCGTGGGAAAAAATGAAATTTTGAGGGGCTATTGTGGGGGATAGAAGGACCAGGCCCAAGTTAATGGGCCGAACATCCGCAAGAAGACTGTTTCACATCCGAAGAGGAGGGAACAGAGACTGCGAGGCCCAGGTTGGGTTGGAATCCCCTTGGCAGGGGATCATCTCTGTCCGAGGAGGATGGTCCCGGTCCGAGGAGACAATCTCCTGTCCGAGGAGGATGTTTCTTCCTGATATGTTGCTGGAGATTGATGAAGTAGGGGAAAAGCCTGGTGGATCGTCCGAGGATCCCACCTGATCAAGATAAGCTCAAAGCACACTCAAGAGCGATAAGGATGAAGAAATATCTGAGGGGAAGGCTGCTGCCACCGTATTCAATGCATTGCAACAGCTTTTCTGGCCGCATTTATGTGGAGAAGACATCTGAACAGTGCTTCATGACCTACCGCCACTCACACAGAGATGAAAAGCAGCTGCCCGACGTGATAGGTACTTGAGCAAGTCCATGGATGGGGAGCACGTGGACGGTAAGGATGAGAGTAAGAGTGGCTATATAATAGAGGGAGAGGGTTTGAAACAAACCATGGAATGGATGAGAAATTAATCGGAAAATAAGAAAAGGAGTGATAATATTTTGTTGTGAATCCCTTGTTAACTCTAGTTCATCAACCCATACTCTACAAATCTATTGTTTTTGGGTTTACGTAACGAAATTAGACCCTACAATGGATATTATAGATTATGACCAAAATAGATATTATATTACCAAGACAGATACTGTATTTTATTATCATTCAACTATCTATCCTACTACTTTCTCAAAATAAAAAAAAATAATAATAAAAATTAAAAATTTAAAAAAATTTAAAAAAAAAAAAAAAAAAAAAACTACCTAACCTACTACCGTGACTTTAAAAAGAAACTTAAAATAACCAAAATTCCCTCAGTACCAAATCTAATTTACAACTTCACACATTTAAAGAGAGAGGGAAAGAAAGCAAAAGAAATTTGAACTGAAAGGAAACCTGTTTGTAGAGAGAAGAGCAAGGGGTGAGGTATTGATGGACGAGGGTAGAAATGGAAATGTGAGGGACTTGGAGTAGTTGGAGGAGTAGTCGGAGTAGTCGGAGTCGGAGTCGGAGTCGGGTTGTGGCTGAGCTGCAGTGGCGGAGTTGGAGTAGAAACGGCTTAGAAAGAATTCAGTGAGTTAGCGGAGTGGCGGCGTAGCTGTTAGTGCGGTGGCTTTGATGGCGCTGCAGCGGTTTAGTCCGATCATGGCGCGAAAGTGAGAGAGAGAAAGTTGGTTCCGGAAATAACGAAAAAGTACTAACGGCTTTTGAGAGAGGTGTGTAAATGACCTTACTATTTTGAGATTCTTACATAAAATGCCATCGTTTCTTTGCTCTTGCGCGCCTTTTCTTGTTGGAACAAAATTTAAAAATGGGAAAAGATTAGGAATAAAAATATATTGGAGCGTTTTATCTAAAATATATATATAAATAAATATATATATATATATATATATATATTGATTGGAGCGCCGCTTTCTTTTTTTCTTTTTTCTTTTTTTGAGTGAATAATATTCATTATTTATGAACTATAAAAAAATTAAAAATAGAAGACTTTTTTTTTTTTTATGTTTTATTATTATCTTATATTAGCGTAAATCATATTTCAATCTTGTAGTTTATTTATGATTTAAAATTAAATCACATACTTTTCTAAATTTTAAATCAAAATCTATAATTTAAAAAACGTTTTAATTCAAATTATAAACCCATTTTAATATGAGAAATGTTAACCAATGCCTTAGAAGTATTGATTTAGGAGCTATTTTTAGAAAAAATTTATTCGGAGAATGATAAAATACTAATAAATATTGTTGACAGCTTTTTAAATTTCTCATGCATGAAAGTGGTGTCAAAACTTTTCTATTATAGTTTACTAACAATTACCCTAAGGACATCCGTTAACATGACTCTTTTAATATAGAGAATGCTTAAACACAAAATTGCGTGTGTTTTCATACACATATCCTTACCCTGTTTGTTTCAGATTCAAAGCTTCCATTTGCTTGGTACGAAAATAGCATGTGCTTATTATATATGAACATTATTTCACTTTAAACCACAGAATATCTTCTATAAAAATAAATAAAAATAAAAAAATCACACAATATCGTTTTGTCAATATATTTTCCAATACCAACTTACACAAGAAAGAAAGCATGAAAAAAAGAGAAACATAAATCTCATGTCATACAATTAACCCAAATGCCTCAACTTAGGAATCCAAGAGATTTGTTCACCAATAAGACAAGAAACAATCAAACCCAAGTCTCATATGCCCTGCTTGAGCATTGATCAAACCCTCATTGGAAGACCAAAAGGCCTAATAAAATCTGGTAGAAATTCCTCCTTTATGTCCTTCGCCACTAACTGAGAAGCTCCACTGGCTTTAGCATTCGCTTCCAACCCTTCCAATTCCCCAACACCCTATAAGTTTAGCATTTCAGATAAGCGTACAATTAATACGAATGCAACGGGTCAAGTGGGAATGAAGGATAACATCTAAAAGACTAAAACTAATTGTACAGGAAGACTAAATAAGTAAAGGAACTTTGAGAAAGTAGACTTTTTTGTTGTATACATAGGTATATACATAAATATGTTGTAATAATGATATTTGAATTTGGAAAATAATGTTTGATAAAGTGAAAATTCAAGTTCTAAAATTTTCTAAGTGAAATTTGGAATTCAATATTTGTGATCGTTCGAAGCCTTTGCTTGATCAATCGAAGTGATTACTAAAATTATTCTAGAGTCTCTCGGCCTAGTTCGATCAATGCTCGATTCATGTTCGATCAATTGAAAAGAGCTTTCGATCAATCGAGACTCATAAAACTGAATTTTCTGCAGAATTTTCTAATAACCGTTTTGAATGTTTGAAAATGTTTCAAGCCATATAAACGGTTTTATGAAACATTTTAACTCTTCATACGTGGCTTTTGGTGAAATATAACCCTATGGATATAAATAGAGGCTTATGTTCACTTGAAACATATCCTTTTTCTCTCCCAAAAAGTTAGTTACAAAGAAACACAAGAAATCCTATGGTTATTCTCTTAAATTGTTATATGTAAAACCCAACAACTTGGTTGTATCCTGGGAACAAGTTTGCAATAACCCTTTAGCAACAAGAGTGTGGGGGCAAATATTGTCTAAGGATAACAATTTTGTGCCTCCAAGTTATCTATTTTATGTTTTGTCTTTTGTGTTAACTTTGTTTTTCCATTATTACTTTGTATAATTTCCTTAACAGTTTCTACTTAACATACCTGATCAACATCAGTAGTGAAGCAAACAACATCACTGTCATAGTTCTCCCTGCAAGGGAAAGGTTTGTTAAAAAATATATCATGGGAAAACAAATAATTCAAATGCATTAACCAGCATCATGAAACCTTAAAACACAGAAAGCAAGCAGAATTCATTCCATTCAAGTGTGGTAATAATTCAAAAAAGTATGCAAAGGAGACAAGTTCAAGCATGGAATTTAATCAGGCACAAAAACTGCTGTTTTATCTATAGTTTAAGAAGACATGTTCAAGCATGAAACATTAAAAACAGAAAGCAAATGCAGGTAGCATCTATAGTTTGTCACTACCAGAGTAAACAATACTTATTGGTTGCATTTGGGAACTTGGATTTGGATCTTAAATTAATAGATTTCAAATCAAGAGATTTCAAATCCATTGATTTTAGGAGTTATTCAAATCCAAGCATTTTAAAGGTTTAAAATCTTTGGTGAATTCTTTTTTCTTTTTTTTTTCTTTTTTTTTAATCCTTGGTGGATTTGTCAAATTCAAATCCTTAAATTCACTTTTTTATTCAATTCAATTTTATTCCAGGCTTTTTGAGGGAGGAGCTAATTAAGCTACTGCCAAAATTAATGAATCTTTTCATTAATTTTTATTTAATTGTCACCTTAAATTCACTTTTTTATTCAATTCAATTTTATTCCAGGCTTTTTTTTTTTTTTTTTTTTGAAGATTTGTAGTGGCTTTTTGTTATAATTCACAAACACGGGTTTTCTTTTTCATCACTTTGGTTTAATTTAAAGCTGGTTTACCATTTTGTTGTTCGTTGTTTTTAGAGGTGACAATATGAGCTGTTTGTTTCACACAACATTTGGATAGTATTTCAATGAACTATCCGACTATTTGATTAGTTACCTAATACAAACAATAGGTTTATAGATTGCACAAAAATTATTGAAATGATTTTGTAACCATATTTGAATATTATAGCCATACCATTGAATGCACGTACGACCACAACAATTATTAAGATATAAAGAAAACCACATTTATGACTGAGAAGAATGGAAACTATGGTTTGAGATACTTACAACAAAGCAACCAATTGTTTATAATTGAAATATAAAAAGAAAAGGTTAAAATTACTTTAAAATAAGAATTTTTGAAATTTGATTTTTATTAATTCAATTCTTTTTTTATTTCGTTAACTTATTTAATAATAAATACATATATATATATATATATACTATTTTTTTATTTAATAGAATATATATTATTTTTTATTTGTTTTTGGAAGTGGACCGAACTAGATCAAACTGAATTGAATATAAAATAAACAAAATATTTTCATATTCAGATGTTTTTTAATTGTATAACGATGTGATTTGTGATATAATTAATAGTTATAATATGAAAATTGAAAAAAAAAAACTTTAAATAAACCAAAGGAATAAAGAAAAGAAATTGATATAATATTTAAAATAAAAAATTTTGAAAATTCTCAATGGATATGACAATGGCGCCAGTGACCTAGTTGTTCTTCAATGCGATGATGTCAATGTGATTTGTGCTATAATTAACAGCTGTGAAATAATTATAAAAAAAAGTGAGAAAAATATTATTTAAATAAAAAATGGTGTATAATAGATAAATTTTTTTTAGAGAGTTTTAACCTATGACTTCTACTCCTAATAATAGTTCTTTATCATCATATGAAGACATCAATCAGTTTTTGGAGTAGGCGAGAATTAAACCCCAGATCTTTTATACAACCATGAGAAACTTTACCAACTGAGCTAATTTTAACCCACGTATAATAGATAATCTGATGTGAGTGTTTTTGCAAAATGATTATCTAAAATAAAAAGAAAATAAGTTATTATACTAAAATAAACAAAAAAAATTTAGACGAACTGATACTCTAAGAAAAAGTATGGCAACACAAACCTGAGACAGCACCCCTGCCCTCAAAAATTCTCTAGCAGTAGTACGGGTAGCTCTAAAATGCAGTTAAAAGTTTATTTGCCCCACTTGACACTAAAGAATATATCTTTTACTGGTTATATCTTCCATGAATTAGCTTGTCAGAAGAAGACGATTTTACCTTCAAACAGCCACACTTTTATTACATAATGGATCTCACTTAATTGTACATTTTTTTTCCACTATACATGCCTAGACTTTTATTACATAATGCACTATCTATGTTTTTTTTTTTTTTGGTCAAAAGGATACAAAAAAAAAAAAAAAAAAAAAAACCAACTACGGGACTACAAAGTTTCCAGGACACTGCCTGGCAAGACTAACTCCAATTAGATCAGCCTCCACAAACTCACATAAATCCACAGGAGGATATTCATACAAAATAAGATTCAAAGTCTGGTTGGCACCCTTCCTTGCTAGTTTGTCCGCACACCTGTTTGCCTCACGATAACAATGCTTAATTCTAACTTGAGATATTTGAGAAATGAGGTACCTGCAGTCCTCTATCAGAGGAGCAATAGCGTTATTTGAGTATTGGGAATTAGTTAACATGTCCACAACTGCCTTTGCATCCAACTCCACTTCGACCATATCCAAGTTTCGATCAATACAGAGCATCAACCTGTCCTGAATGGCCCACAGCTCCGCCAATAAACTCATTGCTAAACCAATCTTCCTAGAGAATCCAACAATCCAATTTCCAGACCAGTCCCGAATTACACCACCTCCACCTGCAGCTCCTGGGTTTCCCAACGACGACCCATCCGTGTTTAATTTCAACCATCCAATCTCCGGTCTGCCCCATTTAACTAGACTAGTCACCCTATTCCGAAGGCCCTTAGTTGGGCCAGCACAAAAAAAGAACTCCAAAGCATGATCAGTGATGAGTTTTGCTAACCTTGGATTCTGAGACCGTCCCCTAAACACAAAATGATTCCTATTCTTCCAAATCATCCACACGGCAAAAGAGAACATGATTTTCCAAGGAGGAGAATTTTGATTGTGAGCTGTGTCCGAAGTCCCATTAAGCGCCATCCAATCTTCTAAGTTTGAGGAAAAGAAATCTTTGTCAAAACCCACTGCTCCCATCCCATTCCAAATAGCCCTGACCTTCTCACAGTTCCGAAGAGCATGGATTATAGTTTCAGGCTCCTTACGGCAAATGGGACAGACCGGGTCAGTGTTCACTCCCGTTGCAACAAGACACTCATTGACTCCAATACTATTATGGATGCATTTCCACAGGAAGAATTGAATCTTAGGGAGAACATGGAGCTTCCAAATCCAACCTCCATTAAATTCTGGTAATTGATCTACCCCAACTGCCATATTATAAGCACTTCTCATATTAAACTCACCCCTCGGCGAGCCCTTCCACATTAATCTATCCTTGCTACTAGCAGCGAGAGCATAAGGAACAGCTTGAATCTCCATTTTTATTTCCTGAGGGATAACAAATGGAACAATATCCCACTTCCAACCCTCAAAAGAGGCAATGTCCTTTACTTTCCACTCCGCCACCCCCAAAGGCAAAAGGCCTTGAATCAGCTGCCTTAAGGGTCCCTTGTGCGTCCAATTATCATCCCAAAACCTCAAATTACTTTCTCTTCCAATCAGCCAACTAGATCCGTGCCGGAATAATTCGGAGCCTTTCATTATACCTTTCCAGGTTAGTGAGCAAGGAAGACTGCTTGGATTCCTGGAAGTAATTCTTCGAGGAGAGCAATATTTCGATTTAATCACGCGAGCCCAAAGACTTTCATTTTCGGTATGAAGCCTCCAGTTCAGCTTAGTAAGCAAAGCAATATTTCTACCTTTTGCACTTTGCAATCCAAGACCACCAACTTTCTTTGGTTTAGTCACCTTATTCCACCCCACCCAATGCATTTTCCTAGCTGATTCTGACGACCCCCAAAGAAAATTCCGGTTAACCCGGTCGATGCCCTCTAGAATTTTATTAGGGAGAAGAGCACACTACACAACATAGGCGGGGATTGTTGAAGACGAAGCTTGGATGAGGACCGTACGGCCAGCTGGAGATAAAAGATTTGATTTCCATCCCACCAATTTTTGCTTAACTCTATCCAAGATGAAGTTAACATCTAGCGGAGAACCTGGATGTTTAATTGGAATCCCAAGATATTTACCCAAATTTGGGGTTGAGGCGAAACCCAATACATCGCAAAGAGACTCCCTACTATCTCTATCCACATTTGGAGAGAAGAACACCCGCGACTTTGCTTCACTATCTATCTTACACCACCCATACCCTACCCATATCCTTCCTATAGCCATCCCTATATGTAACAGGAACGTACCTAGCTGGCTTTTGACCCAAAAATGTACTAGCCCCCACTGCCCCACCCCCGCCCTCCCTCAAAAAGTTTACATGTTGACCCTTAAAACCCAAAAATATTCTCTGGCATCCCCTTTGTCCAAGTACCTAAAATTATTATGAAAATAAAAATGAATCTCACCTCTTAGATATTTCACCAATAGATGTTAACATCTCACCATTTTTTTTTTTTTTTTTTTTTGGCTGAACATTAATGCTTCACCGTTAATTAGCCATTATTTTAGTGGTTATGTTTTTTTTTTTTTTTTTTTTGAAACTATTTTAGTGGTTATGTTGATTTAGTAGTTTACATGGGTTTAAATTTGACCTATAGTTATTGATATAATATAGCATTATAAAAGATTGTGTAGAGAATAATGTGAATAGAATAAATAAATTGATCTATGGAAATAGTAAATTCAAATATTTATATATTTATAATATTAATTAAATGCTTATAATATTTATGATGTTTTTGATTTGACCATTAGTAAATCTTAATCAGACCCAAAAACATAGAACAACTTTCTTTTTTTGTTCTTTATCTAATTTGATTTTTAAAACCATGATAAACCATGAGAAAGTCATCTATAATATATGAACCCACAATCACATTTTTACCACTCACAACTTACCACGTGAATTGTGGCACAAATTATGACATTTTATATGTCTCTAACATTACTCCATAGTCCATATAACCTATCCCAATTCATTATTCAATTAACTTTTCTTCAAAATGTCACTTACTGCTGCTAACTCGTGTGGTTCATTTTTTTTTTGGTTTTCCCTTCAGCTCAATCTGATCACATGGATCCCTCATAGGCTTTTACCACTTTCGGCCCCCTTTTGTTTATTTTTTTTTGGTTTTATCTCCTTCCTCCCTAGTCTCTACAGCTTTATCCATGGGTTTGAAAGTAATAAAAAATAAAAAAGACGTGACATTATTTCTTTGGTGGAACATGTTTAGTGATACAGACGTTCAAATGTTGTCGTCTTCTTTTTTTTTTTTACATAAAACATGCGCTTGCTTGGATTAATTGCTCTGCCTTACTCTTCTCATTTTTCAAAGTTCAATACTGTTTGCAACTTTGTCATCTGCCTTCTTCAATAGCAATAGCATCATGATGACGAGTGGGAAGAAAAATGTGACACTCACAGTGCTTGCCAGCCCGTAACTAGGCTTGCAATTTAAGCAATTAAAATTAAAGAAAAAAGTTTTATGTCCAAAATAGTCTGGGGGTAACTGGGTAGGGAAAATGTTGTGAACGGAGGAGAGGGTAAGGCTAGAGTTGAGCTAGCTAAGGGTTTGATCTCATAACCCTTTACGCTGGACGGTTATGAAAGTACTGTCTGGAATGATAGGCCTAAATGACCCCTTTAAAACAAAGAGAAATGCTAGTGCTACAAAAAATTTCACAACTTTTACCATAACTTGTCATATAACGAATTGTGAGCGGTAGAGATATGGATCCCATAGACCTATTAATTTTTCTCCGCCACTTACATGACAAAAGTTGTGAAACTTTTTATGTGTTTACTAGAAACATAGGTGAAGAGGTTGATTAATAAAAGGGAATGTATCTATAGTGTGTTTACTGGAAACAAAGGTTAAAGAAAAGAATACTCAAAGAATCCAGAATGCTATAGTTCTTGGTTGAAATTTTGTGCACAATTACCAATTTCATCAATTGGGAAAGATATGGTGTCATGGCATGTGACAACGGTCTCACGCTTATAAAGTTTTCACTCTACAAGTGTGCAAGACCTTCTTAACAACTAAAAATTATCATCAAAGAAAATTTCATCAATAAAACCACAATCATCATTAATAATGCAATTATCAAAAGATCTCCAAAGTACCAATAGAAACAGCAATCCAAACCTCATGATCGTTAAACAAAAGATATACTAATTATTACAAGATCATCTTATTTCAAAAATTCATAGTCTCCTTTCAAGCGTACTCTCAACCAAAATTCCAAAACTTACTATTCTTCATAATTTGAAACTGGAAGGAAAAATGGGGGTGAGTTGACAAATCAATAATTAACCAAATCCTAACCAGCCCTGAAACAAGCATGTAGATTGACAAAATAATACATTTTACGTAAGATCAAATATTTCACATATATCAAAAATTATAATATATGATCAGTTTCAAAATAAACCTAGGAAGTTTCATAAACTTAAAATAGTTTATATATTCAAACATAATTTATATTCTTAACAATCTTATATGGCTATGGTCACGCTATATCCCCGTGACCAGGCATCAGATTCAGATGAAACTAGTTTCATGCTAATGTATAATCCTTATTAACTGGGTCCAGAAACATAATAAACTCGTGATGCCCTAGATAAAACTAATTTTTGGTACCAATGAATAACCCCCATTGGTTGGGTATCAAAGTCAAAACATAGTCAGATTGTCTAAAATCATATATGTCAAATCATAGTTCAAACACTGATTTGGATCTAGTTGACTACTGAATCAATAGTCACCCAAGTCCAACAATTAATGCACTGTTCCTTGAGAAAAACCTGCACCTAAAAGAATCTTCTACAAAATAATCGGTAGTTTGTATAACAATTAAACGCAAAAGTCACAAAGGAGACTTTGAAGATTTAACACCCAATTCCAAATATTTAAACCTAAACTTTTCTTTAGTTTACATCTCACTACTGGACCAAAATACCCACATAAAAATATCTAATTTCATATAAAATTTAGATTTGACGAAAGATAAGATTTCTTAGGCTCTTATCTTAAATGTGCAGTCAATCTTTGAATATACTGAGAAGTCATCCTTCAAAAATATCTATAGTTATAATTAGCTTATATATAGCTAAGGTTTAAACCTAATTTTCTAAAAACTTCCTTAATAATATAAATTATAAAAATTGGCCCCACATAAAGTTTTACTAAAATACCTCTCTTGTTAAGTTTTTTTTTTTTTTTTCTTTTCTTTTCTTTTTTCGGGTATTACATTTGTCTTTGTTGGGATCCTGACCTGATTCAAGTCAAGTGAATCCGGCAATCGGAGCAACTCTTACATTTGAAAATTCTTGTGTGGGCTGGTGAGTTTATGAGTACCTTCATTTATGCATTAAATGATGACAAAGTTGTATAGATCAGATCAAATTAGACAAAAGAAACCTACTGTTAGTTGGTGGAAGATTGTGTCATAACATTTTGTGATAAATTTTCGCCCTTCTTGACAGAATATGAAGGGAGGTTGTGTTTAATTGAATTCAACCATTTAAAAGAGAAATGTTTTTTTTTTTTTTTGATAGTCAATACTAGTGAACTTCCATTAATTGAGGGATAAACCCAAATTTGATACGTCCATACAGATCTGAGCTGAAATCATTGGGGGTGTATCCTCCACCCAAACTAATATGGCAGCTCATATGCTTGCAAGGCATACATGTAAAGAGAAATGTTTTGAGATATGTGATACTAGAGGATCATCAATGGGTATCTCGATATACATTCGGATTTCAAACTAGATTTTGATTATGAGAGATGTTACGTCTACAATAATTTTACAACATTTTTACAACAAATCATAGGTGGTTAGTTGTTATAGGTTCAAATTTGAAACTAACACTAAAATTACTTTTTTGCCTCAATAATAACAACCAATAACAACCTGCCACTTAAAATTTATTGTAAAAATGTTGTAAAAATATTGTAAACATATCATTTTTCTTTGATTATTTCCTATGTTGTACCGAATATCAATGCTCAGGAATGATAGATTATTAAAGATGGTTTTATATATATATATATCAAAAGCAAAAACTATTCAAATTGATGATCCAAATTTCCGTATAAAGCATTTTCCTTGAGGAAAGTCTAACCCTATACATAGGGGCTAAATCAGCATGAATGAATTATATTCTCTAGTCAAAACATAAAATGCCAGAATCACACTGCCAATGTTGTGCTTGATGTGAGGTCCTCTCACTGCCAATTTATTCTCCATATTTATTGTGTGGCTAATTTTAAACTCTCAATTAGATATTAAAACCATTTCTCTATTTTTTGGTAATATCCTATCGAATCGTTTCACTCTACAAGTGTTACATAGAAGACAAAATTACTAAGAAGCAAAAAAGAATGGGATTGAATCCACCTAAAACTAAGTGTTATCACATAAATGTGTTAATACTACCCATAATGTATCCATTTAACTAAAGAATAATAAGATTCTCAACAAAAAAAAATAAACTAAAGAATGATAAAGATTTTTGAGGAAATTTTACTTTCACCGTTAACTATGGTGCAGTTACAATGTATTCCTAAACATCAAAACAGAACAATGTGTAGGCATACATTTTGGTCAAAGGTACCAAAATTCAAATTTCTCTTTGGGTCACCCTCCCCTTTCTCAGCTACTCATTTGATTGGTTTACATAGTCTGTGTGTCCTACAAATCTACTTCACCTATTGTTGCTCAATTCTTCCAGACCTTCCACGTCATAACTCCATAATATTATTATTATGCTGCTGATGGATCTTCGTCGTGGTCAGAGCTGTCCAAATTTTAACAGAACATCCATCTTGCTGAATCTCCTAAAAAATTGGTAAAAACGGTTTCCTTCCCTGCCCATCATTTTGCTGCCATTACATCAAGATCAGACAAAATTCTATTCATGTCCTCAAAATATGGCCAGCTCTTCTTGCTTTTCTTACCATTCTTGGTCTCCTGTTCAAAACAAAAATCTTTTTAATTAGACAAAATTTTACTCATGTCCTCAAAAAAAGGCCAGCTCTCCATGCTTTCCTTCCCATTCTTGCTCTCCTGTTCACAAAAATATCGTCATTAATTAACTGTCAGGAGAGGATGGGAGGGCGTTGCCATCATTAACAAAACAGACAAGGAGAGCCTCTGCCAATCATTGAGGGCCAACAAAGGTCATAATCCTAGAGAATTTTCTAATCTTAGTCATCAAAACCATATTTTCTGAACATATTCAAAAGTCTACAATTTTTTGTTTGTTGGTTGGTTTATTTGTTTTTCTTTTCTGTATTGGTAAGTTAAGCACCTAGTGGAACTTGAACCACAACCTAACCCTCCAACCAATTATTGAGGGAGAAGAAGGTACCAGATGAGCTATGGCTCATTGGCTTTAAAACTCAAAGTTATGTAGGCAAAGATAGGGACATACAATCCTAAATATCACGTGCACACACATATGATGAATGTACCTTCCATCCAGAGGTATTGCTAGATAAGAATTCATAATAAAAATTCAAAATGATGTAAAATAACCAAAAGAAGCAAGAACAAACCTCATATTTCAGAACCAGAGATGTCCATAGAGATTTGCATTGTCCTGGACTTCGATTGATCCCATCAGACAACAAGCTTCCAGATATCTGTTCCCAAAGGGCCATTCGTCCCTTCACAACTTGGAATTTGCTATGCAATTCTCCACGCAAATCAATTAGCTTCTTAACCTCCTCAGGTTTCCATTTATTTCGTTTTACAGGCTTGGAAGAATTTGGCAGCTTTGAGGACTCATCTTTATCACTTTCAACACTGTCCTTCTCAACCATTGAGACATGTTTTGATCGTGGAACGAAACCATTGTTATCTTTTGCCACTTCATCAACAGGTGACGATGATGTAACAAATGCTTTCCAGAAATCATCTGAATCCTCAGAATTGGAGAAAGGCCTCTCTGCTAAGCTGGAACTTGAAGCTATGGTGTCTTCCTCGGGTAGTAGTCTTTCAAGTTCGTTACCTTCACCTACATGGATCATGTATGATGGGAGGAAAAAAGATCACAATAAAAACCACTGCCAGTGCCAGAGTTTACGAATTAACCTATGTGTCACAATCCCACCATGAGTATATAGAACAAAAATATTCCAGAGCAATGATACTATGCACCCATCTCAAATTCTAACTTCCAAAGAGAATTACAAAATTGTGTGTGGAAATGTTAGAATATGTAGTTGAAATTAGGTACAGTTACATGGTAGATAGTTCTAGTGGCAGCCACCCCAGAAACAACCACATCAAAATTATATTAGCATGATGCTATTGATCCATTATTGTCATACATTGGCTGAATGGTTAAACTGCTGGAGTAACCAGCCAAGCTCCTAAGAACTGTGGTTTTGGAGCAAGCAAGGTTAAGTATATTGAATGATGTGATTTGAATTACTAATTGAAAATTTTATGTTCAATATAAAAATATTAACCTTATAAAACTCAAAGCACTAGGCACTTTATTTGTGTGTATATAAGTACGGACATATAAATGCAGAAATCTCAAATTATCAATTCTCTGTTTTAAGCGTTTTTATGTAATGGACTGCACATGGGGATGAAGAATAACTCTACCAATGTATTGTCACCTTCCAAAATTCAAAAATTGAAAATTCTGGGGTTGTGCAGCAACATACGAAGCCCCCACAGATGGAACTTTTGTTGAGTCCCCCATAAATTTAAAACTTCCAATGATTTCCAAAAACACAAGAGAAGTAGTGATTGCATCATCTTGGAGTAGATTAAATCATGTCTTGATCTGATGGTGCAAATAAACTTTACTAATATTAGCAGGAAATGTAGCAAGCATCCCCCAAGCACTGAAACATATTCCATTAATTGCATGCATGAATGGATTCCGGCACACATGAACTGGACATGTAGACCAATCCACCCACAAATGAGCTCTCGCACGTGCACACGCACACGCGCACACGCACACACACACACACATATATATAGAGAGAGAGAGAGAGAGAGACCTTTCAGATTTTTTTGTAAAGAGTGCTCTAACTGTATGTTGGCAATGTCTTCTGTGTGCATCCTATTGGACTGATTTTCTTCTGAATGTCCATCAACCACTTTTCTCAATGCTGATGTTCCATAACCAACATGGGATTTGCCAGATAGCCTTGCATTTACCTCATCAGAAAGAACTGCTGCAGGGTTCTCTAGAGCAATGGCAATGACTTCAGGCCTTTTACTACTGTACTTCCTTACCATCTTCCTCAATAGCTCAGCCACAGTTCTTTCAATGTGGGATAGAGGACAATTCACAGGCAAGCTTGAAAGTGCAGCATGAGCGGCTTTATGGAGTGCATCTAAAAGCTTCCCTTTGTCAAGCCATAAGCATCTTGTAGTGATTCTTATCTTCCCTTTCAAGCTATTCTCTATCATACCATCTACATTTTGAGGGCGTAAAATTTCCATGCTGTAAAAGAGAGTTATAAGGATGCCATTGTATAGATGACAATGATATTGAACTGTACTGCAAGATCCAAGAGGACTACCTGACCACTATAATGCCATCTGATGCAATTCTTTGTCTCTCATCAATGCAAAGTTCTGATGATGTACCAAATGCTTTATCGCCATCACTATACATCAACTGTGATACAAGACTAGATCTCTAAGAATTTTCTAGAATAACTTTTCATTATAGGCAAGTCAAAACCCTTGATCACTAACCTGCAAATTCTCTTTCCCTAGGGAAGTGAAACCACTAGAAAGAACTCTTCTATTTCTCAAATGAGAGACCCCAAGCATCTCCCCATTCTTTATAACCTGATATAATTAAGTCACGTTAAATTTTTTCATCATATCGTATTATAAATAACATGAAATGTGTATATTGTAACATCAATAGAATCCTAACCAGTATTTTGCATCATAATAGGCATGCTATACACCAAAGTAATTACACAGGACAATCTTCCCTTCCACTTTAATATGAAATTCTGACATGAGGACTTGTTAACCCTGATAAAAGCCAAGCACTAAGAAAAGTTTTTTTTTTTTTTTCCCTAAATTATTGTTCTACAATTCTCTTGACTCATGGGTTCATAGAATTTACATTTTACAGACATATAGTTGGATGGAAGCTTCTATATATATATATATATATATATATATGAATTTAGTGAGCAAAGACAAGCAAAAGGGGGTTATCTTTTTATCCATGTAAAAGATGAGAACAGGTCATACTTGACCAAAAAAAAAAAAAAAGATGAAAATAGGTCATGGAAAACTAAAGCCCATTGTGACAAAGCTCCCTGCTAAGTAAAAAAAAAGTACAAAAGCAGCATGTTCATATGCATGATATTAAGCTCTCAATTGTAAAAGGGGAAGGTTAACTTAAGGAACACTCAATGTGACAACAAACCCAATAGCTTAACCTTACTGATCTTGCTGAAAGTATGATTAACCTTACTGATCCTCAATCTAGCCAATAATGAGATGCATAATCTCATTCCAATCTCAACTCCAGCAGAAAAGTCATTGCCCCAGTTAAAGTCCCAACTTAATTCCATATGCTTATATAGTAAAACTGTTAAAATACAATCTCATCATACCAAAGCCTGATAAATTTAGAAGCTAAGCCGGTCAGAGTTTCCAACTGAATCCATTTCATCATGCTAAGCTACTAACCTATCAACTAGATATAATAACAAAGCAGTGACTTACACAACTGTGTCGAATACCAGTTGATCTTCCAAGTAATTCATGCTCTTTCAAAAACAAGAGTTCTCCATGTATGGGCAAAAAATGTTGTGGCTTCACAATTTGAAGTATTTCCTCCTGCAGAAATACATTTCATATTTCATTAGTATCTCATCATATGCAAGACAGAGCAATAAGACAGATGCATCTAGTTCATGAGTAATGGAAACAAGGCCTGTACATAATAAATTATTTATTAGGCCTGACTAGATCTCACCCATGGGACCTAGAATTAACCTACAGGCTTATTTATATGCAACTAATTCTCTTGAAAATTTAGTCATCATAAAATAAAAAAGAGAGAAGTGTTTAAAAAGTGAAACCCAAGAAAACCTAACAATGTCTACTTTCTTTGAGTAATCCTATTATTGATATGACAATAACATGATTATAAGATATCTGATTTTTGTTGCTCTCTTCTATAATTTTTAAAAAAAATAATGTTTAAGATATTAGAAAAAAATAATAAAAATACAATAACGCAGGAAAATTCAAATTTTGAAAACTGACAATGAAACTTACCAGTTCTCCTCGATATCCATGACCAGATGTATGTAGGCCCTCATTCTTCCCCATTACAATTGACGATCCAATCTCTGATATCCGGTTTAACATTTTCATCACTCGAGATTCATTACCAGGGATTACCTAAAGGTATTTAAAACCAGATACAATTTTATTAACTTGACTATGTAATGAAGCTTAGAAAGAAGATCTAAATGTGACCATAATGAAATCCCCAAAGATCAGAATTCTAAAGACTATAGCTGGGAAGGTTTGTAATTAATTGATTGAAGTAATTATAACCAAAGAAGATAGTAGAGAACCAATACTTGAACCTAAAACCAGACTACTTGTAGGAGTTACAATATGAACATATTCAACATGGTCAACCATCAACACAATGCAATGTTCCTTTTCTAAAAATGATTGCACTGTTCCTTTCTGATAGAAAGAACATAAAAGAAGAAAACAAAAACAAAATGGAACAACATCATAAGGTTTTTTTTTTATATATATAACACCCTCTTTTAAACTTTTTCTAAGGCCTAGTTTGGGAGAAGGGAATGGAAATGAATGAAAAGAATAATTTTATAATATTATTCCGTTCCTTTGTTTGGGAAATTTAATAAAGAGAATGAAAAGTCCATTCCCTTGTTTGGGAGTTTAAGTGGGAGGGAATGAAATTGGTAGAAGGGAACACTCATTCCTCTCTATTAGAAGGGGTCTAATACTAATATTGTCATAAAATAATTTCATTTCATTCCCTCCATGTTAGTCCCAAATAAGATTACTTACATTCCATTCATTTCCATTCCTTTATTTTAAAACATCTAATCAATGTTACTTAATTCCATTCCATTCCATTTCATTTCTTTATCTTACTTAAATACATTTCATTCCATTCCATTCCTTTCCATTCCTTTATGATTATTTCATTCCATTCCCTTATGAACTCTCAAACGAAGCCTAAGTGATTGTGCAAAATATTTTGTACTTTAAACACTTTCTGGCCAATCAAAGTAAAAACATCTGTAAATCTGTTTTTCAAAATTTTCATTAAATAACCAAAAAAAAAATGTACAGAGAAAATCAGAAAAGAACTTTCTCAATGTATACAGAATTCTGAAAGCAGGTTACAGTTCTGTGAAATGTTGTTACCTTTGCTGAGTACAATATTACATCTTCCTTGCTCAGTTTAAGAGAATGACTACCTCCATATGATGCAAGATTTAAGGCAGCTCGTGGTTCTGCCTGACATATAATATACAACATAGTGATATGCCAGCTAAATTGGTCCAATAAATATAATGCTGTCAATGGAACCAGGCAGCCACCAAGGGCAACTAGAATAACTTACTTGAGAGCCAGTTGTGACAATTAACAAATCCTTTGGAGCATAGGCATCAATATCCTCAATTTTCACCTATAAATTAGAAAGAGTGGAGGACAGAAAAAATCAAGAGCTTGATGAAAAACTTATAAATGAAAGGAGCAATATGAACAATGCTGATATTAATGTAGATTTTTATATGATGATTAGCATTGGCAGACAGATTTATATGTCAGTATTGTTCTTTCCCCATAATTAATCTCATCATAATGAAATTCGGACAAAGACTTGAACTGAAACTTAGTTCAGTTGAACCTGAAGTTACAGAGCCAGTGTTTAATAGCCATAAATCGAGGCTGCTACACTTCCAGACCTTAGGACTGTTTCTTCTTCTCTTTTTAATAACTAACATTATCCTTAATCCAAAAAATTGGGGTCGGCCCATGTTCATTACATATTACAAAATTTGTTACACAAGTCATTAATCTATCATCACAACCCTCCCCTTTTAATTAGACTTCAGAGTGCCATACAAAAGGATATGATAAAAAAGTATGACAAAGGTGAGGTTAGAGGTTCAAGCCTCCCTATTGCCAATTTGTGATAAAAATTATTATAAAAATAAATAAATAAATAAAGAGCACAACAAAGGTGGAAGAAGAAATTGGATCTAACATGTTGGATCGAACTTGCATCCTATGGATACCTCTGATCAAAAAGTTATTACATTGACACTAACAACAGTGGTTCATATTTGATCAACATGTTTATGCAACACCTCAGCAATTACACCCCTGATGCAGTTAAATGGCAAAGAAGGATTCACATAAACAACCACACTTCATTGGGATTCAGTTTTGAGTTGAGATGAATTTAGTTTAATTCTGTCCAGCCAAATATAGCAGATGGCTGGAAGCCAATTTTTTCACAACTCTAACATAAAGTGAATTGACTATTGAGCACTTAATTGTTCTTTCCCTTTAAAAGTGTCACACCACATAAAAACTTGCAAACTTGAGAACTGTGTAGCCACAAGTAAAAGAAAACAGGCTAAGGGACAGAAGAAATCTTATATGTGTTATTTTACCAGAGTTGACGGATCAATTGGTGCCTTTCCATCCTTCCAAGCTGCATCCAAATATGTCCTTAAGGACATCCCAACAAATACCTATCACAAATCATTATATCACAACTTCTAAGACACATTCTATCTTGAAAATACAAGAGTGCAGAGTGTTATAACAAAGAAAAGTACAATTGCATGACATTAGAGGAGCTGGGGAGAACATACCAATTTTCTGCCAGTTAAATCAGCAGCAGCTTTCACACTTCCAAGGCGGTGTATATTTGATGCAAACTGAGTTGTAATTACCCTTCCCTTAGCTTCAGAAATACGCCTCAACAATGAATTTGCCACTACAGATTCACTAATTGTCCTTCCAGGAGAGAGAATATTTGTTGAGTCACTCATCATCTGCAAAGTCATGTGCATTAATTGCTAATTTTTCATTTGCTTCTATTCTTTGTGGATAGTTTAAATGAAGCTGTAAACTGAAATGGCATTTTAGTTATTTCCACATTAACACAATATATAGACAAAATCCTACAAAGAGAACATCGGTTAATCAAACAGAGAAGACTAACAAAAACAAAGGCATTATAACCACTGAGGACAGAGCAAAATCAAGATATACAAGGCATCAGATGCCAGTCTAAACCTTTCAACCACAAGATTGCAAAAGAAGAGAGAAATTTAGAAAAATTTGAGTACAATTTCTAGACACACAAAAACCCTATGTTTGTGAAAAACTCTGCTCCATATAGAAGGCAGCCATACAAGTCTCATATAATCCAAATAAGGTACTAGCATTTTTTTTTTCTGGATAAGGAATTTCATTAATGGAAGGGAACTCTTGAGCTTCCTAAAAATCACAATCAAAGATTCAGCCAATAAAACTATATCAGGATTAAAAATATTACTCGCCAATAGCATTGACAACATGAATACCTACTGATGATTTTACTATTAGCACAAAAAGGTAGAGCCTGTTTTTCTAAGGGTAAATAGTGGACACCTGGAACTAGACCTCACAAAAGGGGACTAATGCAATTGGTTCATAAGGCAACTAACACATGGAGCTCATATTTTAGTGTTTTGGCCCTTGTGAACCCATACAACAACAACAAAAAAGCCTTAGTCCCAAAATTTGGAGTTGGCTATGGATCCTTGACAGATTAGATTGGGTTGACCACATTAATTATTTTTCTCCATTCTATCTTATTTGAAGTCATGCTCTCTATTACTTCCCTAATTGACAAGTCTTTTTTTTATTACTTCTACCAGTGTTATTTTTGGCTTTCCTCTGGCTATTTCCGTTCCTCAACGTGGATCGACTCACTCTTTCTTACTAGTTCATTACTTGCTCTCCTCTGAACATGACCAAACCATCTCAAGCAATTTTCCCTCATCTTTTCATCAGAAGGAGCTACCGCTATCTTTAAACGGATGTCCTCATTTCGAATCTTATCTTTCCATATATTCCCACTAATCCATCTTAACATTCTCATTTCCGCTACACTCATTTTATGGTTATATTGCCTCTAAACCGCCCAACTCATGAACCCATACCTCTCCCCCAAAGTGAAACCTGATGAATTTCCTTTTATATGCAATGTATCAACATAAAAAATATGAAAAATATAATAAAAAAGATCCAAGTGACTTACCAATGTTACTCCTTCTTTTGAAAGTTCCTCTAAAGCTTCACGATCAAAAACTTTACCATCCAACGGTGTTTCATCTATCTGTTGAACATAAACTCTCATACACCTTGAGAATGAAAGTAAAGAAGAGGAAAAAGCATATATAAGTTAGTTTTACCTTCCAGTCCCCAGTATGAAGAATCGTACCATCAGCGCAGCGAAGAACTAATCCACAACAATCAGGAATGGAATGGGTAACCCTGATAGGCTCTATTTCAAATGGCCCAGCCACAAACTTCCTCCGTGTTCTAAATACCCTAAGTCTAGAAGGAACAAAAATCCCGTTCTCCTTTAAACGCTTTTTAATAAGCTGTTGAAAAATAAAAAGTATTACCTTTCTGTACTAGGATGAACAGAAACAAATATTTACACAACCCAAGGGTACAAGAAGAAAAGGCTACAGAAACAGTGACTTATATTTAACTTACAGGAAAATCATTATTGGTTGACATATCAAGTTTTTGGAAAGCAGCACATTCATAAAATTTATGTTTGTGTGTGTGTGTGTGTGCGCGTGTGTTTATATTTATATGAAATTAAATCCCATGAAAAGTACCTCCATTGTAAAGGAAGATGCAAATATCGGTGTACGAGAATCCAAAGCTGGAATTACCTGTTTATACAGCATTAAACCTAGTGAAAAATCTGTAACAGCAGAAACACATAAAGAGCATAATGCTTAAAAGTTCAATCCTAAAGTTGAGAGAGAGAGAGAGAGAGAGAGAGAGAGAGAGAGAGAGGGATAAGAAGAAGAAAAATAAATCATTTAATTTTCAAGAGCTTCTTGGTCTAATACAGTTCTGGAGGCACTTCAGTTTCCTTCATGACTATTTCAGAAACCATGTGAGTCATTAATATCTGGTTATATACTTTGCAGACTCTCTCTCTCTCTCTCTCTCTAAATAGATTGAGTTAACATTACAAATAAAAACATATATTGGAAGTCAAGTTTCAACACAATTTTCTACTGCAATTTGGCAGAACCAGAAGCAAACTTGATAAATAATAATAGAAGATTTTGAGCAACAAGTTACTCAACTAAAATAGGGGTGGTTTGGTAATTACCTGATTTACCCTATACTAAAATAGATGTGTGGGTCTCACATATTATGAGAGGATGACTTCATAAAATAATTTACCCAACAAAATAGTCTTCATGTAATCAATTTTTGATAAATAGTTTTCATGTAATCAATAAAATAGAGATATAGAGAAATTGAATTCACTAAAATTCCAATAGCTTATTTGAAAGCTTTGAGGTCTCCTTCCTAGTTGTGATTGCCTAGGGTTTATCTTTCTTTATTTCTTGTTCTATTCACTGTTTAATTCAAGATCCAATCTTTTTATTACCAAACCCTACCTAAACCCTTAAACATCAAACCCTATCAAAAACCCTTCAAGATCTCATCAAGAACCCTAACTTAATGTTGAATTCCTAAAGATCCTACAACAAAATAGGTATCAAAGCCACTAAGGCTTCTATCCTGCATTATAAAGAAAATGAAAATGATAAATGCTAGGCAACTTGAAACAATAACTAAATACATAAAAGTAATAATTTTAAAGGTAAATCATCACATTATGGTAAAATTTACTTCAGGAATTCTTTTGTGGCAATAATACAAGAGAGAGAGATAGGCCTGCTTATCTTTTCGTACTTTCCTCAGTTTAATAATCTGAGATTATCTCAAAGGAAAATAACAAACAGAGTGTTACATAAAAAGATTAAATGAACGCACACAGCTTTGCTATGGTAGAAATAAGGAGTGTAGTTAACAATGACAAAGGAGGACATCACTTAAACAATGCACAATGCCAAATGTATCCTTAAGGTTTGATGACAATTCCATCCCAACTAGCCAATGGCAATGAATCTGGGTCCTACAATTAAACAATGAAGATTGTTTAATTGTTGTCAGAAGTCTTTGTTGAAGCCCATCAGATGCCCTACAACTGCAAGCCATCAGCCAAGGCACCAATTTTTCCCCTCTCACCGGATGCAAGTACCAATGCAGTGTCCCTCCAAATTCATCAATGATAAAACATGAGAAACGATTTGGCCTCATGCCCCATTACAAAGACTTTGCAATAAAGACTTAATAGACTCAACAAAATAAATAACCAAGTACTAGATCCATCAGTATTCAGTCAAAATATCATTTCCAAGAAGCAGAAGGAATTTCTTTATCTTTTAAGATGAATAAGCAGAAGGAAACTTTACCCAAGGCAACGCACCAATGTGATCTTCATGGCCATGTGTTATAACAACTGCTTCGATTTTGTGACTCCATCTTTTGATAAATGTGGTATCAGGTACAATTTTTTGGACTCCAAGTTCATCATAGCTGAAATACAAGTGAGAAGAGTGATGTCAATACATTAGAAAAAACATTTAGTTAAAGCTAAATCAGCAAAAAAGAAATTTCCAGAGTAAAATATAACAACTACTCCAAAGTGCAAGTGGAAAACTGCTTCCTCTAATTCTTTATTTATAATTAATAAAAATCCATTAATGAAAAAGCACAAAAGGCACAACCCTAGTACGTACATGGAAAGTATACAAAGGAAATGAGCAGGCAAATATAAAAAAGAAAAATTAAGTAAAACCACAATAAAGATTAACAAAAACTCAAGGCATCCAGGAACTAAAGAAAGTCCTTAGTAGAAAATTTCCCTTGTCATGTAAAATTTCCTCCATAGTAGATGTAGCCAAGAAGAGGGGATTTATTTGACAATTTAGATCAGAATTTGAAATCTGGTAACCCCTTAAAGCAACTAAAGTTATGACTAGTTTTTGGGAACAAATCCTCCATAAGAAACAAAATCTTTAGATAGCAAACTATAATCAGTAATCACCAAGATGCAATTCTTCACGATTTAAAACCATAGCAGACAAGTGTTCAAAGCTTACTCTGGAAACATGACACCAGCATCAATCAGTATGTATCGATCATAATTTCCCACAAGCATGCAATTCATCCCAATTTCACCCAGGCCACCAATTGGAAGAACACGGAGGGGTGGGCCATCAGAACCCTCGTAAAATTGTTCCATCTTGCGCTGAACCGAGTCTTCCATACTTTTCCTTGGCCCATCCATCTTTCCTGATCTTTTACGCGGAACTTTAGATCTACGTGTATCTAACATAAGAAAAAGAAGAAGAACAACAACAACAACAACAACAAAGCCTTAGTTCCAAAATTTTGGGGTCCGAATTTAAACTAATATTAGAAAAAACAGCATTTAAAAAAGATGCCAATTCTAAAAAATAAAACAAATAACAGATATAACAATAACCAAAGTACAGCTATTCTCATTATAATTCTTCATTTGGGATTAGATTTTAAATTTACACAAATATGCAAACCAAAGCTAGTTCTTAATCCCAATTTTAAAAACACAAAGAAAGAACAATCAAAACAAGAACTTTACAATTGGATGCTTATAGTTCTCAAATATCTCAGTTCAAAAAGAGAAAAGCAAGCAATGTTTTCTAAGTTAATGTGAGTGCAAAACAAAATAAACACTTTTCTTTTCTTCCACTTTCCCAGCAACTTAAAATTACTAAAAAAATGTGCAAAACAACAAAAACATAGAAGCTTATAGCTCTCACCATTCTCAGCTAAAAATGAAAGGTAAGCAATGTTTTCCATGTGAAGCTTGAACGAAAAACCACACAAAACTTCCCTTTTCTTCCATTTGCTCAGCAAGTTCAAATTTCAAAGAAAATGTACAAAAACAGTAACCAAAACATAGACACTTATAGTTCTCATCTAATATCACAGCTCAAAAAGAAAAATCAAGCAATGTTTTCAATGCAAACCTCAAATGCAAAACAACATAAAACCTTTCTCCTTTCTTCCATTTTCTCAGTAATCAATCACCAACTTCAAATTACTACGAACACTAAACAATCACAAATTTGGTAAATTTTCCATTATTTAACATTAAATCCAACACAAACACAAAACAAAACTTCTTCTTCTTTGTTTTACATTTTATTTCTTTCTTTTTTTCTCAGCAACCAAACATAAACTAACCATTACTAACAAAACCAACACTATAGCAAATTCAAAGCATAGTATTACCTATACTACTAGTATGAGAACCAACCGAGCACGAAACGAAACGTTTCGTCGTATACTTCGGACAGCACAAGAGGCTGTACGGACACAGCGAGAGAGCTCCGAAGGCAGCCATTCTCTGATGCGAGCTCAGTGCACTCGACGGAGCAAAACCATCACGAAACGCCGATTTCATGTGGTTTCGAAACTTCGAGACGCCAAGAAAAAAAAAAAAAAACGAAACCCTAAGAGATATTATAGCACTTTGAGTGAGTGAGTGAGTGAGGGTTTTAAGTATTTAGAGCTCTGGTTTTGGAGCGGGAAATGGAAAGAAAGAGAGGCTGTGAGAATTTTTTTTTTTGTAAGGTTGAGAAATATATAAATATCACTGCTATTATCTTACTGATTTTATCTTTTTTGGTCTAAAATTCTAAGAAAAAGATAACACGTGTGCCACTCAAGCTGTTTCCCTCCCACGTGTGGAGAATTTGGTGTAAACGGTGTGTCGTTTTTGTTTGTTTTTATAAAAGTCTTATGTATAAAAGATTGTTATTTGCTCGTGCGAAAATTGATGTTTACGAATTATCTATTTTACCCTACATTTCATTAAAACATCAATTTTTCTTTATTATTTTAATAATAAAGTTTAACTACAAAATTGGTTGTAGTCTAAGGTTGCAATTTTATTCAATATCTTTTTATTGGAGGTGAATTTTGAAAAATCTACCATTGAATCACATATTTTTCGTATATTTTTCATACTTGAAAATTTTCTAGAAAATAAAATGGCATCAATAAATTGTTTAAATTGCAAGTTTTTTTAGTTTAAAATTATGCATAAAATATAAGTTTATAGATCATATAGTAAATAATATACAATTAACACAAAATTTAACATGTATATTAAGAGCGTAAAAAACATGTAATTCAACGGTTAGATTGCCAAAATATGTAGTAATATTTATTTTATTGAGTATGGTTATAGCCTTAAACTATAACAAATTTTGAAGCTAAACTTTGTCTTTTTTTTAATTGTTTCTTTTTCGTCACACAAAACAATTGTTATTCACTCTCTACCTTCATCCTCAAGATACGTAAATAAGGAATAAAAAATTACATGTAAAATAAGTAGTGTTAGTGTAAATATAAACAGAAATTGTAGCAATTGCTAATCGAGTATTTTTACGCAACTTTGTATTACTTGATATAGATAAATTTTAGGCTTGATTGGCTAAAATGTGTTTCTTTTTCTATTATACAAACCTGATGTGAGTGCTCTAGTGATTCTTATGTTTACTCCAAATTTATGTCATGGTTTTTATTTGTATGTGAGTGTATATGTATAAATCATCTAACCCTTGTGGTATGAAAGTAACGGTTTTTAAAGTCCATTGCCTTTAGGTTACACTTTCCGTTTCAGTGAAGGAACATTTTGAGAGTTTAATTCCTTCAATGACTCTACCTTGACCCCAAAAAAAAAAAAAAAGTTTTTTTTTTTTTCAAAATTTTATGGTGTAAAAATAGGATTTTATTGACAACTAAATGGAGAAACTAAATTGTTAATCTAAGAATAGGCCTTATGGCTAACATGATTCTTTTTTTGGGGTTTGGCTCTTGGCCGAGTCAATAACAAGATAAAAATAGGGCTTTGGTTAAGGGGCGAATAAAGAAGACAACTATTATTTGTTACCCAAAATACTTTTATTGTAATTCAATTCAATCGAACTGAAGATTGAGAAGACATTTGTCTGAATCTAAAATTTGATTTTCTCTGAGCTATTATTAATTGTTGTTTTTGTTTAGTTTCATTGAAGGTAATTGATTTGGTTCAGATTTACTTTTCTAAAATTAGTCTGAATTTAAAATTAGTGTTTTACTTTTCTTTTCTTATTGTGGATTTTCCCTGAAATTTTGTGCCTTCTGCTGGATTTTTAAATCAATTGGGTTTGGAATTCATTTCTGTCGCAATTTTATTTTTCTTGCAATCCTATCTGGAACTTTATAGGGCTGTTTTTAAAAAATTGAGCATCATTCCTATTGTATTAATATAATAATAAAATTGATAATATCAATAATGTGTTTGTGTATGTAGTATGCATGACTTTTCATAATTCTATACTAATATTTAGTTTAAATATTTGAAATAATAAATTTAAAAAAATTATTTTAGTAAATTTAAATATTGCTTCCTTTGATAGTCATTAAAACCTTCTGTATGTTTTTCTATTATCCACCTTCATGCATTCAGTCAGTGACCATGTCCGCAACTCAAACGAACAAAGAATAATAATATCAAAGAGAAAATGAGAGAAATTTAATTTTAGTTTGAAGATGAACAGCAGAGAAGATCCTCATCATTTTAGTGTCAAATCAAAATAGACTGGGCTGAAATAAATCACAACAATAGTGAACTTGATTGTTTCCTGCTTGCCCACACAATTTTTTCACATATCCTAAAAATGTAAAAAAGCAACAAAGATCTAGTTGGTACAAAAAACATTACAGCATCAGCAAGATGACAGGAAGTTAACCCATGTCCCTGTTCTGCAAATTCATCAGTCATGTTTCAATGGCATGTCCTGGAAACCATGGCAGTCCTGGTTGAAGACATTGCTTTGAATGTGAAACAGGAACAATAGGTCCTAGAAAGAGGCGCCACAAATCAAGTATTATTGTAACTAGCATGGCAGCACCCAGGGCATCAACCGCCACTCTCGGTAGGTCCCATGGTTTGCTAGGTTTCTCATCAATTCTGCACATGTAGTTGAATTGGCATCAGGAAAACTAATGTATATACAAGAGAACAATAAATACATTTAAAAACCCTATGGGTATTCTTTAACCTAAGATAGAGGAAAACTTAGAGTTTGCACTCTTACATGTGAACACATTGAACAAATGCTTATTTCTGACAATTTAATTGGCTAATACAACTATATTTTTATAAGTAAAGCATTGCATTAGTTAATACTTAATACAACAATACAAGTGCAAAAGAGAAGGAAATCACCAGTAATTGTAAATTAGAATTCTTACCTCAGAAACATAGGGAAGCTTACAATGAAGTAGATGGCATAAAACAAGGAGCCAATTTTGTACATGGATGATCGGTCCACAAATTGATAATAAGGGAACTGCACATATTCAACATGAAACATCATTACCGTTTTATCAAAAAAAAAGAAAAGAAAAGAGAAACATCATTACCACTACTTTATATCATACATTCGTGGCCCAGATATGTTCAGCATGTAATTAGTTCTTCAGAAGGGAAACATTCAGAAAGAGAAAAGAAATGAAGTGCATCACAACAACAACAACCAAACCTTAGTCCCAAATTTGTTTGGGGTCAACTACGGATCCTTAACAAATTAGTCAAGGTCAGCCACATGTATTCTACAATAAATGTTGTCAAATTTTCAAAACTTCAAATTTTTACGAGTCTCATCATGTTGCAATAATTGTTGTCAATTTTTCTAGAAAGGACAAAGGGAGACTTATTTATACGTTCACCCTAGAGATTCAGACTTTCATAATAGTAATGAAAAGAGTAATAAAAATATTCAGAGTTTAAGCAACATATTCAGAGTTTAAGTAAGCTTAGACAAAGGAAATTGATAATAACAATGAAACAAAAACCTTTTTATCACATACATTAGAAATAGCCAAAGTCTCAAGGTATGCTATGAAATAAGAAAGAGCCAAAATCCATGCAGCCTCAAAAATCCACTGAATTTTCTCTGGCAAGTCGGCAATAGAATGCCGTAGTCTGCGAAGTGTCATGTTTGATGTAACATGATAAAATAAAAAGCAAACGTGTGTGAGAAGGAAAGTTGTGTGTGGTACCTGCAAGGAAACAAATTATCTGATTAGAAATGATAGCATGCAGTCTTAACTATTAAGCATTTCTTGTTTCTAACTATTGAATGTTTCTTGTTTCAATGCTTACATTGTTCATCTTCCATGATGGAAAGGTATAAGAAGCTCCCAAAACTGTGAAGAAATAGTGGGTCCAAAAGTAATTCCCTACATAGCTAAAGAGTATAATCCATAAACTGGCCTGCAACAAAAATAAGTTTGTCTTTCAGGTCAAGAATAAATACCCATAAAAAATTAGTTTATCATATTGAGAGGTCGATATGCAAGGCCACTGGATTGACATTATAATTAGGTAGAGGGAAATAAGGACCTATTCAAATGTCAAAGAAGTGCTGTATAGACCACCAAAAAGAAAAGTTCATCGCAGGCTTTGCTAGTAATAAGAAAATGAAACAAAGACAGCAAAGATGATTAAAAAGCAGGACAATTGTTATAAGTTCATCTCACAAGAACAACATTTGGAGATTACATTGCTTATGCAGCTCTTCAAATTTCAAATGACAGTTTTTGTAGCTCTGTGTGAAGTAAAAAATACATTGGCAATATTACTCCTGCATTGCTTTATTTTTCATTAATTAGAACTTATGGCTCAAACACTACAGTAATCCATAAAAATAAAGTTATTCAACATTCATGTTCTAAGTGATGACTAACACTCCATGGGTACAGTAAAGATGGTAAGGGCCTGTGCAACAAACAATTTTATATTAGAAACATCTTGAGGACTTGGTGTTTTTAGGTTAAACAAAATCATAATCAAAAGCAGGTCTGGCCCAAGCGGCCACATAAAGAACTTTCAGCTTTATGTAAGGACACAATTCTTATCAGCAAAGTCATAAACCAATTATTCAGAATGAATGCTAAGCATGTATTTAAAAATTACATATTTCTATCAATGCAATAAAAGGTTAGGAATACACAAAAAAGACTATAAGCAACTGACCGTAAATTCAGCATAAATATGGTGAAAACAAAGCACACATCATCCAGAAGATCCATGACCCCGAAACAATTTTCATCGTTCTATTACCTTTCATAATTATTATAAGTAAAGTGTTACACCATAAAAACACTTGCCTTGACCCAATAACGATCCTTCAAAGGCAAAAAGCTATCAGCCTGCAAAAAAAAATCCCAAAAAGAAAAATAATTAGCACATAAACCATGTTTTGAGCAACTAATAACTCTCCCCAACTGCACTTTATAAAAATAGCCATCAGTTCCCAATTCACATGGATTACAAAAGACTCAGGTAATATAGTCAATTAAAGTTCATAACATTTTTTGGAAATGAAAGCTTACTATATAGTTTGGATACACCCATTATGGTCCATGCTAACTCAACAATTTTATTTAAAATTCCATTTCAAGAACAAAGCTGAATACTTTAATCTATACAAAACAAATATAATACACGGACAATAGAGTATATACATGCTAATAGACATGACACAAATCACAATGATATGCAACCCAACAATCTTCATGGACTTCTCCATTAATAGAAAAAGTAAAAAATGATTGAAAAAGTTAAAGAATTTACCTTCCCAACAAAGAGCATTGGTATCAAGAAAGAAGGAACCGCTGAAACCAATCCCAAAAGTAGGTACTCCAATTCTGTAAAGCTCTGTCAATTACCAAAATTAACTTTTTACACAAAGCATATCAGATAGTTTGTTAAAGAAAGAGAAAGAGAAAGAGAAGTCATTTTATATTTTAAGATTAAAAACACATTACTACCATTCTCTTCTTTCTTTTTTTTCTTTCTTTTTTTTTCTTTTTTTTTTTGATAGACATTACTACCATTCTCACGCATATGTAAAATGCAATTAAGGTAACCATTTTTTTTATTAAAAAAAAAAAGTATTGTACAATTTTTGTCACTAAAATTTGTTCCAAATTTAATTTTTGTCCGCTAAATTCCGTGCTTAGATCCAAATATGATTTTTTTTTTTTTCTTTTTTGCTTACAACAACAACAACAACAAAAAAAAAAAAAAAAAAAAAAATCAGGGACAAAATTGCAGATCTTATGGATGGTAAGAACTATATTCCAGCCAAGTAAAAAAGAAAAAGTCAAACGATATTAATGGATGAAGTTAAATTGTTCAGCTACATTGAACATCTACAAGTGACAAAATTGTAAAAATACAACTACCCATTTTCTTTGACTATTGTTTTTGTTGTTTTCATGCCGTGTTTCCTACTTTTTGCAGTAACCAAACAGCAAGCTAAAAATTAGTAAAAAAAAAAACAAAACAAAAAGTAAATAGTCAAAACCTCGTAGAGTTTGTATGGAACGACAATGCCTAAACACAGAATGAGCCAGAAAGGAGTGTAGAAGAGGAAGAAGAGCTCGCCCCATCTCTTGCTCGGGTCAGTAGCCAGCCACAAATTCTGACCCGTACCCGGTTTCACACCTGAGACCATTTTTTTCGAATCAAAATTGAATTTTGAAAGAGACCAATTTCAGAACTTTACATTCTAACATACATTGATTACGAAAATTTCAGAGCAAGAAGGAGAAGAAGTAGGGGAAGAGTGTTGAGAATATTACCGCCCATATTTTCTGTTCGGGTAATCGGGTCTGGATTTGAGTGCTTGTGTCAGAGATCTTTTTGAAAAGTGATGTGATAAGAGAGTGTGAAAGTGAAGTGTTTGACGAACTAACTTTCAGCCATAGGCTGTTTTATTAGTTATTAGAACCTAGACGACAGTGACGGTGGCAGAGATTTCTGATAAGTCCTGCAAATCGACGGTCCAGATTTGTTACTCTCTCTTTCTAAATTGTAGATTTTTTTTTCTTTTTTTAAATTGTTGAAAAGCTATGCCAACGTCATAAATTGAAATTTACACTAAAAATTGATTAGTATACTAGTTATAGTAAAAAGCTACCATTAGAAACGGATGTCATATGTTAAAATACTATATATATATATATATATATTATTTTTTATTTTTTTAATAAATAATTTAATACAACATCCTTTCATACATATTTTGCCACAATTGTCTTATGTGGCTGGTTGTGATTGGATGTTTGTCACTATCATGTGAAATCATTATTTTTTTTTCCCTATGGATCACAATCTATCATGTAAAAAGTTAAAACAAATTGATTGTGACAAAGTATCTTTATAAAAGTGTGTAGTATTAAAATTGTTATTATTTTAAGCTAGCAAGTGTTAACATAACTTTTTTTTTAAGGAATAATTTGGTACCAGGAACTTTCACACATATTTTGCCATAATTGTTTTATGTGACAAATTATAATTTGTTATCTATTACTATTACATGACTCATCTTGCCATTTAATTAAAAAAATTTTGGTTTTTAATTATATATTTTTATACAAGAGTTAATTAAATTATGATCAAATACCAAGAAAAATATACACAATCATTATAAATTTGGCATACATTTAAACATTTATTACTTCTTATTATGTATTTTTGGACAATTATTAATGATATATTTTAAATTTTTTTTTTTTTAGAATACTAAATATTTTAACATACACACAGAAAGAGGGGATAAAGTTTTTAAAAAAACTAATAGTAATATATATCCAAAATGGCCTAACAATAAATTTTACTTAGTCTCATGGTTCATGTCATACATATAGCGTTCATAAACCTCATTGTAACGGCTGAACCATTTGTAATTATGACAAGATTATATCGCGTCAATCCACTTATAACTATTTTGCTAAATTTAACTTATTTGGATGTGTGTATTTTTTTGGACAAAATTTAGTTACAATAATTGTAGTTTAAGACTACAACTTTACTCAATATTATTTACATTACTACATATTTCGAAAATCTAATATTTGGATTACAAGTTCTTTACACTCTTAATACACATGTCAAATTTTGTACCAATAAGATATTATTTACTATATGATCTATAAAATTATATTTTAAGCTTTATTTTAAATTACAAACACTTGCAATTTAAACAATTTATTGATAATATTGCTATTGATCTTTAATTTTTTTAGAATTTTTGCAAGCATGAAGGGTATAAGAAGAAAAATTAATTCAATGGTGAATTTGTCAAAATTCACCTCTAATAAATAAAAAATATTGAATAAGGTTATAGTTTAAGGTTACAACCAATTTTATAGTTAAATTTTGTCTTATTTTTTCTTTTATTTTTTTAATCTAAGAAAGAAATCAATCAAACTATATTATATTGTAATTTAAGTGTATATATATATATATATATATATGAAACTTTATTCTAACTAATAATAATAAGCTCACCCAACACAAAAAGGGAGGGATGTCATGTTATGGTTACCAAAGAAGTTGATACACGTGGCAATAAGAATACGTAATGAACACAATGCATCATATCCATCAAGAAAAGTATATCAATATTGTCACCATTTTTCTTAAAATTAATAAGATTTTTTTATTTATTGGAAACTTATTAGATTTCTCGATAAGGTGTTTGTGTGTGGCCAATATTTGGCCATTGAATCATTGATCTTGATGAGTTTAGATTTATCTGAGAGATCGTAATTTACTGCACACAGGGAATAGTATTTATTTACGCTTTTAATATAAATATCAAATTTTGTGTCAATAAGATATTATTTACTATATGATCTATAAAATTGTATTTTAAGCTTTATTTTAAATTATAAACACTTGCAATTTAAATTATTTATTGATAATATAGCTATTAATCTTTAATTTTTTAGAAATTTTACAAACATGAAGAGTATAAGAAGAAAAAGTAATTCAATGGTGAATTTATTAAGATCCACCTCTAATAAAAAAATATATTGAATAAATTTGTAGTTTATGGTTACAACCAATTTTATAGTTAAATTTTGTATTTTTTTTTTTAATCTAAGAAATAAATCAATCAAACTATATTATAGTGTAATCTAAGTGTATATACATATAAAATTCTCTTCAAAAAAATACTTAAATTTTGACTCTTCTCTTCCACCTTACAAAAATTGAAAAACTTGTACAATATCTATCACACCAAATATTTGCGATGTTATTGTATTTATTTAATTACATACAAAATTTAAAGCTCTTTTTTTTTTTTTTCAAGTTCTTACTTTTTAAGCAAAACGCCAAATAATAGTAAGCTCACCCAACACGAAAAGGGAGGGATGTCGTGTTATGGTTGCCAAAGAAGTTGATACACGTGGCAATAAGAGTACAGAACGAACACAATGCATCATATCCATCAAGTCAGGTATATCAATATTGTCATCATTTTTCTTAAAATTAATAAGATTTTTTTTATTGGAAACTTATTAGATTTCTCGATAAGGTGTTTGTGTGTGGCCAATATTTGGCCATTGAATCATTGATCTTGATGAGTTTAGATTTATTGAGAGAGCGTAATTTACTGCACACGAGGAATGGTACTTATAATTTTTTCATAATAAAAAATTATTAATGATAAATTCATGTGAAAGTCAATAAATTTTTTTAGGAAAAAAAAGGTTTAATTAGACTTATAATATATTACATAATTAGAATACCATTACAAAAAGGCTTAGTCTTTGTTGTAGTAGTAATCTAAAGTTATAATGGCTGAAATTTTAACACGCACAATCAACGTGGAATAAACATCTTTTTTTTTTTTTTTTTTTGAGAAAACAGTAGGTTATACATTAAACTAAAACTCATAAAAGATAAAAAAATAAAAAAATAAAGTTTTAACATTTCAAAACATAATAATAAAACAATTCAAGCATTAGAGAAGCACAAAAACAATTCAAATACAACCTTGCAACAATTAAAAATAATAAACAATTTAAATGATAGCAAATAAAAGTAAATTCAATAATATAGCAAGGAAAGACCTCATCAATTTAAAGTTTGAATGCTTAAAAAATCTATATACCATATGAAAAACCAATAAAATATTAGGTGGGCTCCCCAAGACTCACTCTCGCAACCCGCTTGAGTATAAATAGTCAAACCTTATCCGTTGGATTGGTTTAAATTGTCATATTTTTTTTATTTTTTATTTTTCATTTTTTTTATAACAAGATAGAATTTCATCTATAACCTAATCTAAAAGTATATGTGTATGAAACTCGCTAGAGACTTGAACTCAATCTCTTACCCCCACACCCTACAAGCACTTATACTTGTAAAGTGACAATCACCGCACCAAGGGTGTGCGATGGTAATTGTTATCATTTATAATAACTTAATTTCATTGTTGTTAGTTGTCGCACACAGTTAGACGAGAAGGTAGTTGGTATTAAATGATATCATATTTATAGTATTAAAATTTAATACATATAAGATATGTAAGCAAAAAATAATTAACTCACTAACAAATGAAAAACATGTGTTACCACCGCACACACTTAGTGCAATGGTCACTTCACAAGTATATGAGGGGCAAGGGTCGGGGTTTAAGTCTCTACAAAAGAGCTTCACACACATATATATTTAGATTATTCTAGAGTATAATTTATATCTTGTATATAAAAATTAAAAAAAAAAAACAAAACATGTGTTAGTGGTTAGTTATTTTTGTATACATATCTCTTGCTTATTAGATTTTGATATAGATGATGCGATATCATTTGAAATAAAATACTTTTTCATGGCAAACTACCTACATGTACAAAATTTGCACTGTGACTGCAAATATATATATATACATATATATTGCATATAGAAAACTATATATATAAATTTTTTTTGATGGTTGAATAAGAGATCTGAGATTCAATCTTTACTTACACCAAAAATCAATTAGTGTTTTAATTTGATGATAAAAAGTTATCATTAAAAATAGATGTCATAAGTTAAAAAATATAAATAAATGAAAAAAGTCTTTTGCTTCCCCCATTAGTTCCTAAACCCACCAGGCCTGAAGTGGCATGCCCTTATTGGCATAGCTTACATTTACACGTCAGTATTTGCATGTAGAACAGTTGCATAAGAGCCAGCTCTGACCCATCTCTCACTTCCCACGTGTTTGAAGAGAGCAAAAAGTACAAAATTCTTCAACTACTTTTGTCTCTTTCACAAATCAGCATGCAATGCGTCACACAAACCATGCACGTCCCCAGATTAACAAAACAAACTCCTTGCATGCAAAGGTTCACAATTCCTATATATCATTCTTTATATGTAGTAGTCGTTTCTAGTCTTAATTCAGTCATACTGATACACACACACACACAAGCTGAGATGGATAAGGATAAGGAGGCTTTGGTGGTTTGCAGTGACAAGAGCATGGGAATAGGCATAACAATATGGGATATGGACACTGGGGATCATCTTCTTCACATACCAACTTGTGCTTCACCTTCTCATGGGCTTGTGTGCTTGAGAAAGCAGTTCCTTGTAGCTTCTCAGATTCACAAATATGGGTCTGTTGGTGGAGGAGCTATCTTCACGTGGGCATTGAATAAGGTAAATGATGGTCAGCTCAATCTCCAAATGAATTTAATCAAATGGGTTTCCATTTTTCTTTTTTTAGAATGTAAAAATTGTATCTTTCATTACTGTCCTATGGGGTAATTGGAAATAGGAATTAATCTATGCACAAGGTTCCTTCTTCTGCACTTGATGTATTAGGATTGTGTAGATTAATTGTCAGGGTAATTGGAAATAGGAATTAGTCTCTAAAAATTGTGCACAAGGTTCCCGTGTCTGTGGTTCTGGAGAGAATTGGTGTATTATGATTTATGTTTGTGTGTGTATATTTAGGCATAGCTATATGCTTCCCAATATGCTTGAATTTTTTGTATTTCCCTATTTCCCAAAAATTGTCTTCTTATTTCAGTCATTGAACGATTGATTATAGCTGTAAAATTTAAACATCCTTTGATAAATCAGGCGTCGTTAATATTGGACCACCATTGATCATTTGGGTAATGCAAAAGCTTGCTTGCTTGATATTCGAAATATGTAACTAAGTTTGTTCTTCACTGTATGTCTTTTATCTGTTAAAAATGCTTCTCTCAAATTTTACTATTCACTTAATCTGACTACGCATTATGTAGGGTAGTTTTGGATGTCTGTTCATGTATATGTACTAGTCTTATATGATGCATATGGTTATTGAAAAAAAATGCATAAAGGAGATTGACAGAAAAGAAAATCTAATGAGCCTAATATAATAAAATGGATTAGGTGATTTATAGAATTCACTTATTGCTAGAAAATGTTTTGTTACATCAGGACAAACCATCATTGCTAAGTTGATACTTGCTAGATATTCATCTGACAGTTTGAAGCTTTTCATCGAAGTTCTAGCTGGACTTCACTTGTATTTTACAATTCCATATATTTGTAACCCCAATCTGAAACTTCAAAAATGAGAGACAAAAAAACCAAATAAATATTAAGTGAAGCTTCTTGCATATTTTTCCTTTAGAACTCTGTTTTACAATAGAAAGCTTTGCTTGGTTAATTGTTTACTTAAATTTCCTAATCTTCAGCCTCAGTCACCTCTTCGGAGTTACCCAGCGGAGGCCATTGGGTCACTTTCTTGCACAAAGGATGGCCTATATCTTGCCGGTGGGGCACTTTCTGGAAATGCTTATTTTTGGGAGGTTAGTAAGAACTCTATCAAGTTGCTTTGTTCAATCGTTCTTTGTAAAAAAAAAAAAAATTCTTTCCTGTTAATGAGAAGTCAAAAAAGCCAATTTCATATGGTAAATTTCTTTCCATAAGTCTAGAGACACAAAATTTTTCATGACTTTTGACGTGGCCTATTTTGATTGATGCATACTAAAAATCAATGTTTAGCCTTGTGTCAATAGCATTGCTCAATTTCTTTACAGTGATTCTATGTTCAGCAACTATATAGTATCCATTTTTCTTCATTTTTGTCAATCTTTGGGGCAATGACTGTTTCAATTCTAATGTGGGATAAAATGAATAAAATACTGTCTCTCCTTAGATTCTGATGTGGTTAAGGTAATCCTCAGATTGCCAATGGAAGATTGCTCAAGACTTGGCATGCTCATCACAAATCTTTAAATTGCTTGCTGTTTTCCAATGATGATTCTCTTCTCATTTCCGGATCAGATGATGGTATGATCTGTGTTTGGTCTGTAATTAGGTAATGCTGAATTCTTTTTCTATTGTTACTTAATTTCTGTAGGCAACACAAAATAAAAGGACAAAAGATTTGAAGCCTTTGCAATAATGAATTACTCTAATTAATTTGATTGAAGCTTGCTAGACACGGAGGATTCTGGAAGCTTTCATTCTTTGTTACACTATTCATCAGAGCATAAATCTTGTATTACTGGTCTATTGACCACATCAGGAAGCTCAATTTCAGTTTTAGTATCAAGCTCCCTCGATGGCACTTGCAAGGTGACCAAACTATGTGCATCATGGTTTTGACTCTTAGGAATTATATCTTTGAACACTGAATTTTCTTCTTACTATTGCTGACTAAATGTCGTATCTCGTAGGTTTGGGATTTTGTCTCAGGAAGGCTTATACAAACTCAAGTGTATCCACTAGCAATAACTGCAATTGCTCTTCACCCAGAAGTGCAATTCTTGTTCTGTGGAAGTGTTGATGGAAGAATTTTTGTCAACAAGCTTGATGTTGGACTGTTGGAGGAACAATTCGTTGTTGAAGAAACCCAACCAGTTGTGCTAAATGGACACAAGTAATGTATGGTGCTTGAATTTTCCAGTTACTAAATGGAGATTAAATCTCCTTCTGTTAAAGGAATAAATAGTTGAAAAACCTAGTGATTTTGAATCTCATTTACATGAAATAGTTTGATTCCTAATTAGTACAATGACTTTGGCAATGTCAACCGGGTTTTTGTGTTGATTTGACATTAACTATGGAGACTGAATTGGTGACAAACTGGCTCCTGCTATCTTTACTTAACCTGGTTCTTTGGCTTTTGGAACCCATGTTTGGAAACTTCAGTTCATATGTAGTTTGAAGATAAACACACACCTGCACAGAGACGCTATAAGTCTATAACCAATGAGTGTTAAATTGTGATCCTCTACTATACTCATTTTGCTTGGCCATTTGTCTAGATATTTAATTCGTATTAACTCGTGTAGTAATATAATCAGTTTACGTTCCCATTCACACAGTGGAGCCATAACTGCATTGACCTTCAGTGAATCGGGTCTGATATCTGCATCTGAGGACTGCACCATTTGCATGTGGGATGTAGTCAACCGGGTGATTATTCGAAGATTCAATCATGGAAAAGGTAAGCATAACCTTCAATGTCTGTTTTGTCTTTTATTATCCTTTACTCAGGAGGGAGTTTGCTATTCACTTGGATCTGTAAAATTATATGTTGTTGAAGAATTATCCATCCATTTGGCCTATGTGGTATTTGGTTGCTGATAAATTTGAGTAATGGGAAAATCCTGAAATACCAATTTTCAATTAATGAGCACAAAAAAATAGTTTGAACGGGAAATGTATGCTTTTATTTTTCACACGCATTAGCTAGAGTAGTAGAATCAAACATGTTATGCATGATGGGAAATCCAAACATAGAAAAAAAATTGTCCTCTGATTTTCTTAGTAAACAAATACTTATTAAATTTTTTTTTTTTTTGATAACCTTATTAAAAAAACTCGTAGTAACCAAGTAGTTTCCTCAACCCTTTGCCTACATCATCTAAGAGGTGCATTTTTGTCTTACATGTGAGAGACGGTTACATGCACATGTCTATACATATATCACATATGCCCACATTTGTATAGATACATTCTACAAATACTTTAATGTGAATAGTTAGAACAAGGAAATAATTTTATGTATGAATATGTATATTCTTATGTCATACTATCTTCTAACAAATAACCACTGATCTTGCATGGCTAAGATTGTTGTTTTCATCAATAAGCAGGGGCAGTAACTAATATGACAGTGATTCCGCAGTCCTCACTGCTTTCTATATCAAAAAATCAGAGAGTTTCAAACCAGTTCCATGTTTCATTACTTGAAAAGTTTCCTCAGCCAGCCAACTCATTCAAGGGAACACTCAATCTCCTTTCCTTAGGTCATTCCTCTGATGAAAAGCAGACTTCCCTTGGCTTCCAAAGCACTGATTCATTGCAGCAGCATATATCTGATTTGGAGGTCTTTCCCACTCTGTTAACGCAAATGTTGACAAATGCACAGACAATTAAGTGTAACATAGAAAAGTGATATACCATTAAATTACCAAATAGAACTAACTTTAGCACATTATATGTGAAGTACACTAATTTTTGACAATGCACTCATTCTGTGTCTTGGAATTGGGGCAGAAAAAACGAACACCAGCAGCCATGCAAGTGAAGGTGGAAACTTGTATAGAGAATCGGATGTGGGCCACAAGAATGACAAAGCATGTCATGGAGATGAATAAGCATTTGCAATCACGTTTGCTTGACTTGATGGAGTGCAGATTGTTTTGGTCTACTCAAATTGACTCACCCACATCTAAAAAGAGAAAGATGCTCTAGGTTGAGAGTTCAATTCTAGAGGGAGAGGAGGAACCATAGCCCTCGAGTTGAATTGTCATGGTTTGCAATAGGTGACTTCTGTTTCAGTATTTCGTTCTATTGTATTTTTCTCTGTTAGTGTATGAAGAACAGTAAGACCACGCCTATAAAGGTTGTTATGATGGTTTGGCCTACCTCTCTTATCTTTATAACCATTTCTATTCTTGTTTTAATATTACTTATCTTCCTATTCTTCTATTATTTTTCAGTTTTTGGTGTAAATATACTATTAGTCCTATTATCGATAATTAAGACAAACATAAAGCTGCTTGAAAGGGACCTTAGGGAAGATGGAGGATAAGGTCTGCATGAAGGTCAAATAGAAACAGAAAGAACAGGATTGTTAAAGTAATTCCATTGCAAAAATTGCCACCATAGGAGATTAATGAGCTTGGCAATATGCAGGACATCTATTGTGAAGCCTGCTGAATAAAGCATTACTGATGCTTATAAGGCAAGTTGTGAAGCCTTAGGAAATCAAGATCCTTGCTTGAGTTAATAAAATCATGCATGAGTACGGTTTTGGACAGGACATTATTAGACTTGCAACTGCAATTGCACTGCTCAAAGGCCGAGAGATTGCAGAAAATGATTCTTACATTACCTAAGAAAATTCCTTGGGGAATCAGTATCCACTATTTCTTGCATCTTCTTGAATTGAGCTTCAGCCTGCAGAAGTAAACTGCTTGCTCAGGTTCGTATCTGAAAGTGGAAAAAAATTAACATGTTGCAGTGCAAGTCTAGCTAATGCTTCATAAGTCGAGATACATAAAAAGACAATAGTACAAATATTTCATTTTTAAGTAATTTGCTTCATTATTTGGGACAGGAAACTTGGTCACTATCAGTTTTTCATCAACTAGCTCACAAGATAATTTAGGTAAATGTATTGCAGCTCTTCAAGAAATATTATGATCAACATGATTTTCTTACTAGCTGCTTTTTTATTATACAGATCTTTTGACAAGTAGTTAGACTTTCAGACCATAATCTTGGATTTACTAAACTTATTTTCATAAAATTATTCTAAAAATATTGTTTGCCTAAGATATTACCTAGGAATGTGGTACATAACTGCATTGAATTTCATTACTACAACATCTATCGTATCATCCTTAATACTATACCCACCTCGATAAATATCTTTTGTAACATCTACTGAATATCTATTACCAATGCCTTCTGTTGAAGCAACTTTTCCTTTAGTAATATGTCTCATAATTTTAAATTATTTTCTTTTAGATTTGAGACTACCATATAGGTGGTGTCAGATTTTGAACTAAGTAATCTTTTGTCTATTGAATTTTGAAGTAATAAGAATTCAGAATGGTCTGTGTTTAACTGTTTATCAATTATCTTTGCTCAAAAAGTCTATTCCTTATTGATCAAACTCAACAACCATGATACAAAACAATTGTGGTTTTCTGTAAAATACCTTTTGAATAATGAGATGTGATATGTGACAGCCAAGTTTTCACTAAGGAGAGTTTGCACTATCTCTATTTGTAATGTCAAAATTTTTTGTGACCCAGGAATTCTAGCATGGTAGAGAAAATCTAATGCAATTCTGTTTTCCCTTTCATTGTACTATTTAAGAGTGGCCTGCAATTCCTGTATTTATGCAGTACTATTTAAGAATATCACCTTGATTTACTAATTTGCTTTCAATCTCTGAACTAGTGGAGTACAGCTAATGTGATACTCCACATCAATGAAAACAAATCAATTAATGCAAACAATATGACACAAGTTCAAAAAAGTCATATGAATAAGTTAAATTTTTATCAGGTTAACTTGTTTTAATTTGTACGGAGTACCACATCAGCTATACTCCGAGAATACCAAATAATTTTCCAAAAGAAGCTAGAACGAAAAGGGAATCAGAGTTAATAATTGGTTAAGACTATTTATCACTTTTAGCTGTGCTTTGAAATGGATGTATGCAGCAACAAATTCATGAAGGGTGCAGGTTTTTATTTATATTTTTTGTCTTTTTCTGAAATCAGGAAAAGTGCAATGATATTCATGCAAGTGACATGACAGGCTCCAACTAGAAAGCATTTAGATTTTCTTCTCTTTTTCTTGATCATATATGGGTGGTTATACAGTCCAGGAGTAGTTTTTTCCAACACAATCCATTTCCTTCTCTGCCTCTGGATTGAACCTAAAAAACCATCTTTTGTTGAGAGGACAAGGGGCAAGACCATTTTTCTTTTACACCATCAAATCAAAGATATGGGGGAATATAAAAGAGACCTTCATTCCCATAGGCCATTGTCCAATGAAAGAGTCCTCTTTGATCAAGTTCCGCATTGGTTAGGACTTAGGAGTAATGAAAATATTCGCTTATGAGTGCCCAAGCTACCTGGAACTTAGCTTTTCTTGTTTTTGAAGTTGGTCTACAAGACTGCAACTAATGGCCCATTAACTTTACCAAGGAGACACATTTTGGGGACTTTTTGAAGCAAGTTTGTTGCTATCTCAGCTGCAAAAGTGATAGTATTGAACCACAATACAAGAATAAGTTGTAAAATGCAAGGTGGAGAATCTGTGGGCAGCAAATTGTGGTTTTCTCAGAAACAGAATAAAAAACAAATGCTATATAGCTTTGAAACTACGCATTTTCTATAGTTTGTGAAATCAGTCATATAGTATCTCTATAGTTGGTTAAGAAAAAAACGAGAAATAAATCTACCACAGGTTATAGAATAATCAATAAGATAAATTTTTGACATAAACCAACCTAGAGATGCCATCGTCCCACCTTCTTATACGACTGATTTTACAAACAATAGAAAATACTTTATATATATGATACATAAAGTTCGAAGGTATAAAGCACTGTTGTTTGTTTTGTTTCTGAGGAAACCACAATATGCTGCAAGGTGGAGAAACAATGGGCACCTATTGTTGTTATCTCAGGAACATGATAGAAAGCTATGCTTTATGCATGTTTAAAATAAGTATTTTTTATAGTTTGTGATATAAGTCAAATAAAATAAAGGAGAATAGTATCTCTATAGTTTTTTTTTTTGAGAAGATAGTATCTCTATCTCTATAGTTCTATAAAGTAATTAATTAAGATAAAGTTTTTGACATAAACCATTATAGGAACAATGGTGATAATTAATATTAATATTGAAGGAAATTTGTACACTAAAAATTCAAAATGTCCCTAGACATTCTAAATTAGCGTACTACACACTTGGACATCTTTTTGAGTTCTAGGGCTACAACAACTCAAAACAATGTTATGAAAATATGATAGAATTTTGTTGTACCATTGAAAATGCATTACATGCCATCCTTAGCCCAAATATCTCAATATATGTTTATAACTTTGTATGTTGATAATTTAATCCATATGAAACTCTATTAAAGTTTTAATTGGCTCACAATTTTTTTGAATTTAAAGCCTATTTTCATTACATACAATTGTTAGGTTAAATTACAAATTACATCATCTAATTTTGTCATAAATTCAGTTTAGTCTTGTAACTTCTAATTTATTCATTTCAATATGATAACTTTTACTTTTATTCGATGTAATCCTTGTGTTAAGTTTGTCACAACCACCTAATATCCTTAGGCGTCCTTAAAAAGACATTATTTTGAAAATTCAAAAATACCAAAACTATGTCGTTTTGGGACGCTTAACTACAAATCCTCTAATGAGAAGTGGATGGAATGACCACACTTAAAACAAATAGAAGTTATAGGGTAGAAAATTGAAATGAACAAATTAAAAGTTATATGAATGACTTGAATTTTGGGTAAAATTAGACATTGCAATTTATAATTTAACCAGATTTGTACTACTAATTCATAATTAAAAATAAGGGGCTTTTATATATGTTATGCATATATAGCACCCCAATTATTTTCTCTTGGAAATATTTATAAATATTATTACATAATTGCCCAAGCTCTCCTCTTGCAGTTAGCTCCTAGCTACCAGCTTTCTCATGGTGCTAGGGTAAGGTTTGTGGTCATCTCAGATCACAGTAGCTATGATTCAATCTAACATTCTCTAGCGGGGAGTGCTTTTATGGTTACACCCAAGGGGTGAGTCATAATGGTCCCCCCCCCCCCCCTCTTTATTCATCAAAAAAATAACTCACCTAGGGCTACCACCTTAGCTATTGAACTTTCAATTTTTAATATTTAACATTTTATTTTTGTTTTGTGATAAATCAAATATTTTGTTCTTATTATTTTTTTGGATAAACATTTAACATTTTTTTTTATCATATATTATATACTATATACTTGTTATTATATAATAAAAATTAGGCTTAGAAGTTGCGATTGTGTAAATTGCAGCAGTTTTTTTAACTAAAAAAAATTACAATAAATTTTTAGATAAAAATAATATTTTATTTGTTTTTATCAACTTTTTTTTATTCCTTTATTACTTATTTGGATAACTTTAAATTCCTATGTTGATTATAACTTAAATAAATAAATAAATAAAATCTATCATATTTTCTTAATGTCTTCATCATTCATGTTTATTTATTTATTTTACATTACGTTGATGTCAATATTTTTTATTTCATTCTATCTCTATGACATTTTTGTTTCGTTTCTTGTTTTGGATAAACTTGCATCCTAAGTGATGTCATTTTTACGTTTTGTTATTTGTTTAAACGTGACAGTTTTTTTTCTAATACATATCTTTTTCCTAATAATTCTCATTCTCTTATAATTTCTACAGTGATTCACTCTCTCTATCATATTTCCGTTGATCTGGGTTCACTTTATAAATCCATGGCCTGAATTTTTGGTTAATGGCCTTGCCCCTTATTTCCTATGATTAGTTGATCGATAATGAGAAGAAACTTTTTTTGAGAGAGGAAGAGTGGATTGCCACTGCTGGGTAAGTAATAAAGAGGAGAGGGTTTGAATAAAAGGCCAAAGAAATATTAATCTTCCATTGGTGGGCAGATCTGAAATCTTAAAAAGTCAAAGAATGAAAAGCCAAAGAAATATTAAAAGGGTCTGGTTAAACTTAATGTGTACTTAAGTTTTGCCCATTCTAAAAATATAAAAGGATCAAGGATTCAAATGCATTCCTTATTTTCTTAGCCCGTGTATTGTCTATTTACCTTGGAAATTATACTAACAATATCTGTTAAATATTATCCGCAAATTTAAGAAATATATCATAACAAATAAAAAAGTAATGTTAATTAGATGATAAATATTATCTGAATCAAATTTTTGCATGTTAAATATTATCTCTTAATTTAAAAAAATATATCCTAACAAATAAAAAAATAATGTTAATATAATTTTATTTAATGATAAGAATGAATTAGATTCCTAGTAGTATACTATTTCTTTTTAGTTCTTTAAAAATCTAAAAATTTAATAAAATTTTTACAATTTGACGAAGTCATATACTGCAACTACAGTGTCTAAACTTAACTTTTATTATATATAATATTATATATAATATAATATGATTTCTCGGTAAGTGAGCTCTTTTTTTTCCATAGTTGGTGGCAGACAAGTGCCACTAAGCCCTCACAAAACGACACCGTTTTCTCAATTCCTTTCTATGCTTTTCGCGCCCTTCTAAAACCCTAGCTAGTAGCTACCACAAAACACAACACAACACACGGGTCCACACAACTCACTGATTTCAGAGACTGAAACACGCGCACACAAACAATCAGAGAGAGAGAGAGAGATAGAAATGGCTCAGCTCAAAGCTATTTCTTCATGCTCACCCAGCAGCCTTGCTTTTCAAGTACCAAAGAGAGGTACATGTTCTGGGCTTTTCAGTTTTTCTTTGATTTTTTTATTATTTGAGATTTATTTTCATGATTCAATCGCATGCAGTGTTTGCATGTTAATTGAAAATAATTTTTTAAAAAAAAATTTTGGGTTCAAATTGTTTTGTGAAAAAAATGATTTCTTGGCACCCAAAATTGTATCTTTTATTTTTGTTGTTTTTGTTTTCTGTGAGATTTATTTGTATGTTTCAATCACATTCTGTATTTTCATGTTGATTGAAAACCTTTTTGTTTGTTTTTTTAATAATTCTGGGCTCAATTTGTTTTGTAAAAAAGATAATTTGTTGGCACCCAAAATTGTATCTTTTGTTATTATTATTTTTTGTTCTATGAGATTTATTTGCATGATTCAATAACACATTCTGTATTTGCACGTTATTTGCAAAACTTTTTTGTTATAATTTCTTGGCCCCCAAAATTGTATCTTTTCCACTATTCGAATTGAAAGATTTCATTTTTTTTTTTGGGTGAAGCTATATGGAAAATTTACTACACAGATAGGATTGTATTTTGCTGAGGAATGTTGGGATGGAGTATTTTGTGTTTCAAATAGTTTGATTGCATGTGTTATTTTTGGGATTTGTTATTTGAAATTAAGTCTCTGAAAGAGAATGGAGAAATTGAATCTCTGAGATTATGTTTGGGTTGCAATTTTTTATGTTTGGGTTTTGTTATTAGAAATTGAATCTCTGAGATTATGCTGTAACTGATTCCAATCACAGAGTCATTGCAGTTTAATGATAAAGTAAGCTGCCCAAGGAAGTTGTCTTCAGCATCCGAGGTAATTGTACCTTAAAACTTAAGAGCAGTGCCAGTGTCTACCTTAAAACTTACAAAGATGTGATTGATGCAACACCACTTTCAGTTTGGCCCACTATTGACACCACTTTCTATGCACCGAACGCAATATGTCACCAAAAATTTTGTCACTAGACTTATTCTCTGCGTCTTTCTAAATAAATGTTTGTTGTATAAGTGTTGTGATTAATTTGGATTTTTTTACAGTTGGTGGCTAGAACGAGTGAGCTCCATGGTCATGCTGTTGCTACTATTAGTAACGTTGGCAATATAACTAAGTTTCGTAAAAATCAAGGTGAGGTTGTTTTAGAATACTTGTTTCTGAAATATTCTTGTTTGGAATATAGCCCAATAGATTTTCTCTTTAGAGAAGTCAATATCAGTTAATACTTTCTATTGTTGTTCATTCTTTTTCATGTAGTGTTATTGTATTGATGGCTCGCAAGCTATCATGACTTAGTTTGCAATGAGTTAATTAAGTGCTTAAATGTTAAAACCTTAAGTAATGAATATGCTAGGCTGTTTAGTTTGGCTTATAACTTTATTTATTTCTTTATTTTTATTTTTTGGGACATACTTAGCTTATTTGCCCTTGAGATGCAGTTATTCAAGCAGTTTTGCAGAGTGATAGAGAGATGGAAATTTCTGAAGCTACAAAGGGTATAGGGTTGCGTGGCAAATTGAATAAGGTCGTTCTAGCTTATAGTGGTGGCTTAGACACATCAGTCATAGTCCCATGGCTAAGGTATGTCTACTGTTATATGTTTTGTAGTCCCCTGTTTTGTGGCCCGGAACATTCCCCTAATTATATTTCCACTGTACAAGTATTCAGGGTTCTTCAGTTTTAGATTGGTATGTTTGGAATACAATTGATTAAAATATGAAATTAGACTCATGCTCTCTTTGATGGCAATCCGGGACTGGTAGTTTTAAAATATTTATTTTATGAGGAGAGATAGCCAGTGAGTTTGGAGGAGATAAAACAGCAGTTTTTAGTAACTGACTAACTGTGTTAGGTAGTGGTTGGGATGACTTCATTATAAGTATTCTGCTGTTTACTCTGGTAGTGACGAACTATAGATGCTGCCTGCTTTCTGTTTTTAATATTTCATGCTTGAACATGTCTTCTTGAATTACATATAAAACAGCAGTTTTTGTGCCTGATTAAATATTAGCTCCATGCTTTAACATGTCTCCTTTGCAGACTTTGTTGAATTATTACCTTACTTGAATGGATTAAATGCTGCTTGCTTTCTGTTTTTAACGTTCCATGGTGCTGGTTAATGCATTTGAATTATTTGTTTTCCCATGATCTATTTTTTAACAAACCTATCCCTTGCAGGGAGAACTATGGCTGTGATGTTGTTTGCTTCACTGCTGATGTTGGTCAGGTATGTTAAGTAGCAACATCTACTTGCTCAAAGTTCCTTTGCTTATTTAGTCTTCCTGTTCAACTAGTTTTAGATGGTATCCTTCATTCCCACTTGACCAGTTGCATTCGTATTAATTGTGTGCTTATCTGAAATGCCAAATTTATAGGGTGTTGGGGAGTTGGAAGGGTTGGAAGCAAAGGCTAAAGCCAGTGGGGCTTCTCAGTTAGTGGTGAAGGACTTGAAGGAGGAATTTGTACGAGATTTTATTTTTCCTTGCTTGAGAGCTGGTGCAATTTATGAGAGGAAATATTTGCTGGGAACCTCGATGGCTCGCCCTGTTATTGCAAAAGTGAGCTCCTACTTTGAAGTTTGTTGTGTTTATTAGGTTTAAATATGGCAAGCATGCAGATTTTTCAAGAGAAATTAATAATACAGTTTGCTGCTCTTTTAGAAGTGTTCTTGATTTTTCTATCATCTGTTTTTATTTCCATTTGTTGTCTCTGATAGAGTTGAGTGTAGATACCCTATTGGTACTTTTTTGGGTAATTTAAATAAAATAAAAATGTATATTATTTTCGTTCAAGGAAGCCTTTTCGTTTCTGAGCTTCTTGTCATCAGTTGTGTTTTAATGGCATCATGAAATTTCTTTTTCCATCTGATAAATTTTAAATCTTTGTAATGATATATTTAAAAAACAGGCCATGGTGGATATTGCCAAAGAAGTAGGAGCTGATGCTGTCGCTCATGGATGCACTGGAAAAGGAAATGATCAGGCATGCCTCATGATTGAGCTCTAAATTTTATGACCCATTGTGTTCTGTTTTTTTGTCTGACACAGTCTGCTTGCTATTTTGTGTCTTCAGGTTCGCTTTGAGCTCACATTCTTTGCTCTGAATCCCAAGCTAAATGTTGTGGCTCCTTGGAGGGAATGGGATATTACAGGGAGAGAAGATGCTATTGAATATGCTAAGAAGCATAATGTACCTGTCCCGGTAACAAAGAAATCCATATACAGCAGGGATAGGAACCTATGGCACCTTAGCCATGAGGTAACATTCATCTCTCCATTTCCTATTTTGTCTTGTCAAATTTCTTCTGAAATTTCAATCTTAGTATAGCTCTTTGTTTTATGCCAGTTGCTCAGAAACTGTTTTAGGAAATAAGCTTATTTTTTGCTCTCATGGTCACGTTTTAATTCTCACACTCTCTCTAATGAGTTTCATTTCCATGCCTTTATAGGGTGACATTTTGGAAGACCCAGCAAACGAACCTAAGAAGGATATGTACATGTTGACTGTGGAACCAGAAGAGGCACCGGACAAACCTGAGTAAGCTTCCTTATTGAATTTTTAGTTTAACCCCTCTGTATCATTATCTATTATTTTCTATTCTGCTTTTTTTAATTTTTTTTTTCTATGCCTTCATTTCCTGTAGATATATTGAAATTGGGATAGAGTCGGGTCTTCCTGTTTCAGTTAATGGGAAGGTGCTATCGCCTGCGTCTCTACTTACTGAACTCAACGAGATTGGTGGGAAGCATGGAATTGGCCGAATTGACATGGTTGAAAACCGATTAGTTGGTATGAAGAGCCGTGGAGTCTATGAAACTCCGGGTGGGACAATCCTCTTCGAGGCTGTACAGGGGTTGGAGTCTTTAACAATTGATCGAGAAAGCATGCAACTTAAAGATTCACTTGCACTCAAGTATGCTGAGCTAGTTTATGCAGGCAGATGGTTTGACCCACTTCGCGAGTCAATGGATGCATTTATGGAAAAAATCACTGAGACTACAACAGGTTCAGTTACACTCAGACTATACAAAGGTTCAGTTTCTGTAGCTAGCCGTAAGAGCCCTTATAGCCTGTATAGGCAAGATATTTCATCTTTTGAGAGCAGCCAGATTTATGATCAGGCTGATGCTGCTGGGTTTATTCGGCTTTATGGTCTTCCAATGAGGGTTCGATCAATGCTCAAGCAGGGCATGTGAGACTTGGGTGTTTGATTGTTTCTTGTCTTATTGGTGAATTAATCTCTTATATCCCTAAAGTTGAGGCCTTTGAGTTAATTGTATGACTATAAGTAGTTTATGGCATAAGATTTATGTTTCTCTTTGGTGTTTATGCTTTCTCTCTTTCTTTTTGTAAGATGTTGCTGCCAATTGTTCTGTGTCTGCTTTGCATATTCTACATTTTGCATGGTTTAAAGGCGATTTCAAATTAAACATAAAAATTTCAAATGAAATAATATGCTTAAAAATATATTTCAATTAGATCATAAATTTGTTTTACTTATTATTATTATTATTATTTTTTTTTGGAGAAAAAATTGAAATACAATACATTTAAAAAATCATCAATAAAATACAAGATTGAAATGTGATTTAACCTAAAATAAAATAATAATAAAAATTATTTTATTTTTTTAAATTTCTATAGTCATCAAATGAAATCACTTCGTCTTTCATCTAATTTTTTATATATTTTATTTTATAATAAAGTAACATTTCTTTATAGTTCATGAATATTGAATAATATTCACCTAAAAAAGAAAAAGAAAAAGATTAATGAATAATATAAGATAAGAACAAGAAGGCTCTCCACCAATATATGTTTTATTCCTAACTTTTCCATTTAACGAACCAGGAAACGATGGCAATTTATGTAAATATCACAAAATAGTAAGGTCATTTCCACACCTAGCACTCATTTCCACTTTTTCGTTATTTCTCAAATTCTCTCTCTCTCTCTCTCTTTCGCGCCATGATCGAACTACGCCGTAGCAGCGCCACCAAAGCCGCCGCAATAACGGCGGCGCCGCTACTCAGCCAAGTCACAGACTTCTTTGTGAGCCGATTCCACTACAACTCCGCCACAGCAGCTCAGCCACAACCCGAATCCGACTCCGACGACGATGACTACTCCGACTCCAACTACTACTACTACAACAACAACGGCAAGCCGCCGCGTTGTTACGGTCCAAATCCAATGTCGTCGGACTCGGAGGCCTTTGTTCCAACCAACCCGGTCCAGTGGTCTTTCATGGGGAACCCCAGCGCTAAAAGGCACGTGTTCGCTCAAAAGATCTCGAAGCTTCTAGAAGTCCCTCGCATTTCCATTTCTACCCTCGTCCGTCAAGACCTCAACCCTCGCTCTTCTCTGTACAAACAGGTCTCCTCTCAGTTCAAGTTTCTTTTGCTTTCTTTCTTTCTGTTTCTTGGTGTGTAGTTGTAAATTAGATTCGGGACTGAGGGTAGTTTGGTCATTTAAATTATATTTGAAAGCCACGGTAAGTTAATACCACTGGCTAGCTGTTTCAAGCACTTTTTCAGGATGATAAAACATCTGCCTTACTAAATTACACAAATACCCATTTCTTTTTTTTTTTTCTTAAAAAAAAGTATTTTTGTGTTCTTGAATAATTTATTTTGGGGAATTAAATAAAATCTTTGGGAGGATAGATTTATATTAATATTAACTAGTGTGTTACCCATGTAGTGTAAGTGAAAACAATTTATACACACATATATAAATATATATATATATATATATATAATATAGAATTTAATTGAATTTAAATTTTTTGGTTTTTGCACCGAATAATTTATTTGTCATAAAAATTAAAAGAATTAGATGGATACGCGGCAAAAATTGGACTCCAATTTGGAATTTAATTGGATTTGGACTCTTCGATTTTTACACTCAATAATTCATTTGGTATAAAAATTAAAAATTAGATGGGGCACAAGATTGAGAATTCAATTGAAAATCTAATTAAATTTTGCTTTTAATATATATATATATATATATATATATATATTATTGTTGTATTGTATAAAATCTTTGGAAAGTGAGGATAGATTTATGAATAATTTTGTGCAAAATATCATGGCTTGTCACATTGTTATTTTATTAATTTTGTTTTTGTTGTTAGAGGTGCTTTAAAGAAATGATTGCAAGTTGGCTCCTAGATAATACAGTTCTAATTATAAAATAGGGTTGATTAGTTTAGTTTAATTATGCCAAATTAATTATCCAAAAGTTTAGTTATGCCAAATTACGAGTTATCCATTGTGAAATTACTTACAATTGTTTATGTAAAGATGCATGGTGCAATTGAAGAGGCAATGAATAAGTGTCCCAAGTTGGAAAAATTAGTATTTTTTATTTTTATTTTTATTTTTTAACAATGTATAAACAAATTAATTTATGACTATTCTAAAGTAATTATGCCATGTTAGTTTATCCATTATTATTATATATTTGTAATTTTTTTTTTGAGGATTTCATACCTTCAATGAATGTAGTATAATGGGAACTACTGTGCTTATTTCTTATTAAATTAAAGCTTTGATAAACCTACAGATGCATTTGGAAAATATTCCCAAAAAAGAAAAAAAAAATTGAAGTGGAATCAGCCTTTATTAGAACTGATGCAATAGCATACTCACTTTATGTTTATCTTTGTGTATTTTCCATTTTTCTTCTTCTGAAAATAGATTGCAAATGCTGTCAATGGCGGGGCAATAGTACCGGAGGATATACTATTTCGGCTGTTGTCAAAGAGGTTGGAAGATGGGTATTCCCAAGGTGAAAGTGGGTTTATACTGGATGGAATTCCTCGTTCAAGAATCCAGGCTGTAAGTCTTTTATCAGAGAAACTTGCCTTCTTTTGATGGACTTCATGCAGATTTCATTCCTTGCGTGTACCTGACTTTGTCAGATTATTTAAATGTTTTTAGGTTCCCAGAAAAATTGTTATTGTTCAACATGAAAGGGATGTAATTTTGGATTTATTTACAGACCTTATGTAATTATAGATGTGTTAGTGCTGGTCGAGATATTGTGTTTCATAGGGCATGTTTGTACCTCATAAGAAATAACCAAATTGATGATAACACAACTTGACACTAATGCTGCCATGAACTCTTAATTTTTATCACAGGAGATCCTTGACCAACTTGGCAAGATTGATCTGGTTGTGAATTTCAAATCCATGGAGGATAGCTTCATGAAGCACCGTGGAGGTAGTAACGGTATCCCCCTTTTCCCTCCCCAAATTGAATTTCAAGAGAGAAGCAAGTTTCTGATATGTCCTTGCATGTTACTCAACCAAAATACTTAATTGTGATGCAGAGGGTACCTCGAGGGAAAGAATTGAACAGTATGCAAAGCAGGTAGTCTTCAATTCTCTTCTCTTGGTGCTTCCTTATATTGGTATATTCTTCATGATCTGTAATACTTAATTGTGAATATCCAGCTTGGCATTATCTTGTTTTTATCTGTATTACTTGGGATGGTTCCTGCTATTTTTTGGCCAGTCACGAATTTGCACATCCCGTAGTAGAATATGAAATGGGATGGAAAACAGAAAACCTATCTCTACATTAGGCAGTGAGACAAATCAAAGTTCCAGTTTTCTCTAACAAATTTGGAACCTCCGTTATTTTCTTTCTTAGTATGATGGCACTATGGTAGGTGACCTCTTAGTTATCCATAGAGAGAGAAAAGAAATAAATATTGGGGATGTACAATTTGAGTATATCACACATCTTGAGTTTGTTTTATGTCCGAATTGTAAAAACCCATCCTCGAATTTGCATGTTTTGAAATGGCTAATTTCCTTCCAGAAAGTCTATTGACTTAGGTTGTGCAATGTCATGTCTCAAATGGATATTGATATATCAACACTTCCTGTCTGGTTTTTATTCTTCTCGATAGTCTTTTAGTTTGAACTCCTTGTTATGCTCTTATTCTTCCAATTGCAATTAATATCTTGTTGATTTCCATGTCTCTGACGGCAAGCCTTTTTGGGATGAGTTCTGATGAAAGTATTGTCTTTTTCTCCCCAGAGCAAGGCACTGGAAGATTATTACAGGAAACAGCAAAAGCTTCTTGAGTTTCAAGTTGACAGTTCACCTGGTGCGAGTTGGCCTAGGCTTTTGGCTGCTTTACATCTGAAACATGTAGTTGCTGCCCGCACTTCACATAAGCTCAATACAGGGATCGATTGGCGTTAGCTTAATACTAATATTCTGTCCATGTTTGAAGTACTTACTGTAAATAAGTAATGTGAATCACATGATAAGCCTAGTGTTGCAGTTTTGACAACTAACTTGTAATATAGTTTTTGCAATCTAGGAAACAACCTTACTGAACTTCTACCAACGACTTCTTTGTTTTTCTTTCCTTACTTTGTAAAATGTAAGATTTTTGGTAAGTAAGCTCAATACAAATGAAAAGATGTTAGGATTTTGACATAAGAAAAATTGTAGGTTGGAGAATGAATGAATAGAAATGCAGTTAAAAGGATCAAATTACTGTTCGTATTTGTGATGGATTCATTTTGCATTGGGAAAAGAAAAGGCTTCAGCAGCTAAGACTCTCACTACATTAGTATCTAATTATTTAATTTAGTAGCCTATAGAGAATGGAAATTTGTATGCTCCTTTTTGTTAATTTTTTTCATTTTATATTGTTTCTATGTGTGCCAATTGATTTTCATTATGATGGACTCATTCATTCCCAGTAGAAGCCCATGGTTGGTTGACACTGTGGTCATGGTCCGCTAGATGTATTTCTTTGGCAGGCTCGATGCCAGAATTGGCGATTTATACGAGCAAATCAGTCCGATTTAAAAAAAGACAATGGAAATGGTGTATGAGAAGCAAACCTCTGTATATGACTACTATTTTTGCCAATTTTTGTTTGCAATAACTGAAAATATCCTAGTTGAAGATAAATAAGCCGATCGTGCAGCAAAAGAGAAGATGATGATACAGCTGAAGCAGGGAAAGCTAAATATAAGCCAATCATATGCTGAAATAATTATATACTTAAAAAATATATTTCAATTAAACCATAAACTTGTTGTACTTAAGTTGATATTGGAAAATATTTAAGTGAAATTATATACTCAAAAATATATTTCAATTAAACCATAAATTTGTTGTACTTAAGTTGATATTGGAAAATATTTAAATAAAGCGATATCGTGTGGTTTAGAGGAAAATAGTGTTCATATATAATAAGCACATGTATTACTTCCAAGTAGCAAGCAAATGAAAGATTTGAACATGAAACAAACAAGGAAAGGAGGGATGTATGAAAACAATGCCAGCACATAATGTCGTTTTGTGTTTAAGCATTCTATTACAAAGAATGCTTAACTAAAAGCTAACACATTTTCCGTACAAAAAGAGGAAATCAATCCTATGAATAGCTCCCATTTTTGCTAAGCTATCAGAACATCAATAACTTCTCTATAAAATTAATTTGATTTAAAATTTATAAAAGTACGTTAATTTAGAGTTTGTTTGAGAATCGCTTATTTTACTAAAACTTAATTTTTTTTTTTTTTTTTTATGAAAGTATTATAGATAAAGGTAAAAGTTAGTTGAAATAGTACAGTAAGATCTATAAATAATATCAAAAAGTGTAATAGGACCCATAAATAGTAACAAAAATAAGCTGAATAGTAAAATAAACTGATTTTTTAATTTAGAGTCAAACACACATTTAATTTTAAAAAATCATCAATAAAATACAAGATTGAAATATACCCTCAAATGAAATAATAATAATAATAATTCTTTTGTACGTTTTTAAAAGTTTTACAGTCATCAAAAGAAATCACTTCGTCCTTCATTTAATTTTTTATTTATTTTTAATAAAATAACATTTATTTATAGTTCATGAATATTGAATAATATTCACCCAAAAAAAAAAGGAGAAAAAGATTAATTAATAATATAAGATAAGAACAAGAAGGCTCTCCAAATATATTTTATTCCCATAAAAAAAAACAAATATATTTTATTTCTAACCTTTTCCATTTAAAAAAAAAAAAAGAAGGAATTTCGGACAAGGAATGGCGCGCAAGAACCAAGAAACGATGGCATTTTATGTAAAAATCCTATAATAGTAAGGCCATTTTCACACCTATCACTCATTTCCACTTTTTCGTTATTTCTCAAATTCTCTCTCTCTCTCTCGCTCTCTCTCTCTCTCACACACTTTCGCGCCATGATCGAACTACGCCGCAGCAGCGCCACCAAAGCCGCGGCAATAACGGCGACGCCGCCGCTACTCAGCCGACTCACTGACTTCTTTGTGAGCCGATTCTACTCCAACTCCGCCACAGCAGCTCAGCCACAACCCGACGATGACTACTACTACAACTACAAGCTGCCGCCTCGTTACGGTCCAATTCCAATGTCGGAATCGGAGGCCTTTGTTCCGACCAACCCGGTCCAGTGGTCTTTCATAGGGAATCCGAGCTCCAAAAGGCACGGGTTCGCTCGAAGGATCTCCAAGCTTCTTGAAGTCCCTCACATTTCCATTTCTACCCTCGTCTGTCAAGACCTCAACCCTCGCTCTTCCCTCTACAGACAGGTCCACTCTCCTCTCAGTTCAAGTTTCTTTTGCTTTCTTTCTCTGTTTCTTGGTGTGAAGCTGTAAATTAGATTTGGTACTGAGGGTATTTTGGTCATTTAAATGTATATTTGAAAGTCGCGGTAAATTATATCATTGGCGAGCTGAATCAGAATGGTGAAATATGTAATGTTAAATTACACAAATACCCTTTTCTTGTTTTTTTAAAGTATTTTTTTGTGTTCTTGAATAATTTCTTTTGGGAAATTACATAAAAATTATAAAAAATCTTTGGGATGATATATTTATATTAATACTAATTTTATTAATATTGTTGTTGAATATAATCTTTGGGATTTATGAATAATTTTGTGCAAATTATCATGACTTGTCACATTATTATTTATTATTATTATCCTAATTTTGTTATTGCTGTTAAAGGTGCATGCTTTAAAGAAATGATTGCAAGTTGGCTCCTAGATAATGCGTTCTAATTATTTTAGTTTAATTATGCCAAATTAATTATCCAAAAGTTTAGTTATGCAAATTACGAGGCTACGAGTTATCGGTTATGAAATTACTTACAATTGTTTATGTAAAGATGCATTGTGCAATTTAAGATGCAATGAATAAGTGAACCAAGTTGGAAAAAATTAGTTTCTCTAATTTATGACTATTCTAAAGAAATTATTCCATGTTTGCATTATCATTATTATATAATTGTAAATTTTTTGAGGATTTCATACCTTCAATGAATGTTAGCATAATGGGAATTACTGTGCTTATTTTTTTTATTAAATTAAAGGTATGATAAACTCACAGATGCACTTGGAAATTTTTCCCAAAAAAGAAAAAAAATTTGAAGTGGAATCAACCTTTATTGGATTTGGAACTGATGCAATGGCAGTATGGCACACTCACTTTATGTTTATCTATGTGTTTTTTCATCTTCTGAAAATAGATTGCAAATGCTGTCAATCGTGGGGCAGTTGTTCCAGAGGGTATACTATTTCGGCTGTTGTCAAAGAGGTTGGAAGATGGGTATTCCCGAGGTGAAAGTGGGTTTATACTGGATGGAATTCCTCGTTCAAGACTCCAGGCTGTAAGCCTTTTATCAGAGAAACTTGCCTTCTTTTGATGGACTTCATGCAGATTTCATTCGTTGCATGTACCTGACTTTGTCAGATTAATTTAATGTTTTTAGGTTCCCAGAAAAATTGTTATTGTTCAACATGAAGGGGATGTAATTATGGATTTATTTACAGACTTTATGTAATTATAGATGTGTTAGTGCTGGTTGAGATATTGTGTTTCACAGGGCATGTTTGCACCTCATAAGAAATAACCGAATTGATGATAACACAACTTGACACTAATGCTGCCATGAGCTCTTAATTTTTGTCACAGGAGATCCTTGACCAACTTGGCAAGATTGATCTGGTTGTGAATTTCAAATCCATGGAGGATAGCTTCATGAAGCACCTTGGAGGTAGTATCCCCCTTTTCCCTCCCCAAATTGAGTTTCAAGAGGGAAACAAGTTTCTGATATGTCCTTGCATGTTACTCAACCAAAATCCTTAATTGTGATGCAGACGGTACCTCGAGGGAAAGAATCAAACAGTATGCAAAGCAGGTAGTCTTCAATTCTCATATTTTGGTGCTTCCTTATATTGGTAGATTCTTCCTGATCTGTAGTACTTAATCGTGAATATCCAGCTTGGCATTATCTTGTTTTTATCTGTATTACTTGGGATGGTTCCTGCTATTTTTGGTCCAGTCACAAATTTGCACATCCCATAGTGGAATATGAAATGGGACACCAAAAACCTATATCTACATTAGGCAGTGAGGCAAATCAAATTTCCTGTTCTCTAACAAAATTTGTACCTTCTGTTATTTTCTTTCTTAGTGTGATGCCACTATGGTAAGTGACCTCTTAGTTATTCAAAGAGAAAGAACAGAAATAACTTTTGGGGACGTACAGTTTGAGTATATCCCACCTCTTGAGTTTGTTTTATATCCGAATTGTAATAACACATCCTCAAATTTGCATGTTTTGAAATGGCTAATTTCCTTCAGAAAGTCAATTGACTTAGGTTGTGCAATGTCATGTCTCAAATGTGATACTGATATATCAACACTTCCTGTCTGGTTTTTATTCTTCTTGATAGTCTACTAGTTTGAACTCCTTGTTATACTCTTATTCTTCCAATTGCAATTGTTATCTTGTTGATTTCCATGTCTCTGACTGCAAGCCTTCTTGGGATGAGTTCTGATGAAAGTATTGTCTTTTTCTCCCTAGAGCAAGGCACTGGAAGATTACTACAGGAAACAGCAAAAGCTTCTTGAGTTTCAAGTTGACAATTCACCTGGCATGAATTGGCCTAGGCTCTTGGCTGCTTTACATCTGAAACATATAGTTGCTGCTCGCTCTTCACACAAGCTCAATACAGGGATCGATCGGCGTTAGCTTAATACTAATATTCTGTCCATGTTTGAAGTACTTACTGTAAATAAGTAATGTGAATCACATGATAGGCCTAGAGTTGCAGTTCTGACAACTAACTTGTAATATAGTTTTTGCAATCTAGGAAACAACCTTACTGAACTTCTACCAACGACCTCTTTGTTTTTCTTTCCTTACTTTGTAAAATGTAAGATTTTGGTAAGGAAGCTCAATACAAATGAAAGGATGTCAGGATTTGGACATAAGAAAAATTGTAGGTTGGAGATTGAATGAATAGAATGCAGTTAAAAGGTATTTGTGATGGATTCATTTTGCATTGGGAAAAGAAAAGGTTTCAGCAGCAAAGATTGTCACTTCATTAGTATCTAATTATTTAATGTAGTAGCCTATGGAGAATGGAAATTTGTATGCTCCTTTTTGTTAAAATTTTCTTTTTATATTGTTTCCATGTGTGCCAATTGATTTTCATTATGATGGACTCGTTCATTCCCACTAGAAGCCCATGGTTGGTTGACACTGTGGTCATGGTCCGCTGATGTATTTCTTTGGCAGGCTCGATGCCTGAATTGGCGATTATATGAGCAAATCATTCGGATTTAAAAAAGACAATGAAAAATGATTTATGAGAAGCAAACCACTGTATATGACTACTATTTTTTGCCCATTTTTTAATAGCAATAACTGAAAAGATCTAGTTGAAGATAAATAAGCCAATCATGCAGCAAAAGAGAAGATGATGATACAGCTGAAACTGGGAAAGCTACATATAAGCCAATCATATGCAGAAATAATTAATTTTCACTCTACTCATCCACTGATGTTTTAAGTTTCTCTTCATTTATATTCATACCAAAGTTACAAAACTAGCTAACTCTAAAAGTCTCAAGCGTTGTTATAATTTCACATTCCAAGTCAGTCATTTCCAATAAGAATTATCATAAATATTACAAGGCCTGCCAATATGGTGTCATTTTTTAAGAAAATGGAGAGAGACTATTACAGTCTCAAACGCAACAAAGTGTATATGGTGGACCCAAAGAAGATGGAGAAGGTTATGAAGAGTTGTGAGAAGAAGAGGGAGAAGTTGCCGGAGAAGATGGTGAGGAAGAAGAGTACGCTTAAGTAAATTAGATTGAGTTTTGTGAAGAAACCAAAACGAATGATGCTTTGTGCCCTTTTGAGATCATTTGTAATTTTATTTTAGTACACCTTGTTGGAATTTTTGCAAGTGGTATGAAAATGGTGAATATCATCAGAGTTGATAAAGTTTTTGTCACATACGCAGTCATTGTTTTGCTTATTGCAAGTAAACTAAGCTTATTAGGCCTCTTCACATTGAAGGGAGGTTATTCTTTATAAACATATTCCCATGTGCTTCCCTAGGCAATGCAGGATTCCATGAAATGCAAGACCTCCCTTTTGGGTCACTACAATCCACCCCCTTACGGGCACACGCGTCCTCGCTTGTGGGGCCCACACTTCCGACTAAGGCATGGCTCTGATACCATTTGTAACGGCCCCACCTCAACTGTGTAGATATTGTTCGTTTTGGGACTCATACCCTTCACGGTTTTGTTCTCTCTCAAAGCACACAGCAGTGGGGGAAAATGCCTCTTCACATTAAAGGGAGGTTATTCCTTATAAACACATTTCCACATGCTTCCCTAGACGAAGTGGGATTTCATTGAATGCAAGACCCTCCTTTTGGGTCACTACATTAGGATTTTTAGTTCTTTCGTTGAACTATTTTTACTTTATTTTTAGAACCTACTGGAATGCACTTGAACTGTATAACCTATAAATGTAGTATTTTGGGTGACTATATATGCAGTTGGCAGGAAAAAGTGAATCAGTTCATGTGACTTTCGTCTTAACAGATTTACTATTTTCTGGAAGGGCTAATACTGTGTGACAGGCACTGCATGAACGAGTTCTTATATTTATTTATTTATTTATTTTTTATCGCATTAAAGAAGAGTTTATTGGTACTCCATCTGTTTTACCTTGAATTGGAATCTTGAAACTAACTAACCTCCATGAGAAGTCCCAAGAGTAAGTAATGAGCCAATGTCTTGTTTGAGTAGCATGGTTGTGGTAGTTTCACTTTTTCATTTTTGTCTTCGTTTGAACTTCATAATACAAAATTTATAGTACAATTTTGAGACAAGCATTGATTTAATGTTTTGTTAATTTGTGTGAATGTCATATGGGAGGAAAATTTGCTGTCAACTCGCATCTCCCTTGGTATTTGCCTTTGGAAAAAAAAAAAAAAAATCAGTTCTTGCTAATTAGCTTCTGAGGTTTTGGACGTTTATCACTAGAAACATGGTAAGAATGCTAAAATCTGTCCTGTTTGCTGGTAATCATATTCAACACTGAACTAATCTGAAATACCCTTGCTTAAGATTTGAGTCTATGGTATGATCCAACCTCATACGATCAAATTGCTGCATAATAAAAGGATTAAAACCTGTACAACCTCAGAAAAGTGGAACAAGGAAATTGAATTTCTCTTTCCATACTGTCTTCTTTGTCGTCTTTTTTATTTTAATTTTTTTATTTGGTGGAATGTACTCTGTCTGTAGCATTGTTGGCTTTAATAAGGGGAGAAAACATACAAAGGAAAACAAAAAAAAGAACCTATCAAATTATAATGATAATTAGCCAAAAGGAAAAATATTTATAAAACATCTTTACCAACCATTATATTCTTCATCAAAAAACTTGCAGAGGGGACTCCAAGGCATTGATTTCTACAAAAGTTTATCAATGGACTACTCCATAATGGTAAGAACGCAATTTAAAATGTACTTTGAATGACCACTTATTCTAATACTACATCTTGAAGGCCATTGCTCTCAACTTATACTTATTTAATGTTTTAATCTTGTGAAGGCATAATCCCTTTTGTGACATTATTCCACTTTGACTTACCAATAGCTCTTCAAGATAAGTATGACAGCTTCTTGAATTGCAGGATTGTGTATGCAATTTTTATTTTTTACACATTTGAAATTTATATTCATACTAATCTTGCTTAATAATAAATTGAGTTTGAATTGTTACATCATTTTGCATATACAATATAGTGATGATTTTGAAAACTATGCCATACTTTGTTTCCAAACCTTTGGAGATCGAGTTAAACATTGGACAACAATCAATGAGCCAAAGTTGGAAGGAATGAATGACAGTAGGAAGGACTCAATTGTGATCTTACTTCTTAGTCATCTAACTTTTAGCTTTTTCCTTTCCTTGATGAGTTTGATTGTTATGTTTTGCACGGTTCATTGCTTGGGTGTTTCAAGAATAAGTATTGAGGATTTGTATCCTCTCTCTCAGTTAACAGTTAATTTTCTAGATATGGTTTATGTTTTAATCTTGGAGTACACTGGTTTTATGTGTGACAGAGATCCATTTTCTTAAAGAAATCATTTACTCCAGCCTTGCAGGATGTAGGAGGTTTTCAAAAACAAAAATGACAATCATTTTATTTTGCAAAAAATCAGAGATAATGGCTTTCTTATTCTTCAAAAGAGCTTTGGGCAGCCTCATCATAGCACATAGCATCCATGTAAGTTGCATCTATGCTTGTATAATGCAAAGAAGAAATACCAACCTCGACACGATAGCCTATAAGTGAAAGAGGTTAATGTGGCGCTGCGGCTGTTTCCTGGGATTTCAGCATTAGTCCAAACAATATAGTACTGAACATAATGCTAGTAGTGATTTGATGGATGAACAAAAATCTTACAAATTTATATGAAATGATTTACAAATGAGTATACTCATTGAGATTCCCAAAAGAAAAGGGAACAAATTTACTCATTAAGATGCTTCAAAATATGCCTGTTTTGTGTTTGCACATGCACTCAGGTATGGGATACGCAATCACATCTCTATCCCTCCTGTTAGCTCTCATCTCAGGCTGCCCCTGAGATTTGCTGTGCAGTTTCCTCATGATGCTTCTGAATTCTGCATCAGAAATGGAGGTATCATCGAAAAAAGGAAGCATGGATCGCTTGTTTGGCTTTATATATTTCCTATGCCCGACATAGGCACGATGACCCTGTTAAGTAAAAAATGCAATACAGAAAGAATGAGATAAATTAACACAGATTTAGCAGTTGCACCACAGACATAAATATTATTATGACATCATGTCAGACTTCTAGTCGCCACTAATCAGATGCAATCCAGATGCCTATCCAGATTGATGATTTGTGGGATGAAGTTACATAACAACAATATAAAATGGAAACTTTGCATTTAGCAATTATCAGTTCTATCAAAGTATATTTTACTGTCTTTAGCAATTATCATTCCATCAAACTAGATTGTACTATCCTTTTTGTTTTCTGCAATAAGGGGCTAAAGTTATAATTGGAAACTACTATTTTACCAGGGTTTACATGAGCTGATACTAATAGGACTTCTTCATGGAAGTAGTTAGTATTAGAAGTCTTGGTCACTTACTTGCATTGCTCGTCCCATATTTCCACCATGGGAAGGTACAAAGACATCGCTGCTCAGGGAGACAATGTAGTCAATGGCAGCCAGAGCTGAGGACTTGTTAATGTACTGTGAAAGTTCTCCATTTTGTGCCAACTTTTCCTTTGTCACAACATTTGGAAATTCTGCCACAAGTGGCTGCAAAGCCTTGTTTCTCCCAAATGGCTCTCCCCCTGCCACATATACCCGTGCACTTCCGGGTGCTCCTAGAGCCTTTAGGAGCCTGCAATAACAGCACAGTTAAAATTCTCTCCTGTTATAGTCTTAAAAATCTTTATCAAGGATTATACATATGCAGTTATGAGTTTCTGATTTACCTTGCCATTTCTAATGCATTTAAGGGGCATAGTCCAGCAAGTCGTCGTTGAGTGTGGGTCATGTTTAACCTTCCTGTCAGGTATTCGGGTTGAGACCCCCGAACCTTGGTGATGATGTCATCATGTTCTGTGCCCAAACCAGTGAGACATCCAGTTCTGACCCACACATCCTTCTCTAGCCGGAGATGGAGGGCAATGAAAGGGCCTTCAATCCACATTCTCCTTGCAAGCCGATTTCCAAGCTCTCTAATTGGTGCTGCATATCTTAATGCATGAAAGGCTACCTGCAATATGAAGATGAAATGGGACATAATTAGGCTATAGAACTACACTGATGATTGTTTGATATGAATTTAATGGAGATTGATTTCCATGTACCTTACATCGAAGCTTCTGCAGATCATATGGAAGATTCTTTGAGAGTTTAGAATCTAAACCTTTCAACACCAGAACACCCTCTTCATTTAGCTGCATGATCCATCAAATGTATTTCAAGGGAAACTCAAATATGAATGACTTTTAGAGCCACTAGAACAACTGGCACACATGCACGCACATATATCTAATTGATTGTTCTATATAAAAAAAAAAAATTTATAATGAGTGCATCTTCAATTCTGAATTCGCATTCTACCTACTAACACTTCGTTGGTGAAATTTCTTTGAATTAATACAATGTTAAGAAGTTGTAAGTGTAAACTATATGTAATTTTTAAAAATTGCTTTCCAGTCCTAACCTCACCTTAGCAGCTAAATCATGATAAAATGCAGCAGATGGAATTTCCATCAACAAAGAATTCCTTACTTGTCTAAAGAAACTGTTTCGAATCCAGAGCGGAGAAACATCATAAGGAATCTTGTTTTCAATGGTCTGCCTTGACATCAAATGAGTGGAAGGAAGAGATGATACAATGCGTACATCAGCTTGTAAAGTCCTCTTGAAATGTTTTACATCAAATATATCCGAAAACTCACTGCAGTTATTACAAAAACAAATTGACAAATTGATTTCCATACATAATATCCTTCAATACAGGACAATTCTAATAATTAAATGTAAAAATTGTATAGACATCATGCTGAACAAGTCAAATGTGTGATAGAAAGCTAGAAACATAAAACTTTTGCTGCTTTGATGAGATAACGAAGGATTTAATTAGGAAAAAATTTACGAACCATGAATTCCTCTAGACATTAAGAGTTGACCAATACTTTAATCTACTAATGTTACTATTCATATATCACAATAAATGAGTGCAGGAAATATATACATTCAAAGGACTAAAGTACTAAACACATCAAACTTAGTTACATCTTTCTCTTTTACCTTTCATCGCCCCATATCAGATTAACCTGCAAGACTGGCACAACCAATGCAGCCCCAAGAATTCTTGCAATAACAACAGCATCAACAATCTGATTTCTCTGCTGGTTTAGTCCCCCTGAGGCCACCACCACCAAGAACCTCCTCTTCTCCTTTGAAATCTTCGGAGACGCTTTCCTATACCCAATACTAAAATCCAAGCATGGTTTGTACCCCTGCCCATCTGGTTGCTCCCAGAACTCTCTCTCCTCCTCAGAAACATTATTCCTAACAACCCCATGAGCCGGTAACGGCACCATCACACTGTTTGACAGTTTTGGCTCATCCTCATCATCCGAAGTTGTTGATAAAAGAGAGACCAAGTTAATCGGAGAGTACTCAGAAGACTTGAGAGAAGTAGATGAAAATGGTGACGAGGAAGAGCTGAAATGACATGAAGAGGAGGAAGCTTGGGAAACAAGCAAGAAGCTGAGAATGGAAAAACCCAAGAAAGTGAAGGAAAGTATGAGAGAAAGAAAGAAGAGTGAGAGGTTTTGGGGTGTACAAAGCTTGTGGTTTCTTGGACTTTTCTTTGGGGAGTTGACAAGGGAAGCCAATGGAGAAAGTGAAAGCAAGTAGTGAAAGAATGGTGATGGGTTCTCAGTTATGAAGGAGCTCTTCATGTTTCTTGTTTTGGCCATGAAAAAGCTGGCTTTGTGTTCTCTGCTACCATGGAAATTCTTTCATGAAAGCAAATGAAACCTATGTGAAAACTGGGAGTAATTGTGGAACTAAAATCTAAGGCTAACTATGAATCTTGGGTTCTTGAACTGGAGGTTAAAATCTACCCATGGTATTATGGAAAAAATAGCAGTGGAATTGCACTGAATATACAGCAATAATGAAATTTAGCAAAGGGTGTTTTGGTCAAATAAGGAAACCAACAGTTTTTTCAGTTATAATTCGTTTCGTTTTCCCGGTAAAAAGCTAGTTCAGCTTCCCTTTTAAGCAAAGTGCAAATTACCGATCTTACCCCTGAAATCTTCCAATAATTCAAAATTGGAGAAATTTAATGTAGTCTACTAGTCTTTAGGCCATCATATATTTTTGGTGGAAAGCATTTTTTTTCCCCTTCCATCTTAGAAGGTTATAAACGCCCAATTTTTCACAACTTCATAATGTGTTAATTTTTTATTAGAGCAATTTATCACTTTCAAATTGACCTACCATTTACACAATTTTTATTATTAATTGTGGATTATGCACAGTAGATCGTTTGTAGTTTTCAGAAAAAAGAAATAAAGAAAAAAAAGAAGTACATCCCTAAATTTATTGAAAGCAGTCCTAAATACTAAAAAGGTTGATTAATTTCTAAAGAATTTAAATACTTTTTGCTAACAATTTTACTCACCCTAAAAAAGACATGTGAATGCAAAATTCAAAAGGTTTAATATATGATATTATGTTTAAAAGCTGATCTTTGAAGCTTACATGTTTCACTTTTTTTTTTAAAATTTTTTTTTTATAATAAATGAATAGTTTAAATGTTTCACATCATATCCAATATATTAAGTTTACATAGATATTTTTTCAAAAAAAAAAAAAGTTTTTATATATTAAAGTATATACACAATTGGTTTATTTATAATAATTTATCTAAATGTAAAGCTTTTATATATATATATATATATATATATATATAACTGAAGCCTTTGACTTTTGGTTGACTCTTCACAATTTTCCACATTATTAATTATTTTTTTCCCCTTTAGCCGTAATCCACACACACACACACACACACACACACACACACACATATATATATATATATATTTTGTAGTCCAAACCATTGTTTTTTCGTTCATATATACTTTAGAAGTCTACTACGCTATACTCCTAACCCCGCCCTCACAATCCGTAGTATAGTATACTTGGAAGTCTACTTCTAGGCTAATATGTAGCCTACTTTCAGGCTACGGCTACCTCTATATATAATACACTGTTATCAAAGAAAAAACTGACCTGCTACAATTTTTCACGATCCTTTTTATTCTTATTTTTTCCACATCATTAATTGATTTTTTTTTTTTTAGTTTTATTTTTATAAAACTCTATTAGAATTTGTTTAGCCGCAAAAGACTACTACTCTCATGCTACTATTGTGAATTACAATTGAAGACAAAATCCCAACCATTCCCTTCCCTTCCCTTATAAGAACGATCTCAGCCTCTCTTCTCTAGGGAATTATTCAGCCATAGAGCTGATTAGATGACTCAATATAATCAATAAATGTATTGTTATTCTACATCCATTTTTTCTTATATCAAATTCAAAAATTTAAGTAGTAAAACTTCTCCTAAAAATTATAACCTCACACATGGTCAACAACTTTGGCATTCCTTTATTGTTTTTCATAAATGAGTCTTTAGTCTATTGTAGGTGAGTGTCATAGGGTAATTCCCCCCCCCCCCCCCCCCCCCCCTTTGGTTTATTTAGAGAAGTCTCCTTTTGGTGAAAGTTTACTTGAGTAATTTTGGTGGCTCTATTTCTTTCTCTTCCCCCCTCTAAGTGCATGCCACTATATAATTGTATTGCATATTTGCATCTTTATAAGAAAAAAATAGACCATATTGCAACTTTTGCATTGTTAAAATTTCTATCTTTAATTTCATGATTTAGGTTTGTACCTTACTGAAAAATAAATAACTAAATTTGTGAGAATCATAAATAAATAAGGGAAAGATATTGCTGTATACTTGTATGCTACAGTTGCCACATAATGTCTAAGGGTCTCATGTACATTACACATGACCCTTGGACATATTGATAGGCCAAAAACGAATTGACCTTTTGTGATGAATTAATTGATTAATTAGCCAAGTTTAATTAATTAATCAAATTAACATGCAAATGCGTGGTAGCACAAACAAATCACCAATCAAACTAATTATACAGCGGAAAATAAATTGACACGGTGATTTGTTTACGAATGGGAAAAACCAATATGGCAAAAACCCCATCGGGTGATTTTAAGGTCACCACTCCTGAAATTCCACTATTATCACAACAAGCGGTTACAAGTAAAGGAATCTCAGTACCTTATACCAACTTATAGTTGAACTCTTACCCCAATACCCAATTGGACTTGTTCTGTAGTGACAATTTCTCTTTTTGATGCACAGCTCCCAGTACGTAACTAACCAATTGCGTGAATCCCAGTACGAGACTTCAATCACCAACTAGAGAAGGTTGTTGGCTGCAAAGCTCTTCAGTTCATCCATGATGAAGATCAAGAAGATGCTTGGTTACACAACCCTACGGTGCACAAACACAGCAACTTCTTCACAAGAATGATGAATTAGGGCAAAATTCTATCTCCGATCACAATTTGCTTGAACAAACTTTGCTTAATACTTGTGCAACTTGTGTCCTCTTTGACGAAAATAATCATTTTATATGTCTAGGGTTGTGAAAAAAAAAAACCCAAACACATAATCACGGATTAGAGTTAAAATAGATCTGAAATTCTGTTTTTCATAAATCTCAACAGATGCCTCTCTGTTGAGCTGCTATTGAGAAGCTGTCGAGCCATGGGGCTGGAACAGCTTCTTAAGCTCAATAGATAGCTAGCTGTCGAGCTTTAATGACAGACACCTTTTAGCTTGAAACTTGAACAGACTTGCATGTCTTCAACACTTGATCTTGAAACACTGTTTTTTAAAGTATTAAACACATCCTAGATCTACCCAAATACAAGTAAAGCGCGTTTTGTCAAAGAATTAGCCAATTACATAAAGTAGTGACATATGTTCCTAACAAGTGAATCACATATGTTCTAACACATATGTTGCTTTCTTTTTGCTTTCCTAATAAATAATTGTTGACGTTATTTAATGTTACCATAATTTTAGGGTTAATTAATATAAATATTGATTTCTTTTGAATTATATGTACTTAGCCAATTTTTGAACCAAGCTTTTCCCTTGAAATTGGTATGTTGCAATTGCCACATAATGTCTAAAGGTCTCATGTGCATTGCACATGACCCTTGGACACATATTGCTCTCTTTTTACTTTCCCAATAAATAATTGTTGATGTTATTTAATGTTACCCTAATTTTAGGGTTAATTAATATACGTATTGATTTCTTTTGAATTGTATGTACTCAGCTGATTTTTGGACCAAGCTTTGCCCTTGAAATTGGGTTGTTTATGTGTTTCATATTTGACAAAAATTTTAGTTGAAATTTTAGTCACAATAGGTTTGGAATAAATTGGATTATGCATTCCCAAGTAAAGTTTCAGCCCATAGATATCCGATTTCGTTTAACAGATCCCTTTTCTCTTTGTCCAATTGGTTTTTGTATTATTTTAATTCTTTAATTTGATTGTATTTCTTTTGCTATTATTTATAATTTATTTTTGAATAACTAACTTTGTCTTAATTTCTAATTATCTCTTTACCTCATTTTATCAAGTATTGATTTGATTATCATTCTTTTCTAACTAATTGTAGCATTGAAAAAAGTGAAAAATATATATATATATATATATATATATATATATTTATTTATTTAACATTTGCTAATTATTCCGTTCATCACATGGGTTAGCGACTAGTCATAACATAAAAGGATGTTGTCCACTACATCAAATGGATTATTTTAGATGTGATATCAACAGAGTATATATATATATATATATATATATATATATATATATATATATAAAGAGTAGATATATACACATTATCTTAAATGTAAAATATTAATTATTCCACTAATTTTCTACCAATTAGGCTCCATCCTACTCAAAAAAGTTAATTTATATTTAACTATAAAATAAATGTTGCATCTATTACAAATTACAACTTTTTTTTTTAGAGAGTTTCAATCTATGGCGTCCGCTCTTGATAATGTTCTTTATCATCAGACCAAGACACCAATCGGTTTTTGGTGTAGGCTGGGATTGAACCCCAGATCTCTTATTCAACCATCAGAGATTTTACTAATTGAGCTAATAGGAACCTACAACTTTATTTTTTTTTGGTAAACACAAGTTACATCTTTCCAACCTTCTCCCCTCTCCCTATGGGAAAATTATTGTGTACTTCCGGAGTACCATAAATGCGTACTCCCTCCTCTCACATGAATGGTGAGTCCCACTAATTAAATTTATGGTAGGACCCACCATTTATGTGAGAGAGAGGAGTACGCATTTATTCTACTCTGGGAGTACATAATAATTTTTCCTCCTCATGTGGTGACACGTGTCCAAAGGTGAACACATGTTCAAACGTGGTTATGGCATATACCTCTTAATTTCCTTCAATCAAAAGGACATCACTTTTTTAGTTGTAGTCCATATAAATTTCAAAAAGTGCCCATTAATGTGCAGTGGCCAAAAAGAAAAAAAGAAAAAAGAAAAAAAAAACCGCATAATAAGTGGTGTATATCAGTTTTAGAATTAACAACATTACCGATCCATTGAAGTATCCACCCAAAAACCTGTTTTTAATTCTTAAATGTAGAAAAATTTTCATCTCTCTCTCTCTCCTCCATAACATTTTGGTTTCTTAAATTCTTCATTTCTCCATTAAATTCTCAATGTGGAATCATAAATAATTATAAAGCCACATGATCCCTCTCTACCCATCTTATCCACCTCAATTTTTCTTTGATCCCTAAACATCCCAAAATTCAAGTCCTTCTACTTTTTTTTCCTAGGTTCTTGGTGCTCAATATGTTAAGGTTTTAGGTACGTTAGCTTCTCTCACCTTGATAGGTTATTGAAAATAATTGGTCAATTTTGTAAACACCCACACACACATATTATTTCCTTCATGTTAATGAATTTTTGAATGTAATAAAATTTTCAATTAGTTGGTTTGTGAAATTGTGACAAGATTTAAATTTTAGAGGAGATCCAAGAGCAATGACATCGAAGAATACTTCAAACGAAGAACACCAAACAACAACTAAGTCACCACCATTGTCATATTCATTGAGAATTTTCAAGTTTTTTTAGTTGAAATACTATTTCAAATTCTTTTCTTTTTTCCTTTGATTTATTTAAGGTTTTTTATATACAATTTTCATTTTAAAATTATTAATTATATCATAAATCACATATCCATATAATTAATAACATCTGAATATACAAATATTTTAGTTTATCTTCTATTCGGTCCAGTTCGGTCTACTTTGGTCCCATTCGGTCATTTCGGTCTACTTTGGTCAACTTACTCCATTCGGTCTAATTCAGTCCATTCGGTCCACTTCGGTCACATTTCATTCTTTTCGTTCTATTTTATTCCATTTGGTCTATTCGTCCAGTTCGGTCCACTTCTGTCTACTTTGGTATACTCAATCCACTTTCGTAAATATATAAATAAATAGTATATATATATATATATAGTATTACTAAATAAATAAATAAATAAATAAATATTATATATTATTAAATAATTTAATGAAATAATTAAAATCAAATTAATAAAAATCACATTCCAAAATTCTTATTTTAAGTAATTTTAGTTTTTCGGTTTATATTTCAATTATAAATAATTGGCTACTTTGTTGTAAGAATCTCAAACCATAGTTTCCATTCTTCTTTGGCGTAAATGTGATTTCCCTTTTGTCTTAATAATTGTTGTGTTGTGGTCTTATCAAAAAAAAATTGTTGTGGTCATTCATGCATACAATTATGCCTATAATATTCAAATATGGTTACAAAATCATTGCAATAATTTTTGTGCAATCTATAAAACCTATTGTTTGTATTAGGCAATTAATCAGGACAAAATGGGCTTTTGCCCTTTTCGGGAAAATTAAAATAGCTTTATACCCCATTTCCCAAACTAATTAGGAAAATGTATCTCTTTTAAAACTTGATTTATAATAAATCGAGTTAGAAAAAAAAATAATTCTGAAGCCCTATAATGACGATTTAAAGAGTATATAGTGACGTTTTAAAAACTTATAGTGACTTTTTTAACTCGACTTTCATGAAATCAAGTTATAGGCAATTTTTTTACCTATAACTTGATTTCATGGAAGTCAAGTTAAAAAAACGCCACTATAGGTCCTTAAAAATGTCACTATAGAGCTTAACTCGATTTTGAGTAAGTCCAGTTTTAAAAGAGGGGCATTTCCTTAATTAGTTTGAAAAGGGGGGCATAAGGCTATTTAATTTGCCCGAAAAGGGCAAAAGCCCATTTTGTCCCAATTAATCAAATAGTCACATAGCTCATTGAAATGCTATCCAAATGTTGTGTGAAACTCAAATAGTCACCTCTAAGAACAACTAAATAGTAAACCAAAGGATGAAAAGAGAGAACCTGTGCTTAGGAATTATAACACAAAACTAACCAAATTTATATACCATCACAAATCTTCCATAATAAAGAAAAAAACTAGCATAGAATAGAAAACAAAGAATTTGAGGTAAAAATTAAATAAAAATTAACAAAAAACTCATTATTCTTTGGAATAGTTTAGCTCCCCCTCTTACTTAAAAAAAAAAAAAAAAAATCTTATTTGAAGTCAAGCGAATCTTGAGAAGTACAAAATTATTTTTTTCCTTTTTATTTATTTATTTTTTGGTTTTATATTAAATAATTAGATACCAATTTATGCTTTGGTTCGATTTCTATTTATATTTCTTATGGTTTATGATTTCTTTCAATTTGAATTTATTTTTTGACCACAATAGGCGAATTTGATTGGATTTAAATTAATCTTATTTATTTTATGGTTGCTTATAATGCTTTTGTTATATTTAATTTTTTCAATTTTATGCCTTCTTGTAGATTTAGTATAGTTTTGTCATGTCCTAATATATTTAATTTATTAGAATGTTATGGACTTGTGAGTTGTGACTATTCAAAATATTAGAAAAAACTCAGAAGGGAAAAATGACTTTAATTAAGATGTTCAATTGGCCGTTTATATATTTCTTATTATTTTGAGTGCTAATATATAAGAACTACACTAGTTAAAATTTCTAACAATAATCTTGTGCTATTTTTTATATATATATATACACACACTCAAACACACGAACATGAAAAAATGTGAAATAATTAAGCACACATTGATAATCTTTTATATGTATCACCTTTATCAATCATATGATATATCTATGGCTAAAGCTGAAGAAGTGAAAATTAAACAGTTTAATTAGAACAACATATCAGACGAGAAGATTAAAAATGAAAACTTGATAAATGAGAAAGAAAATCTTGACATATAAACCTAAAAATCTTGACTAATAATAATTCTTTTCAAGAGTACTAGTGTTCCTCAGAATCAATTCTAGAGGCCTAATATAGTTAAACCTTCCAGCGTTTGTTGCATTTGACGCAAGTGATATAAGTTGTCATGGGCTCATCGGCACTCCGGGTCTGCAACTGGTAGTAGGTGCACTTGCGCTCGCGGCACCGGCTGCACTGGAACATGTCAGTGGTGGCCTTATCTTCTTCATCAGCATCATGCACACACCTCTTCAACTTTTTCAACTTTATCTGAATGTTCTCACGCTGTCTTTTCTCGCTGGCCATCTCTTCGGCACTCATGGTTACAAGGGTCTCCGCCTTGATCTCTCCAAGAACAACCTTTCGCCTCAAATCCGGGTTCTTTGGGTCTTTGAGATTGAACAAGACTGACCGATACTTAGCCTTCTTGATTGGATTAGACCACCCAATTCTTTCGTACATCGCAGACTCTACTGCAGCAGCCACTTCAACTGGGTCAAAAGCTGGTGATATGCTCTCATCAGTTTCAGATGATACTCTTGAAAAGGCCTCTGCCAACAGTTTCCTAACGCTCTCACGATAATCAGAGTTCTTGATCGACTTGGAATCTTGAAGATGATGATGATCAATCTTCTTCTTCGCTGTTACCTTGAGTGTTTCGGTTTCTGTTTCTGCATTAGGAACAGTAATACGTGACTTGATTATCAGTCTCTTTCTGTTTGGAACCCCGAAGTCTTTTTCAATGCTCAGTGCCGCCATTGTCAAGTTTGATTCAGAATCTTGATGATGAAGAAGAATAAACTTCAAAGTATCAGTCTCTTTGGATCCCCAGTAATCTTGTGTCTCTGTCAAACCCTTACCCCTTGTTCTCCAAATTGAAGAACGTATCAGAAAACAAACAGAAACTCAACAAGGTATGAATTCTAAAAGGGTGACTCTATGTAATTCTGTCTTGCCTTTCAAGGTTGTTTTATACTCAACAATGGTTGTTGTTTCCGACACCCTCAAGGAATACGAATAGGTATAGGAAATTTGAAGGTCGGTGAGGTGACGAGGGCTTATTTTAATTTGGTTCTAGCCGTTGGTGCTGCTGTTTGGTATTTATTTTCGAGTTTTATTGTTTTTACTTTTTATTGTTTTTATTTTTAATTATTTTCGAGTTTTATTGTTTTTATTTTTAAGAGAAAGATAAACTGATTTTTACTTTTTACTATTGAAGATTGAGAAGATTTTATTTACTGAGCGGCTTTTAAATTTTTAATGGGTCCCCTTCCTTGCAAATGAAATCACTTATTACATCTAATAAGTAATATCTCTATTTTGCGTTCTCAGGAAAAAAAAAAAAAAAAAAAAAAAAAAAAAAAAAACTCTATTCTGCGATTCGCTATTAATTTCCGTATTTTACGAGTACCTAAATTTTAATTTTCAATTTTTCACGATAGTAAAGTAGTAATTAGTTGACAAAGCTTATAACAACAGTAGGGTACAAAATTGAGAATATTCTTTTTAGAAAATTGTATATTTTTAGTCTACATAATTGTGTACGTTTATTTGAAAAATTATATTATTTTACTGTATAAAATTGTGTATATTATTTGAAAATTTGTGTAAATTGAATATATAGAATTGTGTATGTTTTTTGAAAATTGTTTATGTTCAATGTACAAAATTGTTTACATTACATAAAAATTTGTGTATGTCAAATATACAGAGTTGTGTAAATTCTTATATAGAATCTGTACATTCTTTGAAAAATATTTCTTAATTGTTTTCTCCCCATTTTTGTGTTGGAATAGAAACTTCTAGCTGTTTCGAGGCCGATTGATTTTCTTAAATGATTTGTGCCACCAAATATGCTTTCCCTTTAACAAGATGAATATTATTTCACTAGCAAAAGAAAAATGAATATATGTTGTTCACATTCTTCCTCAATGGACTGTACCACAACATGGGATTACCCTTGTATAATTGTGACTGTGCCCATAAAACTATTTCAATTCTAATGGACAAATATTGTAATTCATGTACAAGTTTGTCAAGGAAAAGATCTCTACCTTTCATTTGGAACTAGTAATTCCCTAGTTGCTGAAAACCATTAAACTAGCATAGCAACTAATTCTGTCAATCATATTACAATTACAGTTAAATGCAAACAATTACTATGAGCTCTGCCCAGATTGAGGCACACTAATGTGTTTACATAACCCCAGAAGTTGGCTACATCTTTCTACATCAGCAATGAAATGGAGGAGCAGCTCCATGCAGAGAGAGAGGGAGGGAAAAATCATTAAATCATTGAGGCGATGCAGCGTCAAATCTATGATCACCACTAACAGTTCCCTGGATTTGAGCTGCATACTGTAAGTTCCAAAGTACATCCTCAATAGAGGGACGGCTACATGACTCGAGAGAAATACATTTGCTCATTATGGAAAGCACAATTGATAACGATTCTTGTGAGCAAGTGGCTTGCACAATTGGGTCAAGTATTCGTTTCTGGCCATCCAGGGAGTTAATAGAAGCCTGCAAAAAGAGGAATCTAGTATCAAGAAAATGTTTCTCATATACAATGCACATATATTCTGTAGTTGGTCAGAATGGCAGCACATACTATTTCATTCAACAAGAGTGCGTCTCTTCTAGCACATACTGAAGGTCCAACAAGTGCCTCAAGTAATATGAATCCAAAGCTACAAACATCATCCTCTAAGTTTTTCATTTGCCTGAAGACATTACAATATAAACCAACAATGATCAATGTGCTAAACTTGCAGCAAGGATACATTTCATAGCATTCATGAATTTCCAAATAAATAAAAGACTATCAAAAATTTGTCTGCTCAATGTAAATAGAAGTGATCTGATTTAAAATCTTGATAGACTAATATCTAGACATTTCTAGGTAGCGCTTGGATGAAGTTGTTCATGGTCAATTCCTCCAGCCCATCCAAGAAGTTCCATTTCCATTTGCATTAGAAATTAAAAAAACATCAGTATATTACATCAAGAAAATGCAGTGATTAATAAAAACCTTACCATGATTTATAGCCTTCTACTTTTGCCTGAAAATGAAGGGCACAAGTCAATAACCACTAACAACGAAGAATTTAGTGCAAAGCCAATCAATCAATCAATCAATAAACATTAGAAGCCCTACCCCACATTTGTCAGTTTCTTCTGAGATAATGGACAATCCATAGTCACTCAACTTTGCCATCCCATGCTCATTGAGCAGGATATTATTTGTCTTCAGTCGATTGTGAAAGAAACCAGGAATAATTCCAGTATGGAGGAAATGCACAGCCTTGGCAATACTGATTAGAATTGCCAATCTTTCTGACCAATTGAAAACCTTTCCATAGCTATTCTCTACAAATATAAAGCAGCTATACTTAGAATGTAATGCACAACTGTATAGTGCTGCAAACAAACATGGGAAGACCAAGTCCCATGGATGTTCTATTCATTTAAAAACCCCTATTTTAGTTAAAACAAGTGCAATTTTATCTGTGAGGATAGTTGATTGCTGAATATTTTTAAAAGAAGAATATAAACTAATTTGAAGGATTTGTGCATAAAAAGTGAAGCTGCAAATTGAACAGCCCTGCCTAAAGATTAAAGTACCAAAAGTTTGATATTGGATATCAAGTATTGGAATTCACACACACACCGACACAAAAAAGAAAAAGGAGGGCTGCATAAAATTGCATAAACCTAAACATCCTATTTCCTCCAGGAACATTTCTTATTAAGTCTTTAAAAATTACCTGCAAGATGAGTACAAAAGCTCCCACTGGGAAGATATTCAGATATAAGAAAGATTTTATTCGTGCTGAAATCATCTCTTCCACCAACATCAACACAATGCCCCAAAAGGCATACCAAATGTGGGTGACGAAGCTTTGCAAGGAGGTCCAACCTAAGTTTAAGATTTCGAATTGAATATTTCTTTGACAAAGGCATACACCTAATAGCAACTAGGGCCCCATTCTCTAATCTTCCTTTGTAAAGCTGCAAGACAGAGGAGAGAGAGGTTAAGAGAATCTGATATGATGTAAATAAAAACTTAGAAAGTTGAGTAAAAGCACTCACATTCAACTTTCATAATGAGAAAAATGTGCTCAACTAAGATGGCAGCCTAACAGTAAAAGCTCATGTATTTCAAGTCCTTCCAATGAACTTGATATAATGGCAATCTAGCTTGAAGTAGCAAAATACATAATAGTTATGGCATATAATGTCATTAAATACTACCACAACCAAGCATATCCCGCTGAATGATTTTTTGGGGTCAAATTTTACCTTTAATGCCACCAAATGAGTCACATATGTCATTTGCCATATGTGGCTGCATAAACTTTGTACCTTGGTGTTACTACCAAAACTCAGAAGAAGGCACTTAGCAACCAAAAACAAGTGGCTATACAATTGCAATTGTTCACAAAAGCAACCAAAAAAAAAAAAAAAAAAATTGTGTATGTCACCATGAACTTCTAAGGCTACAGTAACAGTTACTTAGAACATAATTCGAATTGTAAGGCTGACAACCTTTACTCTCTTCTGAATAATAAGGAACCAAATGTCTCATCCCCTATAACCATGACTATTGTGACTTGGAGTGCATCAATTAAAGGGTACTTGAAATCTTAAGACATGGGGTTTAGCTGTCTAAATATGCACCTTCTTTAACCTGTTACCATTTAAAAGCTTGATAAATCAAAGATGACCACTGTGATATTTACCCTACATTTCATAAATACTTTTATAGCATATTAGAAGTTTTAGACAGTACCTTTCCATATGAGCCTTCTCCCATAAAGGCAGAATTATCAAAGTTGTTCGTAGCTTCTTTTAACTCTTCGAAAGTATAAGACCGACACACCGGAAGACTTGACATGCCGAACTTTGCAGCTTCAGAAACAAATCCTAAACAAGAAAAAATGTGGTCAGTTTTAAAAATCAAATTTCGTTGTCCCCATACCCTAACAACACTATTTTTTGTTCCAAATTCATAGATACTTTAGCAATGTTTTCCTTACAAAGAGAAAAAAAAAAGTAATTTTACATTTTCTTTAGAGGATGACCTACTTGCACTTGCTAGAAGCTCAGAGGAGAACCCAGTGGCAGAGCTATCTTGCACTGTTTTATGCAATAAATGTTGTTCTGATATCCCTCTAGGGCAATATAATCTCCACAAAATGAGAAATCCATAAGCCAGAAGCATCATAAGTATGAAGACTCCTATAATTAAACCCACTAAAATTCCTGCATTTTTTCTTTTGGATTGTTTCTTCATGTAGACTTCCATACAATATGATTCAACATGCTGATGCCTTGTATTAAAGGATAAGCAATTCCCATCAACCTCAACGATTCTCTTGTCTGAATTAGTGTTAAAACAAGAAGGCAATCCCCCCATTAACTTATTATTAGATATATCAATGAACTCAAGTTTGCTTCCACAGCTTAGATGGTCCGGAAGTGACCCACTTAACATGTTTGATGCTATATTCAAGAAACTGATATTAGGCAAAGAGAAAACTGCATAAGGAGGTTTGCCTCTAAGTACATTGAATGACAAGTCAAGGAGTTGAAGCTGACTTAATTGGCCATATTGCTGAGGAATCTCACCAAAGAAGGAGTTGTTGCTAAGGATAACCATGACCACTCCTTTAGGCATTTTTGGTAGCACAGAATCTAACTTGTTGGCACTCAAATCCAACACATGTAAGCTAGTTAAGCTACTAAGATGTGGTATTTTCCCAGAGATGCCATTGCTAGACATAATAAGATCAGTGAGAGTGGTGATACTTAGAATTGAAGATGGAAATTGACCTTTCAACTGGTTGTTCCTCAAGCTTAGAATTGTCAGATTGGACAATGAATTAAACCAATTGGGGACAGTATCATTAAGAAAGTTGTCATCTAGTTTAAGAGTTTGAAGCTTCACCATTGTAGATATCTTAGGAGGAACTGAACCAAAAAGAAAATTTGAACTCAAATCCAGATAGTCAAGTGAAGAAAGTCTATGAATTTTGTCTGGAAGTGGACCCCATATGCCCAAAGATACCAAACTAAGAACTCTCAAATTGGTTAGCCTTGCCAGGGTGGCCACAAAAGAATCCAAAGAGAAGTTTTCTGATAAAGTTTGTTTTGGAATTGCAAACCCATGAAAGTCACTAACTTTGGCAGTCTTGTCACCTACAATTCTGAGTTCTGTGACAAAGTTGTCTTGGCATGTGATATTTACTTGTGGAAATGAAGATAAATAGCAAAAATCTATGCTACGATTATTCCAAATCTCCAATTGATTAGGGTACTCCAAGTGCTTTCTAAGCTGCTGAAGTACTTGGGTTTGAGAAGACTGTAATGGATAAGTACCAAGAACAAAGAAACTCCATGTAAAACAGAAAAGCAAAAACAAGCAACACCACCCCATTGAACTCTCTTTCTTGTCAATGCTTCATGGACCAATAGCTGTCATTTTATAGCACAAAACAAGGCAAAAATTTATCAGTGAAACAGAGATTGACCTTGTAAATATCAAGCAGAGGCGGCTGATATTCAAAATTTATCTATTCCATGCTTTAAAGGAAAATCCATTAAAGCAGTACACACAGAGAAGTTGCCAACTTTACCTTTAAATTAGTCAAAGTTGAATCCTTGAGCAAGTTCCACAGTGCTAAACAAAACAAAGAGCAAGTTTTGCAGAGTTTATGAAGGAGAAACAGGTGAAAACAGATATTGAAGTTTCAGATTGATAAACAAAACTAATCAAATGAGATATATGTTGAATGCTTCAAGGAAGGTAAGGAAAACCCATGAAGGAAAACATGTATTATGTATAACAAACATACATGAAAATGATTTGTGGAAGTGATCCTATACTAAGTGAACAAATGCAAAGTGCCAACAACCAGGGAATACTAACAGTAACTCCATGTTTTTTTGATGTAAAATTTGTGATTTGAGAGGTGGGGTACCTGGTTGGTTTTAATGCATTTAGTGCTTCCACATGGTGCTATATCTTGGAGATTGCGTGCTCTCTCTATTTCTCTCTCTCTCTCTTTAGCAGTAAGTCATCTGGGTCTTCACTGGTAGCACTATTTCAAGTGTAAATTCTCACTCTCATTGAGCAGTGAACAAAGCAAAGTGACAAGCTAGTGCATTATATAGAAGCAGTTAAAATGACAACTGAAAAACGTAGTCAAGCTGTTACTTTGCTTGTTTGTTTGTCCTAGACTTTAACAGTTTGTCTAGGATAAAGTTGAATTTTCTGATACAAAGCTTAGTCACACAACAATTTTTATAATTCTTTTCATAGTTATTGACGAGGCATGTTGTGATTGGTAGGTGAATGTGAAAGTGATTTTACTTTAATTGAAATTATTATTATTAATTTTTTATGTAGAATTGTAGATACAATAGAATTTTAGCTGCTTTGGTATAGGAAAGGTTCAAACCTTAAATCTTTTATTTGACAACAAGAGATTTATTAGTTGAGCTAACTGAAATTCACACTTTAATCGCAACTTATTAACTTACTATTTAATAAGTTAGGAAAATTATTGTGGAAAAATATATAAATTTTGATTCATAAGTCATAACATTACTCTTCTCGTTCTATTCTTGCCTGTAACATGTACTATTGTACAGATCTTTGGTCATTGCTAACTTTTCAAAAATACCAAAATGGCTTTGAGAGTTCCTTCCTTTTTATTTTTTATTTATTTTATAACTATAAGTTAGATTTGAGAGTTTTATTTGGAAAATGATATTTACCGGATTACTCAAGGCTCCCTGGCCTGTGCATGCATGTGCCTATATGATGTTACATTACATGAGCGAGACAGTGAAGTTTTGTTTGCTTTTGAGGCTTCCTAAATTGAATCTCAAGAGGCATAAAATATTATGGTTCCATGTATTGTAAATTTGTAAGTTTGTACTTTTGGGAACATTTGTATCCTGAATTCCTGCCCCTAAATTGGATACTCTAGTAATCCTCTTCATCTCCATTAGGAAGTTTGTTTAACGACCACTGTGGAGAGCATGGGAGGTGATTGGACAGTTCTAGGGCCTCAAAGCTCAAACCTATAAGTATATGAAACTTAATAAATTTTGTTAGTATCACATTGAATCCCAAACTTTTAAGATTGTATCAATTTAAATCTTAATTTTTTTTAAAATTTAATTTGGGGGTTTGGTTTGTAAGTTTGATTGGAGGTTTAACTTGATAGTACAATTAAAAAAAAAAAAAAACAGTAGATTCAATTTGAACTAAACTAAACTATAGGTTGAATTCGTATCCCTCTTAACCTTTACTCTTTAATCTAAAACTTCTGAAATTATAGAATTTGTTGAAAAATATTGTGTTAGTAAACTATAATTTTCCCCCAAAAACATAATCCAATCATTGAAATCATAATCAAATGAAGGACAGATTGGTAATTACAATGCATGTCCTTGGAATTTGTGGTTCCTCCTAGTTGCCATAACTTGACAGGCTGTCTCTAATATGATATCAGCAACTCTCATTTGCCCATACTATTCTGTTTTGATAACATTTGGGCCATACAATTAGACTTTTAATATTTTTTTTTTGCTAACCAATTGGACTTTTAATATTGAATCAGTAATAAGTCACTATCTAATCAGTGAAACCTTCATTATTTGTAGTTTTGAGGTGAGAGGATAAGGCTTTTGGCATGGGCAGCATGTCGCTTACTGCTCAGGCTTCCACAGTACTGGCATTTATTAAGGTCAGAATGGATGGACCAAGTCAAACTGCTCTAAACATCATGATTCAAAACTCAACCTGTCAATGAGCAATGTTTGACAAAGAATTTTTTCATAATTTGTTAAGATAGTAAATAATAACAAAGTTACCATTGTACCTATTTTATTAGGCAGCAATTATAATATGTCAATTGTCACATCAATAATTATCATGTATTTTTTAAAAGTTTTGTGTCCTTAGACCTGTTATTAACATGGTTCTCAAATCCGGTCGGACCGTACGGATTAACCGTGAACCGCTTATTATTACGGTTCTTTTAGCTCTAAGAACTCCTCTATGTGAAAAAAGCATGAAACTGCTCGAACCACGGTTGGACCGTACGGTTCTAAGAACCGTAGTTATTAAGAGCATCACAACAGATTTTGTGTCTATGCTGTTGATCTTGTTCTACTTCTACACATGGGACCCCAAGCATTAGGGATAATAATATGGGGTTGAAATGAATAAGATGCTATAAGAGAATAGGGCTAAGACTTGAACCATATGGAAAAGCTCAAAACCGAAAGCAATGCCCAGAACTTGCAATAATGATTAATCTTCCATTGAAATTCTCTGCATTGATCCTTTTATCTTTGCTTTAAAGACATTGCATGTGTAAATACACTAATACTAGCACTTTAAAAGAGATATGTAGTTAATAGTAGCGTCAAAGCACGGTCCAGAATTCCCCAAGTGGTCCTGGACAAGCTTTAAAGGTCCTCTAGCGGTCCATCCTTTATCATATGTGGGGTCAATTTTACAAATTATTTTTCATTTTTCACCAAAATTGAGCTTCTGGGAAGTCAAGGACATATTGATTACATGAACCAGTGAACCAAAAGACAGGTCTTTTGGACCTTTGGGACAAAGGAGAGGTGCCAACCTCCTCTCACTCTAGTTGGTTGAAAGCCTCAAATCTTTTCTTATACTGACTGAAATAGGAAAGGAGAGGTGAAAGGCAGGGAAAGAAAAAAAGCACATATTATTTTATGAAATTCAAAAAAGACTATGATATGTCAACAATTAGCATCCAAATTCCTGAGCAAGAAATGATTTGAATCATGAACTTAGCTAAAATGAGACCATAATAATAGCAACACATGCTTTTTGCTTCTGCCGCTATAGTAGGTGCAATACCAAGCTTTGTTTCACCCTCACCCTATAAAATAACAGTTTATGTGAGCACATGCCATAATAAAGATTGTTTTGTGACATACAGTTACTGATTACATAGCACTCATATTATTTGTACATGATTGGCTGCTCAACAGATTGATTCCAAGGACCAAGCTCCAGCTTTGAAAAATGATTAATTGTTGGTTGAGATTCAAAGAGTGAGAAAAGGAAATTAAAGCTCCCAATATGTAAAGGAAATAATTGGGTAGGCCAGGCCATGAGAGGTCCCAATAACAACAATGAAAGGACAAGAGTCTCAAACAATGTCTATTATCACAATGACCCCACTCTCCCTGATATGTATCCATGATTTTAGGGCATTTAGACTTGCAGACCAAGATTAGGTGTACAGAGGGAAAGAACATTTAAGATGAAATAAATAAGGAATGAGATAAGTAAAAAGAAAGAACTGTATTGAGTTGTAAAGTGGTCATATAGTCAAAATAGACTCTCACATCCAAGTGCCCTACTGCCTCTTTCTTTAGTACAAAGATGGGGCCAGCAATTTTATGATTTCAGCCATTAGCCTTTGATATCATGGTATGTCGTTATCAAATAAATCATTCAATGTAGATATTGACATATTGTAACACAATATCATAGAGAAAGGATGGTAAATTTGCCTTTACTTTTTATCATTATGATATCAAATAAAAATGAAAAGTTTTAACATTGAGATTGATTGTCATTAAAAGCATTCTGCAGAGGACCTATTACTTAGTTTTTCACAAATAAAAATGTATATAATGTCAAGCCATTTCAAGAAAACAAATAGAAAGGATATACGCCACTCACAGCAATGGTGAAAAGCATACTTTTTAAACAAAAAGAAAAAAGAAAAGAAAAGCATAATTTTTTAACCAAAAAAGAAAAGAAGAAAAGAAAAGCATACTTCCACTCCTCTCAATATTACTAGCTTAAAGTTTATAACAGTACATTTTTATCACATGGTCCCTATCCAAAGAAAAAATTATCACATAGACAGAATCTAAGAGTGTTAACATACAAATGTTCTCTTCTGCTAGTGCTGATAGAAAGAGTAGGGTTCTGCTAGTGCAAGAAACTTAATGAAGAAGTCTCTACAGGTAGTTATTTGTCAAGTTATCCATTTGAATAGCAATTTGGCCTAGTAGACAACAACAAAAATAGCATATTTTCAAGTGTCATTAGTGTGTGATTCATTTTAGTGTCACCATGCTTTGATCAATAAAGTTCTTGAGGACCTAACAGTTACTCTTAACAGAAGAAAACATGTAGATACACAAAATACAGCATTAGTACTGCCTTGTACAAGGCATTTTTTGGAGGACAGAGGAACATCATTCCTCATTTACAGGTATTTTGAAACTAAGCTGCAAAGATTAGTTTAATCAAATTTTTTACCTCAGGGCGAGAAGAAACATTAGGAGTTCATTGGCATGCTAGGTATTGTAGCCCAACTATAAGACTTTAGGCTCCAGAAGCAGGGCATGGTGTAAAATTGCAATCATATCAAGCCCCGGGAAGTGGCCCAACAAGCTTCAACAACAGGACCAAGCATGGAAATTTGAGATTTCTCTCAACTTATTTTAAAACCAATAAAATACTTTGTGTGTGTGGTGGGGGGAGGTTATAAGGAACAAAAGTTGAAAAAAAAATTGTGGTCTGTACTGTCCAGAAATTCTAAGAATATCAATTTGGAGTTCTCCAAAATTGAGGAGCTAGTAAAATCTTATGAAAAATGGGTATGGTACAATCAGCTTTCCGGATTACTAAATGATCTTTTTCCTTTGATGGGGAATATCATTGTTTTATAATGGGCAAAATTTAGGTACAAATACAATTACTTAGGTGTTGTACCTTAAGTTCAACTACATGTTGTTTCTATCTTTATCTCACCAAAAAAAAAGAAAGAAGAAATCAATTACATGTTGCATTGAAGATTTCAATGTAGTACAAACAATGTTATCTCTTCCAGTGACAATTAAATTCAACCATATGACTTATTGGCTGATATATATGTATACTCCCGCTCCCTCTCCCTCAATCCAAATAAGCATTAATAACAATACAAAGGAAGCCAATGGTTGCGCCTCATCTGCAAGAGATTTCATGACCACCTTGGAATCACCTTGCAAAATACCTTGGTTAATACCAACTTCCAGGGAAAACTCCAAGGCTCAGGCAGTAGCTATTGCTTCCACCTCATCTACTTGATTAATTTGATAAAATATTATTAATTTATTTTAAATACACAAAATTTGTCCTTAATCCATTCAATACAGAGGAAATTATCTCATACAAAATGTTTATACTCAGAAAATGGATCTACAAACATGTGAGCCCAGTACATGCGAGAGGCTCTACTAATGATTCAATATAGAAGGTTCTGCCAAGAGTCAGGGATCTTCATGCAGTAAAAAAGTTATTTGTAAAGTGATGCATTTCATAGCAATTAGGCAAAGTAGACAACAATGAGAATAGCATCTTTGCAAGTGTTAGTGTTATAAATTTTAATATCCCCATTTTTTTTTTTATGTATGGGAATTCTCAAGCACCTAACAACTCTCAACAGAAGAAAATATATAACTACACAACATACAACACTAGTACTGCCTTGTACAAAACCTATTTTTGGAGGACAGAGGAGCATTAATCCTCATGCACAGGTTTTGTGAAATTTATGCTCCATTTCAAAGCCTGGAACACAAGATATTGAAACAAAATTTGAACTCTTATAATAACTTTTCTAAACCCAAACAGTAGCAAGTTCTATATCATCCTTTTCTTACCTCCATGTTCTTGCTACTAAACTAAATTGCAAAGACTAGTTAAAGACAATGTAACTTCATTGAACTTTTTACCTCAATGTGTGAAAAAAACATTAGGAATTCATTGACATGGTTGGTATTATAGCCCAACAATAAGGTTTTGGGCTCTAGAAGCAGAGCACGATGTAAATTTGCCAACCTTGCTGGGCTAAGAAAGTGGCTCAACAAGCTTTAATAACAGGACTAACCATGGAGAGACAAGGTGACTCCCAGGATTCGAGATTTCTCTCACCTCATTTTAAACCAATAACTTTGTAAGGGAAAACAAAGAATGAAATGTTACAAGGTACAAAAATTTAGAAGTACTGTACAGAAATTCTAAGAATATGAAAAGAAATGATAAAAAGTTATTACTTCCTTGCATGTTGTAGAAGAATCTCTAATAATAAAAATGAATTAATGGCCTTTTGGAGAAGGAAATCATGAGGCTAACCCAGTGGGCTTGGCCCAACAAAGCTAGAGTCCAAAGTTCGTGACCCCCAATGTGGCGAGAGTCGAGCCTAGCAATCCTCCATCAGATTCTTTCTAACAAGGGCCTAGCTCTCTTGACAAGTTAACCAAACAAAGCTCAAAGTTGCACCACACAAGTTAACTCAATAGCTATCTATCTTCCACATACTTTTGTTAAACTAAGCCATGCAAAATCAACCCAATTTCAGGAACTTAAAAAGACTCAAATCAATAAAACTTCGAAAGTCTGCTACATCAATCATTTTCTCAAATTAATGGGGAGCCACTCCTGTCTAAGACAATACTCTATGTTCATCTCAACTATTTTACTAGGAGAGTAGCCGAAGGAAGTGAACAATCAAACACATTTTTTAAGAAGTAAATAATGAATTTTGTTAATGAAGAGGAGTGCTCAAAATCTAGAGCTTGCATATTCTATAGAGATTGATTTTATTAGAAAATAATCACTTAAAATGGAATAATTTCCTCTGGGTCATTATCACCCGTATAATAAAATCAAATGGCCCCAGAGTGGGCTAAGAATTCTGTTCAATGCAAGAAGAGCCAAAAAAAAATGAAAGTAGATGAAAATGAAGTAATTTTAAACCTCATCTGCTCCAAATAGACTGCTAGGGATCTTTATAGAGATGTCATAAGCCAATCATCATAAAGGATCACAGCAAAGGCAAATTCAAAAATTTTGATGTTATGGTAATGAAAGAAAAGAAAATGTAATTAAGTCATGTGCAATATTTCATATTCCACATATGTATATGTATAGCAAGGCTACAAAGAAAACTATAGCAAACTACATTTAATTATCATTTTGCATAATCCAAAGGAAATAATGGTCTTGATTTCCAAGGACTGAGGAGAAGCACAACCCAATTATCATAGAAGTCTGGAACAAGACGAGTCAAACAACTTGCTTTAGCCTTCCTTGAATATTAATCCAAACCATGGTGCATTAATCTGAGCCACATTTGGAGTAACAAACCTGCACACATAACCAAGTATTTATTCTAATACATGCCTAAAAAAACTATTAAATCTTCCCCCAACCACATAGTCAAACATATAATAGCATTCATGGAAGTATAAGACACCTCAACGACCAATTCGGAGCACAATTTGATGATTATGATTCTTCCAAATAAACCCACAAGACAACAAAATAGGTGAATCTACACATTGAGCAACCTCAAACACTGTAGGTATCAATAGACCAGCAATGCAACAAGCTGCATAAGGAATGTTGCAATCCATGAAGATCAAGTTTAGAAGCCATTTTTATTTAGTATCAAGTTTCAATAGTACACAATTAATTTGATATTTAAAAAAGGTATGACTAAGAGTTAATTGACTCGAGCCATACGGGGGCACTTTCTCTTTTTCTTCAAATTTTACAAATAAATGGTTAATAACATTCCTTTATAGCCTATTTTCAAACAGAATCAAGGATTAGATAAGAATACCATTAATATAGTACAAAAGTATCCAGATGACCTGAAAATAACCAAAGGCACAGTAACACAATCTGCAGTTTAAATTTTTCCAAAGTAGGATATCAAATAAAAATCTACATATGGCCAAAAAATGAAAGAACACATAAAGAGAGGCCCACACTAAACATCTTGTTAACTTGTCCAGAACAGTGTCACCCCAGGGCTAAACATCATAAGAACCATCATAAAACAAAGATCCCTATCTTAGTTTCCCTAACACTTGCTTCATAAACAGAGTTCAGCGGTCACATTGCTATTTTGATTGGTAAATACTAATTGTTTACACTTCAGATTAGACCCACGACTTCAGCATCCATCCCTTGTTTATGAGACACAAAGAAGAAGCCCTTGCATGACAAACCTATTTCCTCTCTCATTGTTGATCTGAAAAGGTTCTATGACATTGTGAGGAATGAGAACTCTCAAGCTTTGAGTCACTCTAGTAGAGTAAAAGCACTGGTTGTGATTCTTGAAACAGACATAAAGGGAGATATTAGTGATAATATGGTTGATTTTATTCATAGAAAGAATGTTTATGTTGCCAGTAAGTACCAAAAGGCACCTGCAAAATGCTCCTCAGTTATGTCTTTGAAGCATTCAAGGACACCACTGTTATTTTACTTTCAACCTGTGCTATACTCTCTCTACCTTAGGTATCAAACAGCATGGCTGGAAAGATGGATAGTATCATAGTGGGAGTATTATCGTTGCTGCCATTCTGGTTGTTGCTGTTTCTGCTGTTTGTAACTTCAAGCAATCCAGGCAATTTGAGAAGCTCTCCCAACGAGTAGAGACATCAAGGTGGACGTATTGAGGGATGGGCGGCACCAACATATTTTATTGCACTTGTTGGTATTGTCACTTGTTGTTACCGTACTTTGGCTTATTCTATGAAGTGCATGTTCATTATGTGTTGGCTAGTCACAATCTGGGTCTAACATAACAATCTGTATTGACAAAACAAGCACCCTTACATTAAATGAGACCAAGGTAACAGGATTTTGCCTTTAAATAAGCAATGAGGGAAGCCAAGTAATATTTAAAATATAGATTCTCAATCGCTTGTGAAGATTTCTGGGAGCCCTTGCTTTTTTTGATATGAATATCAATGAAATCTATAATCCATGTTGAAGACTTTAAGTCAAAGAATTTAGAGAAAAACAGAAGTGGAGTTTTGGTGAAGAGGAAGAGTGAGAAGGCTATTCGATACTACTACACGGGACTAAGGGATATAAATTCAAGAAACTGATTTGAGCTAGCCATTAACATGACATGATGGTAGAAAGAAAAGTTATCCCCCGCTCAATTCATTAAATAAGACCAACCCTATGACAAATTAATTACCTACTCCGAAGTAATTATTTGTTTTACCAAGTATGAAAAAGTGATACTAAAGTTCAAAGGTAAAGTCATTCTTCCTTGAACTTTCTTAGGTATACAGTTGGAGATATAAAAGACAAATATGATCGAGTATAAAATTCATAGATTCAACTAGACAAAAAGTAATAAATATCATTAGTTTGAGAAGTTCATTACAAAACTAAAACTTTAGAAAATCAGAGAACTTGCTCCAACTTGACTAACCATAATATTAGTCTACATTTGATCTTACTTATATGTTGTCATGTGTAACAAATTAGCAATATGGAGAGCCTTAAATCATACTAACTAAAATCAAAATGAAGAAATTGTAAACCAAACTTGGAGCAAAGTGACCACTTGATTACTCCCATATGATCGAAACCAAATTACAATACCAACAATTACCAAAATTTAGGGAAAACACACACTACACAGTTACATGCAAAAGTTACAAGAAACACATTATTTTATTGCATAGGAAATTGTCTGCCATCTTTTCATCAGTTGCATAATTGGTTTAGAAAGATGATTAATTGTCAATAAACCAGACTATAACAAGAAGAAATTATCAGAGTTCTTAGTTCCTAAGGTTTTGTAACAATGCTCAGGTCATATTACATCTGGGTAGAATCGTATCTGGCAAGAGAACAATAGTACCCCAAAAGGAAGATGAAGATTTATTTCTTCCTAAGTAGAATATTAAAAAAAAAAATTGAAATTACATGTGTCCCATCCTGAACACCTTATTTGAGACAGCAGGGGCAATACAAGTTAAGCAAATGGAGGCCAAGGTGGTTGTTGCCTCCCATGGGATTGAAGTTTTTTATATTTCTTATATGTATATAGATAATCCTTTGTGTTGTACATCCCAATTCTTCTAATTTAATACAATGGTCCTCTTAGTTTTTGCAAATATCACAAACACTTTATTCCATTCAAAAGTCACAGGTTTTGATAGTATTAACATAAAATGAATAATACAACAGAAAAATTATTGGTCTTTATTAGAGAATTTTTACTTTCCTTATAAAATATATTTTTAGACATACCTTATTTAAAATATGCATATATTTTCCTCAAATAAAGAAGTTATTGTCCCCCTAAAAAAAATCCCAGGTTATATTATAAACAAAACAAGAAAAAAAAAAAAAGTTTATTCGTTAGAGAGGCAGGCAATATGCATATAATTGGCCTCAATAAGGCAGCTAACCAAGAAGAGAGTAATTTAAGAATGTATCATCAACCTTTTATAAAAATATTCCACTGACTTAAAGCAACAATATTTCTTTTAAGCTAACCACTATCCATTGATGTTGGTTGAAATCATAGACATTATGTAAAAAGAAATGAACAGAAAATTAAACTAAAAAAACCACAGCATGCAATTTTTAATAGATGAAATGAGAGAACATTTGTTGCTCTAATACTCTAAATCTTCTTACTCTAGACATATTTTAAACTCAAAGTATTAGAGATGAAGTGCAGGATGGCTGATCATGCATGTCACTAAAGCAATCACAATTGGTAGTGGCAATTCCAGAAGGTCTGCCTCTAGCTGTTAATCTGACATTTGGCACATTCTACAAAGTGCTTGATGGCAGATCACACCCTGGTTCATGAATCTTCTGCTCGTGACACAATGGACTCGACCACAAAAAAATATGCACTCACAAAACAAGCACCTGACAGCACATGAGATGAAGCTAACAGAATTTAGCTCGGAAAAGAAGCAATGCAAGAATGTACTTCCTAAGAAAAAGCATTAAATGTTCTTGATCTAACCAGATATCCAAATGAAGATGAAGCCAAAGCCAAAGCAGAATTTGGCTTGCAAGCCGGATTTACAATGAAGTTTTCTGCAATTCAAACAGAACAATCTAAAAGATAAATACTCAACAACAAGCTAACAAAATAAAGAGTATCTCTAGAGGAGTTTCATCTGACTACAAAAAATATAGAGAAATAGCAATCCAATTGTTTAATCATTACCATATTTTACCATTACATATATACACTGAAACTCCTCCCTAGAAAAGAAAGAGGTGAGTTCATTCATTCAGCCCATAGAAACATTTTATCAAATACATGGGATGCTTACCTTTGTACCCTCTAACACAATTCGCGCTCCCCTTTGGCCAATGGCATTCCCATCTTGCTGTTGATGTTTATACCACGTCCGATAGCTCTCCCATTCCCGTCTTGATCTTTGAGAACCACAGCCAAGCCTACATTGTTTTGATCACACGATGCATTGAAATTAAGCTTTACCAATTGATCAAGTGGTTTGGTCCAAGCACTTCCCCTGTTTTGCTCTTTGGTGAGTGGTCTCAAGTAATAGTCATACTGTTTATTCAAACAATGGACTAAATGGTTTATGGTGGGTTTAGTTTTTGAAACCAAAGCTTCCTCTCGTGCCATCCAAAGGATTTTTATTGCAACTGCTGCATATAGCGTGAACTCATCTTTGGTGATTCTTTCTGCGAGTAACTCACTTGGGGGGTCAATTATATGTTCAACAAATTCCATTATTGTTTGAGCTCGGATCATTTCGACTCGAAAACCCCATCTACCACCATACCACATTCCTTTGGCATAGGGACAACATTGAAATAGATGTAAAAGGGAATCTTCTGCTATTTCACAGAGAGGGCAATGGGTTTTTGAGAATCTGATGAGGTTTTGAGCAGCAACTCTAAGTAAAAACATTTTTAAGTTTTCATCAAAGGAAACTCTTAAACTTTCATGAATTCTTATGCAGGCCATCTTATCTACACCAGGATTCTGAGAAGGACAGATGCATGCTACATGGGCCCCACACCTTTCTATTGTAATTTTTGCCATTTTTGGATCATAATTTGAAACTTCACATAGAAGCTTAACGTTGTTGCAATCCTCTAAAACTATGCCGTCAAATGAGCTATTGCTACTATAGTGAAACCACATAAAAGATGATGAATCTAAATAAAATTCCCATGAAACTAACTTTCTTTTATAACCATTGAAGAAAATGTAGACAGAAGAAACAAAAAGATCATATCGATTTGCCACAACCTTTGGTTCTATTTTTAAAGCAACACAGAAAGCAAATGCTGGAGATTTCGAACTGACCGAGAATGATACAGAGCTTCCAACACTTTGATGGTTTAACCACATTGGAATCTTAGTTCCTGGAAGGACAAGGTCAAACTGAAATTGATCATCAGCAAGGTCAGAAACAGAGTCCTGGTGCAATGATCCCCTTGAACATACCATATTTTGTGGAAGCCCAAACGTTTCTCCAAGCTGATGCAAATTAAGAAACTTCAGTTTAGCAAATTTAGTCATATATTATATTTGGGAAAGTTAAACGAAATTGTTTCTTTCTATGAGAAAGGGAGAGACCTGACTCAATAATCTTCTTCTTGAATGTGAATCCAAGGAACCGCACCCTACTGTGTATAAAGCTACAAGATGTGGTGGAGGCATTGGAATTTCCCGAAGCTTCCAGCAGTAGCGAAAGGAAAGCCTTTTTAATTTCGGAAACCTGATATTGATTTCAGGGAGGGTAGTAATGTTGCTGTCATTGAAACCTAAAACTTCTAATTTGGGGAAACAATCAGGAGTATCCATGGCTTTTGGAAAATTGTCACAATCTTCCATAACGAGAAGCCTAAGATTTTTCAAAATAGAGATGCTACTTGGAACCTCCTTCACGTTTTTTAAATTTATAAATAAGTCATGAAGGCCAATGAGATATCCTATTGATGAAAACAATGCTTCCGTTCCTTGCTCAAGACTTTGACAGCCATGGATACCAAACGCTTTTAGAGATTTCAACTTGAGGTTTCTTGGTATAATTCTAAGATTTTGGCATTCAGTGAGATCCCAGTATCTAAGCTCTTCAAGAAGTCCAATGGACTGATGAATCTCAACTAAATTTATGCATGCATAAAGGTGCAATTCCTTTATGTTTGGGGCAATTAGTGACAGGTCAGGTACCTTCGTAATATTTTTGCAATATGACAAATCCATATACATCAATGTTTCGAATCGACACCTCTGTAGAAAGAAGAAATAATTTTTTGAAATTTATTAGTAAAAAGAAAAAAATATATATGATAGGCTAAGAGGATAGATTAAGAAATACTACATGTTTAATTACGGATTATTGTAAACATTTTTTTAAAGAAAAAAATGCTAAAGATATTACAAGTATTACAATATAAAATTTACAAACTAACGTGATAATAAATGTAAATGTTGAGCTTCAACTAACTCATAAATAAATATTTGAATTGTCTCTTTATGATTGGTAACACATCAATTTGATCAATTTGTACACTCAATCTAGTAAAACTTGTAGTGCATGTAACATTACTCTTTTTTTTTTAAGTGCACAAACTGATTTTGTTTATTGAAAATGTATAAAAATATTATTTAATTTAGTATTAAATGCATGGTTTAGTTTTAACCACACAAAAAAAATGCACCTTAACTTGTTCCCTAAGAGCACTCATTAACAAAAGGCTAATAAGAATTTATAAATACTAATGATCATACCTCGAAATGCTCATCCAATTTTATGTGGCTTTGTGGCAAATTGAGTACAACGAGGTTTTTAGGCTCAAAGGCTGATGGTAAGGAAGATAAAGGAAATTCATTCCAATCAAGTAACCTCAACCCATTGGGAAGAGATTCAAGGTCTTCACAAATTCCATTGCAAACAATCAAATATTTGAGATTCCTCATCTTTTCAAGATTCAACTTCATGTTTTTTGGTTTAGGCAAGCACACCTTTATGCCTCGAATTTCATTTGACCCCTAATTGAACAAAACATTAAGTAAACCACAATGTAAAAACAATTCACCAAAAAATAATAAATTGTTAAACTTTAAACAAAAGCCATTCTCATAAAATTATATTTTCTTAAACATTAAAAAAAATAAAAGGAATAAAAATGACTAAATCCATTGTGAAAAAAAAAAAAAAAGTAAATCAAAACAACTCATACCGGATTTTCAATTAGTATTTCAGGAGCATCCTCATAACACAATAGCCTACTACGCTTCTCGATCATATTTGGTGATTTTTGTCGAACAATTTCCCAACCCATTTGTTGAATCAAGTCATGCATCAATAATTTGTTATCTTTAGTAACAATTATAAGACACTTATCAATAAGTCTCGCAATATCATAATCTGGTTCATAGAAATTGACTCTTCTTAGTATATCTACAACTTGATCTTTGCAGAATCCTTCAAAAAAAAAAGCAATATCGAGAAAAATTTCCTGTTGAGTTTGTTCTAATCCATAATAGCTTATTTCGAGTATTTTTTGAATGTCACTATTGGGAATTCTTTTGTATTTGTCTAACGCACTTTTCCATTCATGTTTAGTTCTTCTAAACAAATCTGCGCCAAGTATTTTTAGAACTAATGGAAGACCTTTGGCATAATCTATAAATTGGTTGGCCAATTCAGAATAACCTTCCTTGAAATTGTTTCCTCCAAAGGCCGCTTGACAAAAGAGTTCACAAGCTTCATGTTTATTTAACTCCTTCACCTCGTAGTACATTACATGAATATTTTTTGTAAGAGTATCGAGCAAGTGTTTGTCTCTTGTGGTTATAATGATTCTACTTCTAGAAGTGAACCGATCATAATTTTCAAGAAAAAATTCTATCTCATCCAATTTTTCAACATTATCAAGAACTATAAGAATCCTTTTACGATGAAGCATTAAGCCATCACTTGTCCTTGATTTTTCACTAACATTATCTAGAAAGCTGCTTCCATCAAAACAATAACGAATTGTGTTAAAAATAACTTTTGCAATTGTTGTCTTACCCACTCCGGGAAGGCCAAAGATTCCTACAATGCGGACATCATTTGATTCAATATCTAAACACCGATTTATGACATCATTTACACGAGTCTCTATTCCAACAAGATATTTTGCAACAGGTGATTTCTTGTGATTTAATTGAGCACTTGAGATCTCTTTAAAAATTTCTTCAATAAATTCAAATTGAGAGCAACTGCAACTGTCATTTACATAACATACAAAGTATGTAATAAGTTAGAATAGAATATAGAAATACAAGAACAAGGACTAAATTCAAGATGTTTAGTATGTGCACTACAACTAAAATATCATATAATCTATATCTATATAATAGAATTTAATTTTGTTACGCTTATGTTAAGCCACATCATCAGCCACACCACCATTTTATATATATATATATATATATATATATATTTACAATATTAATATATTCAATAGTACACCATGACTTTACACATTCTCTAACCTCATTGTAACTTATCAATCATAATAAAACCATATATCTTTTGGTAATATATGACTTCTCAACTTATATCTGTATATTCCCTCAAAAAAAAAAAAAAAAAAAAAAAAAAAACTTATATCTCTATAATTTTTTAATCAATTTTTACCTGCATTATCTCTTAAATTCTAGCATTACATTATTTTTAAACCTTTCCTCGTCTCATTGTAAACTCTACTTCTCCCTCCATTATATCCCACTCTAACCTTATTCTTCCCATAACCATTCCTCAATTGTTTTAAATTTTCATTTAAATTTCTTATTGCCCCTTTTGGATCTCTCCCTCTTTTCATTCTATGTTTTGCTTGCAAATTCTTTGTTATTGTTGATTTGATTGTGACATCTCATTTATGTTAGCAATGTTATACTTATGGCCGAAATGTTTCCAAGTTAAGTGTTAGCGATATAACGTTACCCAGCTATCATATTCAAATTAATTTATGTTTATTTACTTCTAATATTATTTGATCCATATTTGGTTTTTGGTAAAATTAAAACAAGAGACTAAGGTGGTAACTAAAAATAGAGAGAATAAAATTCTTTAAATACTTATAAATTATAATACATACACACTCAAAATGGCCTCAAAAAAACTTTTTTTTTTTTTTTTTTAACTTCAAAATGGCCTCAATTACTGTAGCTTTTGATAGCTTTAATTATTAACTAGTGTGTAGCCCATGCATATACACGGATACAATTTTAAAAAATCATAATTATACGGTTTAGATTATATATTATTTTTAGAAGAGATTACATGGTATTAGATTTATTTATATATATATATATATATATATATATATATATATATATATGTGATTTAAAATTTAATTGGTTTTAGACTCTTCGGTTTTTGTACCTAATGATTTACTTGCCACAAAAATTAAAAATTTAGATGGACACGTGGCAGAAAATTGGTTTCTAATTGAAATCTAATTAAAAATTAAATGGATTTCAATTGAAATCCAATTTAGAATCTAATTAAATTTGGACTCTTAGATTTTTACACTCAATAATTTACTTGGGACAAAATCAAAAATTAAATAAAACACATAATGCAAAATTTAAAATTCAATTAAAATCTAATTGAATTTTCTCTAAATTGTGTGTGTGTGTGTGTGTTTGTGTGTGTGATGTATTAGTGCCATTTTCTAGATAATGTTTGGCAAGAAAGTACAGTTTTGAGTTGTTTGATGTGTTATGTACTTATCTTACAGGCTGATAATTTTTTGTGTGCAATTAATGCTACACTTTTATTTTTGGATTGTTTCTACATAACAGCATCAACATACTCTTTTTATGTTACTAAGTGTGCATACTGGTTTACTTGAATAATTAGTAACTTAATATTTTTCATGCGTGTTTTATAGTTTAATCATTAAGTAGAGCCATGTTATAATATTTAGGAATTAGCAAGATCAATCATAATCGACTATTGCAGCCTATCAAACTTTGATATTGCCAGAGGTATGTCTTGAATTTAAAAAAAAAAAAAAATTAGATGCATTTTTCTATTTGGATATTACAAATTAAAAGTTATGATTTTGTTGTGGGTTTTTTTTATAATTTTTTTATCAAGATTTTGTTGGGTTTTGGGTGCTGGAAGTCTTTCTTTATTTTTTTTTCTTTGATTTATCAAATTTTGAGATATGTTTTTTGTGTTTTGGATATTTTGGAGAGAAATTTGGTTGTTGATGTGATTTTTTTTTTTTTTTTTAATTTTGGTTTTTTTTTTTTTTGGGACTGTGGATCCTGAAAGTGTTTGTATATATACACTTTTTTTTTTTTTGGACAGGAGGTAGAAGCAATATATATGTGTGTGTGTGTGTGTTCCTTCTAGGTTTTGAATCATGTTTTTGTAAGGGTTTGGTTTTGGAAATTTTTTTATGCTATATACATTATTTTATTTATAAAATTTTGAGATAAGTTTTCTACATTTTAGGTATTAGAGGTGACTTTTTTTCCCCCTTAATCAAGGTTTTGATGTATTTTAGGTCCTGAAAGTAGTTGTTTCATTTTATTTGTTTTTGTCTAACTTATAAATTTTTTAGATACATGTTCCGTGGATTTGATATTAGGAAGATAAAGTTTGGATATTGAGAAAATTTGTCAAATTTCTAACACAGCTAACTGTAATGTAAATATTATATGGAAACAGTTATTTTTATGCTTTACCTTTTAAGTTCTCGATTAAATTTTTTTTTTTCATTTGATAATAGAGAAAATTTTTTACTGATTATAATAGGTATATTCATATTACCTTTTTATAAAACATTTATGCGCATTGTGTAAATCAACGACTCGTATATAACAAAAGTTGAACCCTAAAAGTTGTGGTTACAACATGTGACATACTCTCTTTGAGCCAAGTTCCTATGCCTTTAAAAGTTTTGGTTAATTTTTGTAAAAAAATTGGTTAATTATAAATTAAATATTAAATTATATAATTTATGTTGTTAGTGAAATTATAAAACCTTTGGTACACCATATAAAATTTTTAAAATGATAAAATAATCAATCAAGTAATTATTGTCACAAAAAAAATTTCAATAAAGTAAATTTCATAATTTATGTCCAAATTATATCATACCATATAATATATACAAATAAAAATTGTATCCTACATTGTAGTTGTGTTAAGTGGATGCCCTCCTTATTCTCAAAAAAAAAAAAAAAAGTGGATGCCCTCCTCTTTATTTATTTGGTTCATATTTTTCTTTTTCTTTTTTTCTCTTTAGATCATTTGGTGTATTATAAGTAAATTATAACAATTTCATAGTTGCTATAAGTTGAACTCTATCGTCAATGTTTCAAATTTTTTTTAATAAAAGTTACCCAATTAAAATTCTACTCCAAAGATTTTTTCGAATTTTGAGAGAAATTTCATTATTTATTATATATTATATTAATGGCCTACCACAAATTTTTGGTTTAATAATAAAAGTTTAATTATACAAGTCATGTTTACACTATGTAGCGTAATATAATTCCACCCTTTTGCTTATTATAAATAAATTAAAATTATTAACATAGCTTACTTTTAAGTAAAACCATATTACAAAATAGTTTAAAATATAAAATAATATTTTGATAAAAAGTCAATTATAAATTTTGAAAAATTTAGAACGCATTTCATTATTTATTTTAAATGATTTTATAATCTATGTTAAACTTGGTTTTACATGGTGTGTATTCACTCTGTATCTTAAGTATATTTTTATTATCTAATATATAATTCACTTTTAACAATATTATTGAAGTATATTCTTTAGTTTAAATATGATTTTTGATTATACCTTGCATCACACATACATAACACAAGTTGTTAATAAAAGTAAATTACATAAATTTTATAGATGTGATGAAACAAGTTATTAGGGACCTACTTTTGATGTTTTTACAAAATAATTAAGTACTTTTTATAAAACTTTCTAAATATTGCGGAAGAAAATCCTAATTAATTAATAAGATTATCTTGATTGTGTATTCTTATGTTTTTGTCATTGATCTTTGTAGCAGCTAGATTAGCAATTAAAAATTAATATTTTCATAATTTGACCCAAAAAAAATTAAAGCCATCAATGAAAGAAATTGGTGGGAACCGGTGTAAATTTACTTAAAATTTTGTGACTAGACACACAATTGAGAATTATAAATAAATAAAAAAGGTGAAAGGGTAGTAATTAAATACCCGTCCTTGTAGGTCAATCCAGATATGCTACCAGCTTTGTTTAGAGCTTCCCTCCATTTTTGCACCTTCTTTGTATTATTTACTTCATGTTTTGCTAAAGCTTCTCCAAATTTTCCCCTTTGGTTACGTACTTCTGAGGGATCCACCTTATAAAACACGGGTAGCACCATTTGTCCATTCTCTTTACACTCAAGAATTTCGACAAGTTCATCCAAACACCATTTAGAAGATGCATAGTTCTCAGAAAATACAATTATGGAACTTATTGAATTTCTAATAGCTTCGAGAAGTTCAGTAGAAATTTCTTCTCCTCTTGGAAGTTCATCATCGATAAAGGTGTGAATACCCTTCAACTTCAAAATGCCATTCAAATTGCTCGTAAAATCTAGGCGGGTATCTTCCCCTCTGAAACTCAAGAACACATCATATTTGTATTGGCGGGTAATGGAGGAAGAGGACGCTTGTTTGTTTGTCAGAAAAGCCATGGTGAAATGGTACGTTTGAGAAGATCTAAAAGGAAGAATAGAAAGAAAGCTTGATGAAATTAGGCAAAGGAAAGTGAACGAAAATTAAAATAAGAGGTTTTTTTGAATGGATTTTTGAGAGAGAATGGGAATGGCAGGGAAGAAATTGAATGCTAGTTGTTGTTTTGAGGCCAAGAAGACTATATAATAGTCTACTGTGAAAATAATATTTGTAGTCTGATTAACTTTTTTAGAGAATACAATTTCGTAGTCGGTGGCCCAAACGCGGAAGCTGAGAAGACTGGTTGTTGGTAAGTAACCAAGGTCTTTCCGTTCACTATCACACTTTCTTAGGTACACGCTTATTTTTGGAGTGTAGCGTTCTGACTCATTTCCAAAGCAAAGGAAAAGCAATTTCCTTCCAATTAAATAAGAAAGAGAATCTTTGACTCCGTGGTAAATTATTCCCTGAGGAAAGTAGGAAGAAATTTCTTAGGTACACGCTTATTTTTGGAGTGTAGCTAGCTAGTATGTTAGAATGTTTGGTGTTACTTAAACCATTATTTCCTGTAGTGCTTGTACCTGCAAAGGAAGAAAGAAAGACTAGTGTTTACTTTTGAAAGGTTAAAAGATGACTTAAGTGCAATTGTTAATGCATGTTCAATTAACTCAATTGATAAAAATTTTTATGGTTAAATAAGAGATCTGAAATTCAATCTCTGCTCTAACAAAAACCTGTTGATATCTTTGTTTGATAATAAAAAACTATTATCAGAAGCGGACATCATAGTTTGAAACTCTTTTTAAAAAAATGCAATCGTTAACAAATTATTTTAAAAAATTGTCTAAAAAAAGATGTAATTGTTACAAATCATTTTAGAAAAGTTTTTTATCATCAGGAGCAGATATTATAAGTTGAAATTCTCTAAAATAAAGTGCAATTGTTAACAAATTATTTTGGAAAAGTTTTTAAGAACAAAGAAAAAAGTAATTAATACTTTAATACTAGTTATTTTTATTTTTCATAAAAGTCATATCAAAACTTTTTTTAAATAAGAGATTAACAATTGACTTAAACTTTTTTTTAAGTAAGAGATTAATAATTGACTTAAAAGTATCGGTTAACAATATCTTTTAACTTACGTTGGCTAATGAATAATGGAAATGTTTAGTATTATTTTTTAAATAATAATTTTCAATATTTAAATACCATTACACATAATTCTATACACTATTTTACTCATTCGTGGTTTCACTCGTACATATTTTCATAAAACACCAACGCTACTACAGACAATTTTTCAGTAATACTATTGCTGACTAGCAACAGTTAAAATTACTAAATAAATGAGGACAAGAAAAGACAAGAGACTTGCCTTTAGCCAGCTGCAAGGCATTTTCCTTTCCCCCTTTGAGTGTTTACTTTTGAAAAAATGAATTTGATTTATGACCAACTTTGTCGGCCATTGTAATTATTTTTAAACTTTATATAAAGCAAAGGAAAAACAATTTCCTTCCACTTAAATAAGAAAGAGAATCTTTGACTCCGTGGTAAATTATTTCCCTGAGGAAAATAGGAAGAAATTTCTTCGTTTACCTGAAAGTAGGAAAGAATGCATTGCCTACAAAATAATAATCTGCTTCTAGATGAAATAACAATCTGCTTCTAGATGACTTGTTAACGGGTTTTGGGACATAAAAATGAATATGTTTGTGGGCCTAACACTTGAAATCGTGTTTTAGGCCTAAAATAGGAGATGTAGTGAGCCTAAAATTGAAAAGTTTTGTTAGATGGGCCTGGATGATCCATTTCTTTGTAATCTATCTCGGTCATTATTACAAAAAGCTTGAGGGTTCTCACCAATCAAATAGTATTATGTTCCCATAGGTTGAGTCATTATTTCAAATTCAATCATCACCAATTATAAGAACTGCAACATGTATAACAAGATTAAGCTAGCTTGGATTTTTTTTGGGTAGACAAAGCCTTTACTTGATTAGTTGACTACTCAGAACAAGTAACTGCGACTCACATAAACGTCATTAACATATTTAGAGCCAACCAAAACTCCGGAAAAGTAAATCTACTGTTCTGTGAATACTATCAAAATTACATGGAAAAATTCAGGTACATCAATCCAACCGAAATCAGGGATTCAGGAAAAAAAAAAAAAAAAAAAAAAAAAAAAAAAAAAGCAGTAAAACTTTCATCTTTGAGTGACTGCTGCTTGAGAGAACCTCCTATCCTCCTGTTTGATGCAAAAACTTATCAACCTGCTGCTGATGCCTCCAATGAACGTTATAAACTTATAATAGTTGAGTCCAACCAGATGCTCTCCTGAGCAAAAAATTTGATACAGCTGTGCTACCTGTGAAGAACAAAATTACCAGCACCCTCTTTGTACCACATTTAAAAAGGCCTCCTTAAATGGAAAGACTAATACCAGTAGTACTAAGCCAATGCTAACAACCAGCGAGTACCTTTCACCAATCTCTAGATTTACAAATAAAACAAGTTCCATGCCACTTTAGATTTTCATTTGCAAAGTTGTCTGCCAAAGCCAGGTTACTCCTACCCAGTAGATTTAAACCATAAAGAAATTTAAAAGGAGCAAATCATCTAATATAAATCCAGCTATGTTCCCACTCTACATGGTAAGGAAACTCCTAAATCCAACCTTGTCCCTACCATTCTTTTTTCTTCAATAATCACATTTAATCATTAAAAATAAGCAAAAATAAATCCTAGATTTTTTGGGGCAATTATAATTTAAAAAGTTCAAAATAAAAAGTATTACATGAACATGAGGACATACCGCTACATTGCACCTAATCCTCCGATTGATAAGAGGACTGCTCACAGCAAGCTTATCGCAAAAGAACTACAAGATGATCGCGATGTACGCATTTATTCCAAATCAACTTCAAATTTTATTCTCTTCCGGAAACCAAGCTAAGCTACATCACATGATCATGCATTAAAGAAGCTCTCACTATCTTCTTGAGAAGACCATCAACTTTCCACTTGGAAGGAAAGTTTAGAAAGAAGGGTTACCTCAAGTTCCAAACATTGCACCACCAGGTGCAATATGGTTGTAGGTGGATCAGAATTAACCCACTTAACCCAACTGCTCATACTTGACTATTGAATCATGGTCTCCATGGTTACTGTATTCTTTGCAAAACCTCCTGCCACTCTGGCCATATCAGACTCCGTATACTTATATCATTTAATTTAAGTACAAAATTCAACCTTATACACAAAGAACTTAAACCCAGACTAGAGGTTAAAGTGGAAGGACCAGAGGATGATAAAAAGGTCAAAGAAGTAAACCATAAAGGCTAACAGAATTTAAATGACCAAGAAAAAGAAAATAGCAATCTAATAAATGTTAAGTCTTTTTTTTTTTTTGATGGAAGAGATGTTAGAGTCATGATATGAGAGAGAGCAAGAGAGATCAAATAACCTATGTTCATACCCCAAAAATTCTTTCTTATATCTTAAAATCAAGTAAGTTTCTCAATGCATCCAAGCTTCTAATAACCTAACCACCTAGGTTAGCAGTAAAAAATGACTTATTCAGATAGCCTGTTCTACCCAACCCATTTTTGGATAGAAATGAGCACTAGAAAAGATTACTGTCTTCAATTTATATCTCATTTTCAAAATTTACAATCTTTGTGCCTCATTTTAAAGTCCAGAATCTTTGCATATTACTGAAAAATTTTGTAGTCACATATTCCCAATGTTCCTTAGACTAATCCAATAGGATAAAAACCATATCTCAAACTGCAACTTCATAGATAAACAAGTCAAACTTCACATCATGACAAAAAATTAACCATTAATTCAGATTTGAAATATATTTCTCCACCTAAAGAATAAAACCCATATATCATAAAAGTATTCAACAAAAGAGAAATAAAAATTTTTAGAGAGAACTCCATGTTTTTCAAACTAAATTGCAATCATCAAAGAAATAGACACAAATTTTTTTTTTTTTTTAATTTAAAAAAAGGCATTTTGATCACGAATAATTTAGAACAAAGAGGGGAATTGTTAATATCAACCATAGTGTCAACTTCTAATAACATAAAGAGATCAAAATATGCAAAAGCTGCAAGCACCTATGGAATAGTAAGATACGATTCAGATCTAATTAAACCCTAATGAAATTTACACAACATGGGAGATTTAGATTTCTTTCAGGTTGGAAGGGCCGAACAATGTTGCACATAATAAGAGACAAAATATAGAGCATATATGGCATGAGTTTGTGCATGTTCCATGGGTGTAGGTGCATCTAGTGCAGTAATATATGCAAACTATGTCCCAGCTTGATGTACCATCGACAGTATAGAATCCAAAAGTGAAACACTTTGTCCTTTCAGTTAGCAACAAGTAGGATGCAGTGTGGATTAAAACACATTGATAAGAACATCTACATTAACCCCTTAATGACATAAATAATCCTCCGACAACATGCCAAGTATAGTTCACTGGAAATCCGAATTATCTAGAATCCGAGCTTTTGGAAATTGGAACTATAATTGAAACAATTAACATGTTACACAATTACCCATGTAAACTTACAGATGGGGTAGGTTACAATGCCATTGCAACCCTATTTTTGTCAAATGAAAGTTATATTGCCTGTGCCTCAAGGATGCAACTCTACATATATAGTGGATTACATAAGTGAAAGTTATCAATATCATTAGTGACAGCTCAATCCTCAACTTAAAATAAATATAACAATCTCAAATATATAGCATAACAAATATATCTGTGTGATTCTCAAAAAAAAAAAAAAAATATATATATATATATATCTGTGGCAAAAGGATTGATAATACAATTGCAATGCGCAGGGTTATGCTTTTAGACAATGACTCATCGCAGGGCATATACATTGTGTCAAAGACTCAAAGTTCACGTGGAGCATTTAGTATTGAAGAGTTGGAGATTTTCAGTTGAATCAGTCCTTATACTATCCTCAATTACATATCTCCATCAAGTATACTTGATCTTGTGAACATGTCACCTCCATCATTGTTTGCCAGCTAATGATTTAATAAAGCTGGAGATGCCATTTTAGTTAATCCAAGCCTCCAAGGTTTGTACTGGTACATATAAAAAAAAAAAAAAAAAATGTCATCTTAGGGTTGGCATGATGTTACACAAGTTATTGATACCTTTATTGCCAACGATCTGGACATGTACCTTGATGTGGTAAACGAGGATTTCTCAACACTAGAAGATTTTAATTCTGATACCACAGCCAATGAAGGTTCCACTTAGGCCATAAGCATAGGCCTTGACCTCCTGAATCAAATTTTGGAGAGACAATACTACTACAACATAGGGGTACAAATCAGATTTGTCATAAAGCGATTGAAAAAATGCTTAGAAAAAAATCACTTGATAAAGGAAAAAGTAGAACACAGCAGTAGCAGAATTTGAGATAATAAACGAAAAGGTAGAAAATACAAGAACCAGCATTTGAGATAATGCAGAAAAAATAATGGAACTCTGAGATGCAAACCTATTCAAATTGTACAAAATGAACAATCAATAAAATAATTATTTGTCAAATAAAAAAGACTTAAAACAACACAGAGTACCTATTAATGATGTAAAAAAGCTTACGAAACTGCACATAAGCAAAAAATTTATGATATGATTACATGTAAGAAAATAAGCCTTCACACAATGCACACATTGGAGGAAGAGACACTGAACAAGCTTAATGAAATATCTTCAGAATGTTTTTTGGTTAAAGCAGCCTAATGGGTCATGAAGCACTAGATGAAAGCTCTTTAAAAGAAAAAAAAAATTTGGAGAGACAATATTATACTAAAATGAAAGGCTTTGCATTTATAAAGGAACAAATGGTCTCCATATCCAAAGAACTTTCTGATTAACATGAAAAAAGAACTACATGGTAGCTATTATAGCAAATACAATTGCCTCTATATTTGTCATACCCTAGACTTCCCAGATTATTAATGTAATGTTTTGGGACAGATATGAATAGGCTTATAACAGTAGCATTTTCTTATTTACACTGTTAGACATCTAAAAGAAAATTCCTTGCTCATGATAGTAAAAGACCTTTTTATATGAATGCACCATGACATCTTAATTTTTCCAAATTGCCTCGTTAGACATTATGTCCCTGTTGATACTCAAGGTTCATATTAGTGCCTACAAATCTTAGCCTAGAAGACTTGATGCCTTTTCATAAGTTGTTTCTAATTTATTCAAACAAAATTTAGAAATCTCAAGTTTATATGTCAGCTATTAAATTTGCTGGATCCTACTTCTATCCACACTTTGAGAAGCTGAAGGACCGTTATAATTACACATAAAACAGTGAAGAACTAGCAACAAGGTGCATCATCATGTACCCAAAAAGTAGATGCATAAATTATTTATAAGATAAGTAGATGGCATCAATTACTTGCATACTGGAGACACTCCCTAATAGCCAACTTTGTAATAGCTGCAATATCCTGTTGCCATTAATGCTCAAGCTGCCAGCAGATAAAGTAACATATCAGATTAGCTGGCCCCTGAGGCCATTAAACTAAATAAGAATCTGCAACAACGTATATACAAATGGCACACAAGACACACACAAGCAGGGAAAAAAGAATAAACATGAAGTGAGAATTACAAGTATCTCTTTTAATTCAATGTACTATAAATTACAAGTATATACTAAACGGGAATCTAAAATTTACCCATATGATGAAAAAATTAGACACCATTACAACAAAGAAAAGATAAATTACTGAATCTATTGCAAAATAAGACATGCTTCTCATCATGTCTAAGTTGGCTATGGCATATATTATAAAAAGTAATGATTATAGAATATTAAGCACCCAAAATCAAGATCTTTATTTGTTTATAATTCATTATCCTACAGATTACTTGGCTACACTAAATAAACTGCACCGCAAATGCATATTAAGCAAACTATAGAGGCACCCAAAGGTCTTTCTTCAAAATTCAATTTTAAGCCTAATAATAACATCTACAACTTTTTCTTCTATTCATACGGCTTTAACAGAAGCATTACAACTCCTCTCACCTTGAAATTCCATTCCTATAATTTAACCGAGTATTATTAGCTTTCCCCAGTTGGAAAAATATAAGTCATAATAAAACCAATTGGCACAGTGAAACTATACAGAATGATATTAACTGAAGGAGCTCAATGAAAGAGTATTCAAATCCCATAACATTTGGTTTCCCTACCTCATTAAGGTATAACACTCAAAACCCAGATCAAAGCTATGGAAGGTTGTGGAGGGGCGAGCAGAAAGGGGAATCAGGGAGGGAGAGACACCGGTCTGAGACAGAGAGACCCACCGAGAGAGAAAGACATCGATCTGAGCCGCACGATCTGAGCGAGGAGCTTGAGGCATTTGGGTTTGGGTTTGAGCAAAATCAAGAGATAAAGAGAATGGGTCAGTCAGAGAAAGAAAAAAAAGCACCACAACCCGTTGTTGTGATGGCGGTGGCGATGAGCAAGGAGGTAGAGCTCGAAGCTTTTGGCCATGAACGTGTTTTGGAAGAGAGAGATCTCCGTTTTTTTGGAAGAGAGAGAGAGAGGAAGCTTTGAGTTTTGGAAGAGAGGAAGCTTGGAGAACGTTTTAGAAGAGTCGGGGGAACCGGTTTTCGATAAGGAAGTTTTGGGTTTAAGTTTTTATTCTGATTGTGTGAATTTTTTCTGGGTTTGTAATTAATGAAAATTTGTTGCGTTTGATTGACAAGAAAATGCTTAATAAAATGTAATGTTGTTTAACTCTTATTGATTTAAGAATATGATTCATGTTTTGGGATGAACGCAAAAGACATGAACATCTTCTTCAGAATAAATAGTGAAAGGAATAAATTTTTTTTAATTTAATTATCTTATTTTATTTTAAAAAAATTTAAAAAAAAAACATAAAAATATCTTTTTTATTATTATTATTATTTTATGCTGACTTGACATTTATTATATAACAAATAAAATTTATTATTATTATTATTTTATTTACAATATTAGTATTTATTATATCAACAGTACACTACGTCGATAAAATCAAAATGAAACACGTTTTTAGTTTTAAAAAAAAGTAATATAATTTAGGGAAAAAATTACATTTATGTCTGTTACACAGCATCTTGCCATGGGCAAAACCAACGTTTACCCATTGATCAGTTGGCCTGGTCCAAACACTCCCCTGGCTATGCTCTTCAGTTACCCATGAAATATATGGAAGAAAATCTTAAATAAGCCTAAGGACCAGACAAAACATACGGAACAAAAATCTCCAACCAAACGCAACGAATTCCGACAAACACAAATTTTGAATAAGCCCAAAACACATAAGCATTAAAGATAAGTTTTATTTTAACTAGTATTATACTCGTATTATACTCGTACGATAAATGACTTAATAAAAATATTTTGATGATAATTAAATTGAATAACAATTAAAAAGAAAAAAAATTAAGTTATATGGAAGATGTATATTATATAAGTTCAAGTTTGACATTTTTTTTCAAAAACAAATTATAAAATATTTTAAAAACTATGGTAAATTGTAAAAATGGTATAACAATTATTAATGAAATCTCTCTCTCTCTCTTTCTCTATATATATGTGTGTGTGTATAAGATAAAAACAAAAAAAAAAAATTATTTTTTTTAAAATCTAAAAAATAATTGAATTTTGAATATTTGTCCTTATATATAATATATCTAATTACAATGATCAATAAAAACTTTTATAATTTTTTTTAATAATTCCTATTTATTTATGCAAAGGGGATCATCCTAAAAGAATTAATTCAAAATTTAAGATTAAAAAATAAATTGTACTTGTACACCTAAAAGAAATTTAATTTTTATTTCTTTATTTTAATATTAAAATCATTTGTTTTAGTGTTGATTTTATTCAAATGGTTATAAGTTATATCACACATTCTAACTTAATAATAAATAAAAATATAATACCCTAACTTAATGTAACATTTTAACTTATTAATAAATAAATATAACACCCTAACTTAAAGTAATGTTTGTAATTGTATTGTACTTTAGCCTTTAAGAGCACATATATTATTTTTTTCCCATAAAAAAATACAGATATTAATATTACACATGAAAAAATAATGAATTCGATAATTGAAACAGTTGAAAACAAAATTAAGCCAAAATCCCAGTTCATTAATGAAAAAAATATCCAAATTTACGAACTTTTAATAAAATGAAAACGGATTAAAGAAGATAGATTACATGGAACAAAGAACCAAAAAAAAAAAAAAAAAACCAAAACAAATAAAATCCACGTACAATAAAATATTGATGTCAACAACAAATAATCATGTGATAAGAAAATAAAAAATACAAATATATTGCTTGCTATATTGACATCTAAAAATAATAATAAAAGGTGCGATCAAACATAGAATTTCAGCCTATCTATAAAACTTATTGATGAAAATCATAAATAAATATAATAAAAAAGCAACAAATACACAAAATCTATTCAATTTGATAAAAGAAAACAAAAATACCTGCAAGGTTGTAGGTAGGGTAGAGAGGAGAAGGGAAGAATATAGTAAAGGTAGGGTAGAGAGGAGAAGGGAAGAACATAGTAAATACTTAGGTGAAACTCAAATACTAAAAACTGTGTGTATATATAGAGAGAATTTTAGGTTGTGAAGAAGATGATATGAACAAAATGAGGAGTTTAGGTGAAACTCAAATGCTTATTTTTTTTAACTTTATTATTAGGAAAGAGATGACATAAGATGCAAATTTATCCACAAAAAAGAAGAAGAAATGTAGTATAAAAAAAAAGTATTTTTGTTTCACATATATTTTTTAAAAATTTTATATTTTTTCTTTCATGTATTTTTTATCTCTCTTTTTTATTTAAATTCTATCCTTTTTTATATATGGGTAATTCTATCCTATTGATTTTAGGCTTTGTTGATAACATTTTAGATAGATACAAATGTAATTGTAATTGTAAATCAAATACTACTTTCTTTTGTTACTTGATTATTATGAAAAAGATGACATAAGATGCATATTTATCCCAAAAAAAAGGAACTTAAAAAAATTAACAAAAATGAAATCACTATTACTTTCTAATATGTGAAACAAATTGAATATATTAACAAGAGGAACGTAATTTTAGTGGGGTCATTGTTACTTTCTAATTTTATCCCTTTTTTTAAGGTAATTGTACTCTATTTATTTTAGGCTTTGCTGATAATATTTTAGATAGAACAACCAACTAAATTGAATCTCTTTTTAAAATTTTAGAAAATACTTATTGTAAGTTACACGTTTTGTTAAAACACTTATTGTTATTTTATCTAAAGAAATTAATAAGAACAAATATATTGCAAAAAATAAGGATTAGATAGATTAGATGAAGAATTTGAATTGTAATCAAATTATGAATTTTATCAACTTAGAAATTATAAGAGAAGAAAATTTGTATATATTTTTTCTTAAAATCTAAAAATCTTTTTTTTTTTTTTTACAATTTAGTGAAGTCACTTGGTGCAACTACAGCTTCTAAGCCTAACTTTTATTATATAGTATATGATATTACAACTTACAATAACAACAACAACAACAACAATAATAATAATTAGTTTTTGTATGATTTTTGTGTGAGAATCAGAGTGAAAGAATCAAAATCTAAAATACTCCCATATATGTTGTTGTATATATAGGTATATAAGGATAGGTTGTAATAATAATCTAAATTTGAAGAGTATTTCATTTGTGTTAAGTGATAAAGTGAATATTTAAGTTTTGAAATTTTCTAAGTGAAAATTTGAAATTCAGGTTTTTCAATCAGTCAAAGCTTTTGCTTGATCGATCGAAGTGATAAGGAGAATAATCCTAGAGCTTCTACCTGACTCGATCGATGTTCGATTCCTGTTGGATCGATTGAAAAGAGCTTTCGATTAATACTCAATTCCTCTCAATTGATCGAGACACATGAAAATTGAATTTCTGCAGAATTTTCTAGTTACTGTTCTAAACATTGGAAAATGTTTGAGCTTTGTGAACAGTTTTATAAACTATTGTAACTCTTTATTGGTACCTTTTGAAGGATTATAACCCTATGGGTATAAAAAGTGGTTCATGTTCATTTAATAACTAATTCTTTTCTCTCCCTCAAATAGCTTCTAAGAAACATGTATGTTCGTTTAGACCCCCTAAACCAGATTGTTTAACCTAATATATTAACCAAATGATTACTTAGATTAATTTTCAGATCTAGGTTAAACACAAATAAATCATATCATACAAAGATGCAGAAAAGTAAATAACACTACGATATGATGACCTAGGAAAACCAATGAAACGAATAGTTTTAAGGTAAAAACCTGGGGAGGATTTAACCTTACTATTTTCAAGGTAAACTAAATTTATTATAAGAGAATTGAAGTTTTTACAATAAGATTTAACCCTAAATCTATTGCTACCTCATGTAGTAACTTATTAACACGACCACGTACTATTTCTTGTGACTTTGAGATCCCAATCAAAGGTTTCAAATCACCTTCACTTGTTGATCTTTGTAGCAGCAACTTCTACAACACCGGATCTTGAGATTCTTCAAGGAATATTGTCGGTAGAAGACTTTAGAGAGCTTTGGGTACAAAAACCCTAGATCTACAATTGGAGGCACAAGATGCACTTTTTTCTCACTAAAAATCTCTAAAAACCCTATCTAGGGTTAGCTTATAATGTCCTTTAAATATTGGAAAAAATGGATTGCGATTTGGGCTTTAAATAGACAAGTTATGGGCTTTTTATGTTTGCTGATTTTTTGCTGATATGCGACTTCCGACCGATTGAGAGGAATCGAACAACAATCGAACAAAAATCAAGAGGAATCGAACAGGAATCGAGAGGACCTGATTGCAAATCAATTTTTTTCATCCTAAACTTGAGTTTTTTGTCTTGGACTTGAAAGTACACCATTCTAACTCAATAATATTTACTTTTTGTTATGGTTTGCCAACACTACAAACTCAAAACCTAACAAAACACAAGAAATTTTGTGGGTGTTTTCTGAAATTGTTATTTGTAGAACCTAATAAACTTGGTTATATCTTGTGGACAAATTTGTAGTAACCTTTTAGTAACTTGTGTATGGGGACAAATATTGTCTAAGGATAATATCCAATTTTACCTCCAAGTCAATCATAATTTCTATTTACTTGTTGTGTTCATTTTCTTCTTTCATTATTACTCTTTGAAATTGAAATCCCCAACATATGTTGCACATATACAATCTGTATTTTTATTTTCTTTATTTTCTAAATCTTTTATATTTATTTTTTAATCTTATTTATCTTGTTTCATTTTTTTATTCATTGTTATTACTTATTTCTGAGTCAATATTGGAGGACTAACAAATCGGCCTAACAATAGGAATGCAACGAGGGTCGTGGTAGGACATACTGGACTTGATTGGTCCAATAAATTTTAGCCTTGTCGGCCTCAGAAACCTAGAGTCTAGAGACAGTACCGTGGTTCGTGTACTGTTCATAACTGGCTCCAAAGTCCAACCCAAAAGGAACTGTTTATGTTATAGTTCAAATTTGGATGCCCAACACACATGGACGACATTTCTCTAAGACGAAGGGGCCATGGACTCCCAGCAAGTTTTCAAAACATTGGAGCCCATTTGACAACGTGTTATAAATTTGCACCTTTTCAAAATATAGGTTTTTATTTTTTATTTTATTTTATTTTTTTAAATTTCATTTTTACGTATAGTTGTTGCAAACAATCTTATGAGGACTATATACAGCAAGACCATTTTTTTTTTTTTTTTGAGAGAGGAGGTTATGCTAAAAGATGAGGTTAATTTAGGCATCAATAAGATGACTTTATCATTGTGCATCATTATTAAGTGTATATTTTTATATTGCAATGAATTCTCAATTACGTGAATTAAATCATCAGTTTAGTTAATGTATAGTGGAGTTGTTTGCTTACCAAAAAAAATATTGGAGTTGTTTATTCTTACATAAGCTTTGAATCATTGAGAGGCTCATGAATCTTTTATAATTAATGATATTTGTTTGTTCTTGACTTTAGAAATCATGAAAAAACTACCATTAAAAATGAGACTTTATTGTTATGAGTATAAATTGTTAAGATTTTAGGTGTTGGCTAAATTTTAGGACAAAAGTTTCTTTGTAAGGAAAAAGTTTCTTTGTAACTGTTTTTAAAGATCATTGTAATAATTTGGTGTAAAGGAGGTTGAAGTCTGAAGAAAATTGTTCACTGTGCAAGTTTATTGGTCAAGTAGTGAAGATCAATTGAACGAAATCAAGCATATTCAAAAAGTTGTTGGTTTGAATGTTTCGCCTAACGTGCTCCCAACACTTGATTGAGCAAATTTATTAATGGAAAACATTGCTTTTCTAGCCTCTCAGCCCTCAAATCTTACACCGCATTATATGAACAAGTCATGTAATTGGCAATGGGATTTTTTTGATATGTCAAAAATTATTTGATTTATTTTTGTTAGGACATATGTGAATCATGTTAAGAACACATATCATTTAGAATTGGCTAATCCTTTGACAAAACGTACTTTACTTGTAATTGGGTAGATCTAGGATATGTTTAATACTTCAAGGAACAAGAGTTTAAGTCCAAGTGTTAAAGCCATGCAAATTTGTCCAAGAAACAAGTGAAGAAGTGCTGGATTTTAAAGCTCAACAGATAGCATCTATCGAGGTTTAAAAGGGATTTTTAGCCCGATGCTCGACAGTTGCTCGATAGATAACTTATCTATTGAGATTTACGAAAATCAATTTTTCAGATTTGATTTCACACCAATCCGTGTATATTTGTTTAGGCTTTCTTTTCACACAACCCTAAACATATATAAGGATTATTTTAAGGACCGTCACAGATGATGCAACTTAATGCAAAAGTTTTTTACAAGCATATTGTGACTGGAAACATATGCCCTAGTTCATCTTTCTCTTGAAGAAGCTACTGCGTTTATACGCTGTAGGGTTTTGTAACCAAGAAGTTTCGTGATCTTAATCATGTTGATGAACTGAAGAACTTTGCAGCCAACATCCTTCACAAGCTGGTGGTCAGTCACGTACTTGGATTCGTGCATTGATTAATTAGTCACGTACTGGGAGCCGTGCATTGAAAAAGATAGATTGTCACTACAGAATAAGTCTAATTGGGCATTAGGATAAGGGTTCAACTGTAGGTTGGTATAATGTACTGAGATTCCTTTACTTGTAATCGTTTGTTGTGATAATCGTTCAAGTTACTTGTAATCATTCTTGGGTGATAATCGTAATGATATCACAATTAAATGTTCATTTCCTAGAATCAAGTAGTGTATTTAATAAAGTTCTTACTTTTCTCCCTCAAAAAAAAAAAAAAAAAAAAAACAAATAGTGTATTCATTGATTCAAATGTACAATTTGAAAACAAATGACAAAACACAAAAACTTCCTCTTTAATGTAACGTTTCTTTCATCCAAATTGGATTCTTCTTTCTCTACATTATTTTTCTTTTTTTCGTTTTTGTCATCAACATCCTCTTCTTCATTTGCACTTGCCTCAGACTCAATCAACCTGCATTGTAATATACAACATTAGATTTCATATGCAACTAACACTTTCAGGTTAAGATGATCATAGAGTTACATGAGGATATTATGCTATCATGAACGTCCATTTCTTATTAGAATGGAAAGCTACTCCCACAATATCAACTACCACAATAGGAACTTCTCTTTCAATCTTAACATCCACATCAATAGCTCATTTCAGGGGAAGAATCTGATTTTTCTCCTCCTACATGAATATATGTAGTTATGATAATTTAAATGATTAACCTCGTAAACAAATCCAATAATTAATAGTTGTTATTTGTTATTGACATAGCATACCTGTTCATGTTGCAACTGCTTATACTAATGATCTTCAAACAGGGCCGGCCCTAGACATTTTGGGGCCTTAGGCAAGAACTAAAATATAACTTTTTTTTATATTTATGTATTAATTAAATTAAAATTTATTTAATATTTTTATATTATAATATATTTCATTTTAAATCTTATTTTCTTGCCCTTTTAGATGCAAATTGACTAATTAATTTTTTGTATTCAAGTTCTATTGACATCTCATTTTCAATCGGTAATACAGCTAATCCACTTAATCTTTCTTGAATATTGTCGATCTTAGATATGATTTAATTAATTTTAATTTTGAAAAACTTCTTTCTACAAAAGCAACTGTATCAGGTATTGTTAGTAAAATTCTATAAGCAGTACATATATTTAGAAATGAATTTAATCTTTTTATATAATTTAGTATGTCAATTGGAGTATATTCTTTTATTTGTAAACTTTCTTTTAAAACTTTTAACTCTGAAAATAAATCTAAACAATCAATATCGTAATAAACATCAAGTTTGAGAAAAGATTCAAGTTTAAAATAGTATTTTTGCAAACTATCATGAGCACAGAGTTCAAATGGATCACTCCTTAGATCGAAGGAAGCATGAGCCACCAACAAAAGGATTTAAGAGTAGAACTAGTGGAGAGAAAAAATGAGAGAGGCGGAGAGGAAAAGTGAGAGAGAGAAAAGGTATGAGTAAATTTTAGGGATTTAAGATTTTTGATTTGTTTTGATTTGAGATTGTTTTGTAGGTAATAATTTTTTAGACTGGATTTGCATTTTATCCCATTGAATTTTGATTTGTCTAGAAGTTAATGATGATATTTTTGGGATAATGATTTTTTTTAGGCCAAAGAATTTTTGGGTTACCAATATTTACAAGGATATTCCAAATTTTTTGTTCTTTGGTCACAAGGATGTATTAGATTTTTTGGAGTTTTTTTTGAAACTAAATTTTTTTTTTCTACTACCCCTTATTTTTCAAAATTTTGGGGGCCCCTTCCACTTGGGGCCTTAGGCAATGGCCTAATTGGCCTAGTGGAAGGACCGGCCCTATCTTCAAACACGTGAATGGCTGTGAAATTTTGTTTTGAAGTGAAAATGTTGTATGGATTGATTTTTATCTAGAACATATATGTTTTTCCAAGTAAATTCTTTATTGGCTTTGGAACAACATCCTCATCATCCTCATCCTGTCATGGGTTTTTATTTATTTATTTTTTACATGTATATATATACACACACAAAAGATTCATTCGTAATACCAAATATTCAAAAGATGTATGGAAATCTTTGAAATCATGATAAGTTCATTAACTTCAAGAAGTTTTACGAAGCTGTAAATATTATACCTTTATTTCTATGGTACAGACTTGTGTAGTAGGAATACTGAAGAGGAGAAAAATAAGCTGACGGGTCCAAGCAATGTTGATGGACGGGCCCATTAGGTGCAAGACTTGGTAAGGACGAATTTGTTGGCCACATGTCAGACAGAATCCCTATATGGGAATACTTGCGGCACACCTCCTAGATTCTAGGGGTAATTAGAGTCCTAGCGCAATTAGGGTTCTAGAAGCTGCGTGCATCAATGGAGATCTTGTTTATAAGGAATATGACTTGTCCATCACGTTTGGGACTCCTCAAGAGGATTTCTACAAGAAAAGACTTCGACTCCAAGTAAAAAAGGTCAACTTTCGACGACTATAAAAGCCCCAATACCCTCACAAATGGAGGTACGCATAATTAACCCCTCTCTAGCACTCTAGAGTTGAAAGAAGTTCTAACTTGACCTTCGGAGGGTATTTGGCCGGCACCACACCGGTGCTCTCTGTTAGGTCCTCTTTTCTCTGTGCAGGTGTCGTTTCGAGGGTACGAGCGTTGTGCAACTCACTGGTGAGATTTTCGGCATCATCAGTTGGCGCCGTCTGTGGGAAACGCTTTTAAGTGACTAAGCCACATTATCGTTTCCCGGACTAAAGGGTTGCATGGTACTCACTCGCTCAATGGCAACTACTAATGATGTACAAGGAGAGGAACCGCCCACGACTGCCCTTGAGAGACAAGTTCAGACTCTCGGTGCCGCCGTAGAGCGTCTCACCAAACGGAACCTCGACTTGGAAGAACAGCTACGCCAGAAGGATGCAACACCAAATGGCCAACCAGAAGATCAGGAAGGGACTAGCGCTCCAAACAGGAATCAGGAGAGGCCTGAGGGCAGCCACGCCCCAAGCAGGCCGGAGAGGCAGCACGTGAGCATGCCATCCCTCACGGATGCGACTCCACCACATATAGCCGCCGAGATGCAGGCAATGAGGGAACAAATGGAGGTCATGATGAACGCCCTCAAGGGGCGAGTATCCAGTGACCTTGACGATCTGGTCAATCGTACCGATTCACCTTTCACTGCCGCCGTGAACTCCTTCCCCCTACCCCACAAGTTTCGCATGCCGAATATAGATAGCTATGACGGGATGAAGGATCCTCTTGATCACCTGGAAACTTTCAAAACCCTGATGCATCTACAGGGGGTACCGGACGAAATCATGTGCCGGGCCTTCCCTACAACGCTGAAGGGCCCGGCAAGAATTTGGTTCAGCAGGCTGACGCCCAATTCCATCAGCACTTTCAAAGAGCTAAGCGCCCAATTCACGTCGCACTTTATTGGAGGACACCGATACAAGAAGTCCACAGCATGCTTGATGAGTATCAAGCAACGAGAAGATGAAACACTCAGATCTTACATAGCCCGCTTTAATAAGGAAGCACTCTCAATTGACGAGGCCGACGATAAAATACTCGTAGCAGCATTTACGAATGGGCTGAGGAAGGGTAAGTTTTTATTTTCACTATATAAAAATGACCCGAAAACTATGCCGGACATGCTTTACAGGGCCACCAAATATATGAATGCCGAAGACGCTTTATTAGCTCGCGAAGAAAAGCCCAAGAAGAGAGAAAGGCAGGAAGATGCCCGAGAGGAAAGAGGGCGGAAGATGGCAAGAACCGGAGAGCGAAGGGATGATAGGCGCTCTGAGCCCCCTACGGGGAGATTCACAAGTTTCACTTCACTAACCGCCCCTATCGACCAAGTCCTCATGCAAATCAAGGACGAAGGGACACTGACTTTCCCTGGAAAGTTGAAGGGAGATCCTAACAAACGGTCTAAAGATAGGTATTGTCGCTTCCATCGCGATCACGGACATGACACAGCTGACTGCTATGACCTGAAACAGCAAATTGAAGCCCTCATTAGACAGGGAAAGTTGCAGAAGTTCGTCAGCAAGGAAAGGACGAATCATCAACATCAAGAGCAGCCACCCCGCCGAGATAATGAGCACCCCAGACCACCTATAGGGGATATAAGAATGATCACAGGGGGCATGACAACTATAGGGTCGTCCAAAAAGGCCAGAAAAACATACCTCAGGATGGTTCATAAAGTCCAACTAACGGGCTCCGTACCAAGAATAGGACGGATGGAAAGCCCGATCATAGGATTCTCAGAAGAGGATGCCCGACGTCTTCACCACCTTCGTGAGGACGCGCTTGTTATCACCTTACAAGTGGGGGACTTCAACATGCACCGAGTGCTAATCGACAATGGCAGCTCAGCAGACATCTTATACTACCTAGCGTTCCAGCAGATGAGGATTGATAGAGAACGGTTAATACCGACAAATGCTCCGCTGATTGGCTTTGGAGGTACAAGGGTGTTCCCATTAGGCGCGGTCACGCTTTCGATAACAATAGGTGATTATCCTCAACAGATCACAAAGGAGATGACTTTCCTTGTGGTCGACTGCTCATCTGCTTACAATGCTATCATCGGACGACCCACCCTTAACTCATGGAAGGCGGTAACGTCAACATACCACCTAGTGATCAAATTTCCTACGGAGCACGGGGTGGGAGAGCTACAAGGAAATCAGATGGCCGCACGAGAGTGCTACATTGCTATGATGGAGATGGAAGGGAACCTACCACTTCAAGACGCTGGACGGCCAAAAGCCGCAGCAACCATGGAACACAGAGCGCCTACGGAGATACCACCAGTAGAGACGACATGAAGAGCATTGACGCCCCCCTAGTTTCCAGTTTATTACTAAGTTTTTATTAGTTTTTTACTATGAACAATTTTTTCTATTATTTAGTTTTGCTATCGCAAATTTTTACTTCAAACGATTCTTTCTACAAGTGCCTTTTTAAGCCCAATGGGGCAGGTACCTTTTTCTTCTACATGGTTTTCTTTCAATAAAAGAAATAGTCAAACACGCTTATGTTCTTCCTACTTGATAAACTAAGTCCAAAAAGTGAACGGATATAAAACTAAGTCCACAAGATGGACGGATCATCCCAAGTGGACGACCATCAAGGTGACGAGATAAAACTTAGTCACCTTAACAAGTCCACGACCCCAAGTGGACGACCATTAAGGTGACAAGGTAAAACTTAGTCGCCTCAACAAGTCCACGACCCCAAGTGGACGACCATCAAGGCGACGAGGTAAAACTTAGTCACCTCAACAAGTCCACGACCCCAAGTGGACGACCATCAAGGTGACGAGGTAACACTTAGTCACCTCAACAAGTTTACGCCCCCAAGTGGACGACCATCAAGGTGACGAGGAAACACTTAGTCACCTCAACAAGTCCACGACCCCAAGTGGGCGACCATCAAGGTGACGAGGTAACACTTAGTCACCTCAACAATTCTACGCCCCCAAGTGGACGACCATCAAGGTGACGAGGAAACACTTAGTCACCTCAACAAGTCCACGACCCCAAGTGGATGACCATACGACCATCAAGGTGACGAGGAAACACTTAGGCACCTCAACAAGTCCACGACCCTAAGTGGACGACCTTCAAGGTGACGAGGTAAAACTTAGTCACCTCAACAAGTCCACGACCCTAAGTGGACGACCATCAAGGCGACAAGGTAAAACTTAGTCGCCTCAACAAGTCCACGACCCCAAGTGGACGACCATCACGGTGACGAGGAAACACTTAGTCACCTCAACAAGTCCACGACCCCAAGTGGACGACCATACGACCATCAAGGTGACGAGGAAACACTTAGTCACCTCAACAAGTCCACGACCCTAAGTGGACGACCTTCAAGGTGACGAGGTAAAACTTAGTCACCTCAACAAGTCCACGACCCCAAGTGGACGACCATCAAGGCGACAAGGTAAAACTTAGTCGCCTCAACAAGTCCACGACCCCAAGTGGACGACCATCACGGTGACGAGGTAACACCTAGTCACCTCAACAATTCTACGCCCCCAAGTGGACGACCATTAAGGTGACGAGGAAACACTTAGTCACCTCAACAAGTCCACGACCCCAAGTGGACGACCATACGACCATCAAGGTGACGAGGTAAAACTTAGTCACCTCAACAAGTCTACAACCTCAAGTGGACGACCATCAAGGTGACAAGGTAACACTTAAATCACCTCAACAAGTCCACGACCCCAAGTGGACGACCATTAAGGTGACGAGGTAAAACTTAGTCACCTCAACAAGTCCACGACCCCAAGTGGACGACCATCAAGGTGACGAGGTAAAACTTAGTCACCATAACAAGTCCACTACCCCAAGTGGACGACCCACAAGGCGACGACCCACATGATGACGAGGTAACTCTTAGTCACCTCAAGAAGTCCACGACCTCAAAGTGGATGACCAACAAGGTGACAAGGTCACACTTACGAAAGTGGACGGACGTCCGCAACAAAGAAAAATGGACGTCCATAAAGAAAGTGGACGGACGTCCACAACAAAGAAAAATGGACGGATGCATGCATCCGTCCATCAAGAAAGTGGACGAAGATCCACATTAAAAAAAAAAAAAAAAAAGGACGTCCATAAAGAAAGTGGACGTCCAAAACAAAGAAAAATGGACGGATGCATGTCCATGCATCCGTCCATAAAAAAAAGTGGACGGAGGTCCACATAAAAAAAATAAAAAAAAAATAAAAAAGAAAAGATGGATGGATGCATATGTCCATCCAAGAAGTGGACGGACACACAAAAAAAAAAAAAGAAGAAAAAAGAAGATGGACGGATGCATATCCATCAAAAAAAAAAAAAAAAAATGGATGGATGCATATGTCCATCCAAGAAGTGGACGGACACAAAAAAAGAAAAAAAAAAAAGAAAAAAAAAAGAAAGAAGATGGACGGATGCATATCCATCCAAAAAAAAAAGAAAAAAAAAAAAAGGGAGATGGACGGATGCATATGTCCATCCAAGAAGTGGACGGACAAAAAAAAAAAAAAAAAAAAAGAAAAAAAGAAAAGAAGAAGGTGGACGTTGCATGTCCATCCAAAAAAGTGAACGGACACACACAAAAAAAAAAAAAAAAAAAAAAGAAGAAGAAGGAGGACGGATGCAAGTCCATGAACAAAGATGGACGAACACGCATAACAAAAAAAAAAAAAATTAAAATTAAAAACTTTGATGATGAGGTAACACTCAGTCACATTGGCAAGTCCATGATCCAAAGTAGACGGATAAAATACCTTAAGAATGGGACGCTAATAGAGGACTACAACGTGTCCCAAAGGTTGAAAGTTCCATCATGCGTCTCGGGGGCAATGTATCAATGGCTTACCATGTAGAAGGATGCCCAATCCTACGGATAAGCATAAGACAAACGACAGGGCTTCAATAAGACCTCAGAAGGCTAAGCACTACAAAAAGGAAGCTGACGGACACCTAATCCTCATCCCAATGGGATGGATCGACAACCAAGGATACCGACAATCAAGGATGCTAACGGCACCTGATTCTCATACAAAATTTAAGTCCTACTGCCTACGGGTGGAAGGACGAACCAAGTCACTCACAAGTGCCTTGGTACAAAATTTAAGTCCCTCTACCTACGGGTGGAAGGACGGACCAAGTCACTCAAGTGCCTTGGTAAAAAATTTAAGTCCTTCTACCTACGGGTGGAAGGACGGACCAAGTCACACAAGTGCCTTGGTAAAAAATTTAAGTCCTTCTACCTACGAGTGGAAGGACGGACCAAGTCACTCAAGTGCCTTGGTACAAAATTCAAGTCCTACTACCTACGGGTGGAAGGACGGACCAAGTCACTCACAAGTGCCTTGGTACAAAATTTAAGTCCTTCTACCTACGGGTGGATGGACGGACCAAGTCACTCAAGTGCCTTGGTACAAAATTTAAGTCCTTCTACCTACGAGTGGAAGGACGGACCAAGTCACTCAAGTGCCTTGGTACAAAATTTAAATCTTACTACCTACGGGTGGAAGGACGGACCAAGTCCTACTACCTACGGGTGGAAGGACGGACCAAGTCACTCACAAGTGCCTTGGTACAAAATTTAAGTCCTTCTACCTACGGGTTGAAGGACGGACCAAGTCACTCACAAGTGCCTTGGTACAAAATTTAGGTCCTTCTACCTACGGGTGGATGGACGGACCAAGTCACTCAAGTGCCTTGGTACAAAATTCAAGTCCTACTACCTATGGGTGGAAGGACGGACCAAGTCACTCACAAGTGCCTTGGTACAAAATTCAAGTCCTTCTACCTACGGGTGGAAGGACGGACCAAGTCACTCACAAGTACCTTGGTACAAAATTCAAGTCCTTCTACCTACGGGTGGAAGGACGGACCAAGTCACACACAAGTGCCTTGGTACAAAATTTAAGTCCTTCTACCTACGAGTGGAAGGACGGACCAAGTCACTCAAGTGCCTTCGTACAAAATTCAAGTCCTACTACCTATGGGTGGAAGGACGGACCAAGTCACTCACAAGTGCCTTGGTACAAAATTCAAGTCCTACTACCTACGGGTGGAAGGACGGACCAAGTCACTCACAAGTGCCTTGGTACAAAATTCAAGTCCTACTACCTACGGGTGGAAGGACGGACCAAGTCACTCACAAGTGCCTTGGTACAAAATTCAAGTCCTTCTACCTACGGGTGGAAGGACGGACCAAGTCACTCACAAGTGCCTTGGTACAAAATTGAAGTCCTTCTACCTACGGGTGGAAGGACGGACCAAGTCACTCACAAGTGCCTTGGTACAAAATTTAAGTCCTTCTACCTACGGGTGGATGGACGGACCAAGTCACTCAAGTGCCTTGGTACAAAATTTAAGTCCTTCTACCTACGAGTGGAAGGACGGACCAAGTCACTCAAGTGCCTTGGTACAAAATTTAAATCTTACTACATACGGGTGGAAGGACGGACCAAGTCCTACTACCTACGGGTGAAAGGACGGACCAAGTCACTCACAAGTGCCTTGGTACAAAATTTAAGTCCTTCTACCTACGGGTTGAAGGACGGACCAAGTCACTCACAAGTGCCTTGGTACAAAATTTAGGTCCTTCTACCTACGAGTGGAAGGACGGACCAAGTCACTCAAGTGCCTTGGTACAAAATTTAAATCTTACTACATACGGGTGGAAGGACGGACCAAGTCCTACTACCTACGGGTGGAAGGACGGACCAAGTCACTCACAAGTGCCTTGGTACAAAATTCAAGTCCTACTACCTACGGGTGGAAGGACGGACCAAGTCACTCACAAGTGCCTTGGTACAAAATTCAAGTCCTTCTACCTACGGGTGGAAGGACGGACCAAGTCACTCACAAGCGCCTTGGTACAAAATTGAAGTCCTTCTACCTACGGGTGGAAGGACGGACCAAGTCACTCACAAGTGCCTTGGTACAAAATTTAAGTCCTTCTACCTACGGGTGGATGGACGGACCAAGTCACTCAAGTGCCTTGGTACAAAATTTAAGTCCTTCTACCTACGAGTGGAAGGACGGACCAAGTCACTCAAGTGCCTTGGTACAAAATTTAAATCTTACTACATACGGGTGGAAGGACGGACCAAGTCCTACTACCTACGGGTGGAAGGACGGACCAAGTCACTCACAAGTGCCTTGGTACAAAATTTAAGTCCTTCTACCTACGGGTTGAAGGACGGACCAAGTCACTCACAAGTGCCTTGGTACAAAATTTAGGTCCTTCTACCTACGGGTGGATGGACGGACCAAGTCACTCAAGTGCCTTGGTACAAAATTCAAGTCCTACTACCTATGGGTGGAAGGACGGACCAAGTCACTCACAAGTGCCTTGGTACAAAATTTAAGTCCTTCTACCTACGGGTGGAAGGACGGACCAAGTCACTCACAAGTACCTTGGTACAAAATTCAAGTCCTTCTACCTACGGGTGGAAGGACGGACCAAGTCACTCATAAGTGCCTTGGTACAAAATTTAAGTCCTTCTACCTACGGGTGGAAGGACGGACCAAGTCACTCACAAGTGCCTTGGTACAAAATCTAAGTCCTTCTACCTACGGGTGGAAGGACGGACCAAGTCACTCATAAGTGCCTTGGTACAAAATTTAAGTCCTTCTACCTACGGGTGGAAGGACGGACCAAGTCACTCACAAGTACCTTGGTACAAAATTCAAGTCCTTCTACCTACGGGTGGAAGGACGGACCAAGTCACTCATAAGTGCCTTGGTACAAAATTTAAGTCCTTCTACCTACGGGTGGAAGGACGGACCAAGTCACTCACAAGTGCCTTGGTACAAAATCTAAGTCCTTCTACCTACGGGTGGATGGACGGACCAAGTCACTCAAGTGCTTTGGTACAAAATTTAAGTCCTTCTACCTACGAGTGGAAGGACGGACCAAGTCACTCAAGTGCCTTGGTACAAAATTTAAATCTTACTACCTACGGGTGGAAGGACGGACCAAGTCCTACTACCAATGGGTAGAAGGACGGACCAAATCACTCACAAGTGCCTTGGTACAAATTTTAAGTCCAACTACCTTCGGGTGGAAGGACGAACTAAGTCACCCGCGAATGCCTTGGTGAAAATTCTAAGTCTTCTTACCTACGGAAGGACAGTTGGACCATGTCACCCAAAAATGCCTTGGTCAAAATTTAGGTCCCCTACGCCAGAAATAATTTCGGGCTAGCCTGTTAAAGATTGACAAGTCTCTTAAGATCCAAATCGAACCGTCACCTCATGGGTCTTTTCACTCCGAGATCACGGACCCATAGGGTGAAGGGGGCAACTGAAGAGGAGAAAAATAAGCTGACGGGTCCAAGCAATGTTGATGGACGGGCCCATTAGGTGCAAGACTTGGTAAGGACGAATTTGTTGGCCACATGTCAGACAGAATCCCTATATGGGAATACTTGCGGCACACCTCCTAGATTCTAGGGGTAATTAGAGTCCTAGCGCAATTAGGGTTCTAGAAGCTGCGTGCATCAATGGAGATCTTGTTTATAAGGAATATGACTTGTCCATCACGTTTGGGACTCCTCAAGAGGATTTCTACAAGAAAAGACTTCGACTCCAAGTAAAAAAGGTCAACTTTCGACGACTATAAAAGCCCCAATACCCTCACAAATGGAGGTACGCATAATTAACCCCTCTCTAGCACTCTAGAGTTGAAAGAAGTTCTAACTTGACCTTCGGAGGGTATTTGGCCGGCACCACACCGGTGCTCTCTGTTAGGTCCTCTTTTCTCTGTGCAGGTGTCGTTTCGAGGGTACGAGCGTTGTGCAACTCACTGGTGAGATTTTCGGCATCATCAAATACGAACAATTTTTCTCTGCTTTCTTGTCAAATACCACAAATATTGTGCTGCCACTTTCATCCTTGACATGTAATTCTAACCTGTGGCTGAAGTTTTTGGCAAATGCGTAAGTTTCTACAATATATATTTTATATGTAATATATTCTAATCTTTTTCATAAACTAGATCCAATTCTTTCTTGCAAATTTCACACCAAAATGTATATCCAATTGTTTTAGCCATTTTATGACAATCACTGCATGAAATATAATGTCATCCATTATTTTCAGCATTTACTTTTTTCACGACAGCCATACAATAGAAAATTGCTTCCTAAGTATTTTTTTTATATTAGTATATTACATGAAACTTTGTCATTAATCAAAAACTTGTTTAGATTTTTAACTTGGGATTTTGATTGCTCAAGAAATTTTATAATTCCATGTATTGTCCTCTTATTTTTTACCAATTCTTCAGAATCCCAGTGGATGTAATCCTGCTGATTATCCAAGTTGATGTAAACCTTTGTTGCATAGGTGGAAGACAATGAAAGTTGCTCTTATTACATAAAAGAAAAGTTAATAGTCAGCATAGCATTTAACTGAACCATACAAATAAGAAAGTTACCATTACATAATAAAGTTTGTTCTGTGACATACAATTACTGAGCACATAGCTCTCATATTATTTGTACATGATTGGCTGCTCAACAGATTAATTCCAAGGCCATTGGGCCTTGTAGCCTAGTGGCACCCAGTGTCCATGTATACCTTGAGCTTGGGGGTTCGAGCCCCCGCATATTTACCTAGCAAAAAAAAAAAATGATTGATTCCAAGGAACAAGCTCCAGCTTTGAAAAGAGATTAATTGTTGGTTGAGGATCGATCAAAGAGTGAGAAAAGGAAATTGAAGCACCCAATATATGAAGGAAATAATTGGGTAGGCCAGGTTATGAGAGGTCCCAATTGTTGGGAAATCTAGTTTTGTATCTCATACAAAACACACAGCGGAAGTAACAATCACGGATCTACTTCATTCATGAGAGATAACATGTAACCTTGAATTCTAGAACAAAGAATAGAAAGTGATAGGCCAAAAACAAATTGACCCATTGTGATGAATTAATTAATTAATTAGCCAAATTTAATTAATTAATCAAATTAACATGCAAACGCGTGGTAGCACAAACAAATCACCAATAAACTAATTATGCAGCGGAAAATAAATAATACGGTGATTTGTTTACGAATGGGGAAAACCTACATGGCAAAAACCCCACTGGGTGATTTTTAGGTCACCATTCCCGAAATTCCACTATTATCACAACAAGCGGTTACAAGTAAAGGAATCCCAAGTACCTTACCAACCTACAGTTGAACCCTTACCCCAATACCCAATTGGACTTGTTCTGTAGTGACAATTTTCCCTTTTGATGCATGGCTCCTAAGTACGTGACTAACCAATGCGCAGATCCCAGTACGCGACTTCAATCACTAACTAGAAAGAGTTGTTGGTTGCAAAGTTCTTCAGTTCATCCTACACGATAAAGATCAAGAAGATGCTTGGTTACAAAACCCTTTGGTGCAAATACACAGCAACTTCTTCAGAGAAGATGAACTAGGTCAAGAACTTCGTCTTTGATCACAATTTGTTTGAATAGAGATTGCTCAATACTTTTGCAACTTGTGTACAATTTGACGGCTCTTAAAACAATCCTTTTATATGTTTAGGGTTAGAAGAAAAGAAGGCCCAAAAGCATATTCACGGATCTCAAGGAAATCAGATCAGAAAATCTGATTTTATAAATCTCGACAGATAGCAGGTGTCGAGGTAGCTATCGAGCAGGTGTCGAGCTTTAATGAATTTGCACTTCAGCTTGCTTTTTCTTGGACAGACTTGATGACTTCAACACTTGATCTTGAAACTTTGTTTCTTGAAGTATTAAAAACACCTAGAACTACCCAATTACAAGTAGAGTGCGTTTTGTCAAAGGATTTAGCCAATTTACATAAATAAGTGACATATGTTCTTAACAAGTGAAAACACATATATCCTAACATATAGTAATTTACTAACCATATTTTTACACTTGGACCTATCACTAACATCACTTTTTTACTTAATAATAACCGCTCATCACAATAGAAATTTGTAAAAAAATTTATAACTCTAGCATTTTCCTCATTTTAAAAGCTATTAAAAAAAATTTAGATCTAAAATCTAAAACAAAATAAACATCCCAAAAAATTAGCTAAAGAACAAAAATTACTAATAATAAAGTTAAAAACAATTAAGCTCAATTAACCAATTTTACAAAAAACGAACAGCCTGGCCCTTTTAAAAATTTTAAACAAAATAATTTTGTTCTTCATAGTTTATCATTTTGACCACAACGATAAGTGTCAGTCTCATTTGAGTCACCTGAGTCTCCATTAGCTAAGTCTGATGCAATGACAAGTTTTCTTTGTTGAAGACATATCAATGCCACAAAAAGCACTGATCTCTCTCTCTCTCTCTCTCTCTCTCTCTCTCTCATAGTTTATCATTTCGACCATAATGTCTTTGCATCAAGTCTTACCTCTTGTTATTCCATTTCTAATTCTTGTGTTATTCCATTTGTTTTCCAAGAACATATTGGTAAGTCCAAATTAGTTTAATCAAGGTGTCGGGTGCAAGTTGCAAACTGACCTACTACTATATACATACAATGCCACAACAAAAACCTTTTTAGGTTCCTTTTAGTTTCTACAAACTCTTCATTCTCAAGGCTTAAGGTATTTGTTCCTAGAACTTATTGGAAAGTTCAATTTTAACATAATTGGCTCTTAAAAGGTCAATTTTCATCTCTCTCTACTTTGTTCATTAACATGGGCGGCTAACAGTAGCCCACACTAACTCCTTAGTGTACCTATCAAAAAAAAAAAAAAAAAAAACTCCTTAGTGTAAGCAAGACCTATTTATTAGGAGTTGAAATTAAGCCATATAATTTATGGCCTTGTCTTCTATTAGTTGCTTCAGTCTCTCTCTCTCTCTCTCTCTCTCTCTCTCTCTCTCTCTCTCTCTCTCTCTCTCTCTCTCTCTCTCTCTCTCTCTCTCTCTCTCTATATATATATATATATATATTGGAATGGACTCTGAGAAATAGAGAAACATCGATAGTAAAGAGAAAGATATATGTGTTAGTATCATAAATAATATGATGCAGTGGATGATCACTTGAGAAGATGCAATTCAGATATAATCTATCTCTTGTATTTCTTGATGAAGTTGTGTTATAAACTCTAAGGATTCTTATATATTATAATGTGATAGCCTTGAAGGACTCAAAATGGTGGCTTTGGTCCAACTTTGACTCTTTTAATATTTTTTGCCCTTGAATATTCACTTCATTAACAAGAATCAAACAAAAGCTAGCAAGGTCCACACCATCTCTTTCTTCTGGTAGAGGAATTTCTTTCCCACAAAGTGGCATATGTGGCTTCCACCATAACTTAATGACTCTTCTAAGACCAAAACTTTTACCATAATTTGATGAAGTAGTCAAATGTGAGTGATGTATAATTACTTTCATATGAATCCATCATTTTTTCTCCGCTAATCACAAGTGACCACTTCAAAGTTGTGTTCAAATGCTTTCTAAAAACAAAATCCACAAAAAAAATCAGCTAGAATTATCTTGTTTTCTTCCATAAACTTTCGAATATACCAATTAACTTTCTTCATATCTTCCTTGATAGCTCCCATCACATTCAAGGCATATCTCCCTCTAAAATAATATAATTGAGGTCACTTTCTTGACGTTTATCTTTTTCTAATTAACATTAATGCGTGAGATTAATAGGGATATATTAGTTAATTATTTATTTATTTGCTTGTTTGTTTATTAGTTTATTATATATATATATATATATGAAGATATATTTTAGTACATCTTAGCCGCATTAACCTATTGGAAAGACACACCTGTTTTTTCCAAGCACATACGTGGACTGTACAAGTGCAGTTACAAGTCTCATTCAGAGCACCTAGTTATAGGCTTATAGCAAATGCCTCATGAAAATAATCTTAACCCCACCTTCAAGTGGAAGTACACATTTCAATTTTCACCTTGATCAGGACACACGCAAGTCTCACCTAGCAAAACTGTTCCTCATCAACCGGCAAAATGTTTTTCCAAGGAGAATATGACATTTATTTTTTTATAAGAACTTATAGTTGTGGCTGGCAGGCAGATGGGGCAGGTTTTGCACCTAACCCTCAAGTACATTGTCTCTAGTCTTTTTGAAGTATTTTAATGCAGTTTAAGAAGAAGAAAAAGGGCTCCTTGAGCACTAGCATTGAGGATGTAAACATCCCTCAGTTGCTATTTTACAATCCAAGACAGCAAAAACCCACTCCATCCGGGTTTGTATACCTAAAAAAATTTGCAACCTACAAATAGTAAGGTTGCATATGCGCAACCTTACTATTCATAGTTGTAAAGAAAAAAAAAAAAATATTTAATCTTGTGGTTGTGTGTGAATAGAAAAAGATAGTGGGAGGAAAGCGAGAGATAAGAATATTTTTTATTATTTTATTAGGTAGTTTATATTATTTTATTGGGTTGTATTTAAAAATAAAAACTAAGATGTAGGGTGAGTTGTAAAATGAGTTGGTAAAATAAATAAAGTAATGTTTGAGAATGCAAAATAAGTTGTATAAAACTTTGTCAAATGCATTTTAAGTGATTCGATTCAAATGACTAAGAACTCTTTCCTCATAACACCCATTAATAGGTGGTCAACAGACAACAATGTACTTCATCATTCGATGGTAAAATCTTCATCACTCCACCCAGTGTAAGAGTAAACGACATACTACCCATCAATCTGCAATAATAGAACTTAATCTAACCCCATTGCAAAATGAATTAAACAAGCTTAGTATCACACAAAAACTTTAAAATATTTTTCCCATTGTCCACAAAACGTTGAAGAATACATAATGAAACATATCATGCCATGGTGTACTAACAATCTAAAAGCAAATACATTAAAAAACAAAACGATGCATGCAAGCTTTAAAAAGTTGATGCCGTCTCGAAACAACAACACAACAATCAACTCCCTTCAGTTAGGCAGTTGATTTTGGCATGCCTTTTACAAGGACAGAGGTCCAAAATAAAAGGTTGAGAGAAACCCCTATTTGAAACTCTATGAGAACTTTCCTCAAGCACTTGGCATGCCTTCTTTTTAAAGCCATGATTGAGTTGCCCTTACAAAGAGCATGCCAACTCATTAAAACAACCAAGGCAAGTCAGTCATACAAAATCACAAAATTGCAAAAATAATTATCTCATGTTTTGGTTCTCGATTGTTGTTAGACAGCAACATAATTTGATATTTAGAAACCTCATTGTGGGCATTCTTTTAGGGCATTAGTTTTCTTTGTAAGTGTGTGAATATTAAAATGAAAATTTGAAGCAAACAAGAGCTGGTGAATATTCAACCCAACATCCTGAATGAAACTTCGAATCTTAATAAACTCTTGTAATCTGAATCGGCCTTCAAAACAAACAACACCCACAGTAAAGCAGTTAATAATCGGATCAGTAACAGGGAATAAAAGTTATGACAAATCACATAAATCTCATGCGTTGATTGTCAAAAAAACCATAATAATCGTTTATTAGTACTAAAATCAACTTGGTCGGAGAAAAAAGAGAAAGAGAGAGCGACCTTTTTGACGGGAGTGACCTTTTTGACGGCCTCAATGGTGTAGGTCAATACCGTCGTTGGAGCAGAGAGCGGCTGTAATTAAAATACTATGTTTCTTATATTGTGGGTCTTGCTTAGGGTTTTGTTTAGTAGTGGTGGCTCTGGTCTTGTAGCTGGTCTGGAAGAGAAAGAAGTTGAGAGAGAAGAAGCTTACAGATAGAAGCGAAGAGAGAGTTCTGAAGCGTAGAAAGAGAAGTGATTTTTTTCTTTCTTTGTTTAAATACATGACCTGCTTTACCAGTAACAAGTATTCCCTTAAATTAAATCAAGGGTCAAGATCAAAACAACCTTAATTTAATGATTCATATTTAGGTGAGTACCGTACCCTTTAAAAAAATAGGGGGTATGGTAGAATGACCGGACTTGATGACATGCAACTTGTTTCATCCACCCACCAAAGAACTTATAAAAAATTTATAGATGATTGAAAGTGATACTTTACTTAATATATAGCAATGCCATTTTGTATGGCACGCAACATTGACGTTCAAGGTAAAAATAATTGTTATGCTAAAAGATATGGTTAATTTGGGCACTAATAAGATGACTTTATCATTGTGCATCATTATTAAGTATATATTTTTATTTTGCAATGAATTCTCAATTGCATGAATTAAATCATCAGTTTAGCTAATGTATAGTGGAGTTGTTTATTCTTATATAAGCTTTGGATCATTGAGAGGCACGTGAATCTTTTGTAATTAATGATAGGTTGAAGTCTGAAGAAAATTGTTCACTTTGCAAGTTTATTGGTCAAGAAGTGAAGATCGATTGAACGAAATCAACCATATTCAAAAAGTTGTTGGTTTGCATGTTTCGCCTAACATTGACCCAACACTTGATTGAGCAAATTTGTCAACGGAAAACATTGCTTTTTTAGCCTCTCAGCCCTCAAATCTTACACTGCATTATATGAACGAATTATAATCCTACTATTAAAAGAGAAAGACGAACAAAAAATTCCTTGAGAGCTTGTCATGGGCCTCAAATTGATTGGATCTGAATCAAAGTTTTCATTACTATTCAATATTTACTAGTATGGTAGGTTGATATTTACACAGAAATCCCTTGTTTCCTATCATTCCAAATACTGGATCATAAGCAATATTTTCTTTATGATTTAAAAAAAAAAAAAAAAATCAATACAACATGGTTTAAGGCTCCATTTGTTTCATTGTAAAATGTTTTCAAATGTAAGAAGCAGGTTCATGAGTACACAATTAGTTTGATATATAAGTAGCTAGATGACTCAAGTTCAGGAATAGCAAAGCAGTAAATTTGTTGCCATGAAACTCAAATTCTGTGGAACGCTGGATGACTGTGGAACGCTCTTTTTCTTCAAATTCTTCCGAATGAAAGATGATCAACAGGAAGGGGAAGTGTCATTTGAGCTAAAGCCCAAAGCTCATTGGCTCATTATATGATTTTTTTTTTTCCCTTTGTAAATATTATGTAGTCTTTATTTTAAACTATGATAAAAGAGAAAGAGGTGACCAGAGAAGTAATTCAAATTGCAAGGGTTGGCCAAATGATAGTTCATAGTTGACAAGAGAAAAACAAAGAGATGAGGAAAATGGGAATATGACATTCATCTAGATTATTTGGTCCAACATCTATTTCTTGGATGTGAGAGTTGCGATAGAACAGGAAAAATGAGCAATTGCATTTTCTTCAACATATAATTGATTATTTCTAGAATTATGCTTTTTGTGGGAGTTTTTTTTTGGTCGATTGTATTCTTGAAGAAAAAAACTTTTCTCGTTCCAACTAACATTAAATGATGTTGTGTTCAAAGGCTAAAAGTTGTCTGTAATTTATGCCAAGACTACGGACATACATATTGTTTGGGATGAGAATAGGTGATGTCATGTTCATAGGCTAAAAGTTGTCCATAATTTAAACTATTAAATATATTAGTACTATTAAATATATTAGTAGCAACGCGATGTGTTATACCATATTATATATGCTAGAGTTGATGCAGAAGGGGAAGCATAGAATAGGAACATCGAGAACACAAGGGTTGCGTGGTTTAGCCTTGTCGTCCTACATCCACGAAGAAATCCCTTAAGGGCTACATCTTTATTGTATAAGAGTGTAGTATAAAACCTTTGTTACAATGAACCTTAACATGAGTATATATAAGCGATTAAACCCTAGACTACTAGTACAAGCAGGACTGGGCTTGGGCCTATTACATTGGGCTAATATGTCTAATATATCTCTAATACCCTCCCTCAAACTCAAGGTAGAAACTCGATGAAGGCTTGAGGTTGGATAAGCATGAAAAGATCTCTTGAAGATGCCTTTGAAGAAACCACAATAAATAATGTGCCAATTGACCAATTTCAAAGTCTCAAATGAAGAAACGGAGTCCAAAATCGGAATTTAGGTGAAAAATTGGGCAAGATAGGTCCTTATGAAAATTTTAACTTTTGGTCAAAGGTCAACGCAAAAGTCAAAGTCAACAAAAGTCAAAGTCAACGGATCCTATCAAAGTCAATGGTTAGTGCTCACATGTCAGATCCGGGTGGTCTGGGTCAGGTTGATCCGAGTCAACGGTCAGCTAGGTGATGTGGTGCTGATGAGGCGACACTACTGACGTGGCAAGCTGCGTGGGTGATGACGTAGCTAGAGCTTGATTATTCTATAGAGACAAATTTTATTGCAAAAATAATCACTTAAAATGGAATAATTTCCACTGGGTCATTATCACCTGTATAATAAAATCAAATGGCCCCAAAGTAGGCTAAGAATTATGCTTAATGCAAGAAGAGCCCAAAAAATGAAAGTAGATGAAAATGAAGTAATTTCAAACCACATCTGCTCCAAATAGACTGCTAGGAATCTTTGTAGAGATGTCATAAGCCAATCATCATAAAGGATCACAACAAAGGCAAATTCAAAAATTTTGATTTTACTGTAATGAAAGAAAAGAAAACGTTATTAAGTCAATGTGCAATATTTCATATTCCACAGATGTATAGCAAGGCTACAAAGAAAACTATAGCAAACTACATTTGATTATCATTTTGCATAATCCAAATGAAAATCTGCTTGCCTAGTAAAAATTTGTGACCAACGGTCTTGATTTCCCAAGGACTGAGGAGAAGCACAACCCAATTATCATAGTAGTCTGGCGCAAGACGAGTCAAACAACTTGCTTTAGCCTTCCTTGAATAATAATCCAAACCATGGTGCATTAATCTCAGCCACATTTGGAGTAACAAACCTGCACACATAACCTAGTATTTATTCTAATACATGCCTAAAAAAATTATTAAATCTTCCACCAACCACATAGTCAAACATAAAATAGCATTCATGGAAGTATAAGACACCTCAACAACCAATTTGGAGCACAATCTAATGATAATGATTCTTCTGGATAAACCCACAAGACAAAAAAATAGGTGAATCTACACATTGAGCAACCTCAAACACTGTAAGTATCAATAGACCAACAATGCAACAAGTTGCATAAGGAATGCTGCAATCCAGGAAGATCAAGTTTAGAAGCCATGTTTATTTGGGATCTAGTTTTCAACAGTATGCAATTAATTTGGTATTTAAAAAAGGTATGACTAAGAGTTCATTGACTCGAGCCATACATGGGCACTTTCTCTTTTTCTTCAAATTTTACAAATAAATGGTTATTAACATTCCTTTATAGCCTATTTTCAAACAGAATCAAGGATTAGATTAGAATACCATTAATATGGTACAAAAGTATCCAGACGACCTGAAAATAACCAAAGGCATAGTAACACAATCTGTAGTTTAAATTCTTCCAAAGTAGGACATCAAATAAAGGTCTACATATGGCCAAAAAATGAAAGAACATATAAAGAGAGGCCCACATTAAACATCTTGTTAACTTGTCCAGAACAATGTCACCCTAGGGCTAAACATCACAATGTCACCCTAGCTTAAAGTAGTTTCTTGAATTTATATCACATAGTCTTAGGAGCTCCCTTATAGTAGGTGTGAATGGCCTTCTCACTCTTCCTCTTCACCAAAACTCCACTTCCATTTTTCTCTGAATTCTCTGACTTAAAGTCTTCAACATGGATTATATATTTCATTGATATTCCATATCAAAAACAGCAAGGGCTCCCAGAAATCTTCATAAGCAATTGAGAATCTATATTTTAAATATTACTTGGTTGTTCTTAAACCAACTCCTTCTTACTCTATATCAAGAATATATGATACTATTCTGAGAATTACCTTCCCTCATTGCTTATTTAAAGGCAAAATCCTGTTACCTTGGTCTCATTTAATGTAAGGGTCCCTGTTTTGTCAGTGCAGATTGTTACGTCTAACCCAGATTGTGACTAGCCAACACATAATCAACATGCACTTCATAGAATAAGCCAAAGTACAATAACAACCAGTGACAATACCAACAAGTGCATTAAAATATGTTGGTGCTGACCATCCCTCAATATGTCCACCTTGATGTCTCTACTCATTGAGAGAGCTTCTCAAATTGCCTGGATTGCTTGAAGTTACAGACAGCAGAACAACAACAACTAGAATGACAGCAATGATAATACTCCCACTATGATACTCCCCATCTTTCCAGCCATGCTGTTTGATACCTAAGGCAGAGAAAGTATAGCACAGGTTGAAAGTAAAATAACAATAGTGTCCTCAAACGCTTCAAAGACATAACTGAGGAACTTTTTGCAGGTGCCTTTTGGTACTTACTGGCAACATAAACATTCTTTCTATGAATAAAATCAACCATATTATTACTAATGTCTCCCGTTATGTCTGTTTCAAGAAACACAGCTAGTGCTTTTACTCTACCAAAGTGACTCAAACACACCTTAGGGCTAAATTCAAGAAATTGCTTTAAATTGCTTTTGGGGTATTGTTGTTCTCTTAAGCTATCCCCCGTTCAATTCATTAAATAAGACCAACCCTATGACAAATTAATTACCTACTCCAAAGTAATTATTTGTTTTACCAAGTATGAAAAAGTCATACTAAAGTTCAAAGGTAAAGTCATTCCTCCTTGAACTTTCTTAGGCATATAGTTGGAGAAATAAAAGACAAACACGATTGAGTATAAAATTCATAGATTCAACTAGACAAGAAGTAATAAATATTATTAGTTTGAGAAGTTCATTACAAAACTAAAACTTTTGAAAATCAGAGAACTTACTCCACCTTGACTAAACAGAATATTAGTCAACATTTGATCATACATATATGTTGTCATATGTAACAAATCAGCAATATGGAAAGCCTTAAATCATACTAAATAATATCACAATGAAGAAAATGTAAACCAAACGCAAAGCAAAGTGACCGCATGATTACTCCCATATTGATCGAAACCAAATTAAAATACCAAAAATTACCAAAACTTAGGGAAAACACACACTAAACAGTTACATGCAAAAGTTACAAGAAACAATTATTTTATTACATAGGAAATTGTCTGCCATCTTTTCAACAGTTGCATAATTGGTATAGAAAGATGATTGATTGTCAATAAACTAGACTGTTAATTTTATTTGCTTCAACAAGAAGAAATTATCAGAGTTCTTAGTTCCCAAGGTTTTGTAACAATGCTCAGGTCATATTATATCTAGGTAGAATAGTATTTGGCAAGAGAACAACAATACCCCAAAAGGAAGATGAAGATTTATTTCCTCCTAAGTAGGATATTAAAAAAATTGAAATTACATGTGTCCCATCCTGAACACCTTATCTGAGGCAACAGGGGCAATACAAGTTAAGCAAAGGGAGGCCAAGGTGGATGTTACCTCCCATGGGATTGAATTTTTTTATATTTCTTATATGTATATAGATAATCCTTTGTGTTGTACACCCCAATTCTTCTAATTTAATACAATGGTCCCCTTAGTTTTTGCAGGTCTCACAAACACTTTTTTTTTTTTTTGGATAAAATAACAAACACTTAGGGCATGTTTGGTAGACTATAATAGACGTTGTAATGTAATAATTATTCCTATGGTTTAGTTATTCTTTAGTTTGGTTATATTTTTATTACAAGGAATAATGATTCCTTATGAATAGCTATTCTTCAAAATGAGGAATAACTATTTCTCTTTAAAAGGTTGTATTAGCTATTCCTTAGTAAATGCAATAATTTCAAAACTTAATATATTTTCAAATAAAAAAAACTTTCCATATACATCTAACAATTATAAAAATAAAAAATCATAAAAACTAACACATATCTCTCTTAAATTTAAAAATAACAATTTTTAAGGAGATATAATTGTATGAGTAAGAAATTTCCTAAAATAAATGTTAAGTTTCATTCTAATGTTATAATTTACAACCAAACTAATGAATAGGTCTAGTTATTACATTACAATATATTTTATTCCTAGTAATAAAGATTACAATTCCTGTCGTAATCTTCATTCAGTGTACCAAACATACCCTTAATTCCATTCAAAAGCCAAAGGTTTTGATAGTGTTAACATAAAATCAATAATACAACAAAAAAATTATTGGTCTTTATTAGAGAATTTTTACTTTCCTTATAAAATATATTTATAGACATACCTTGTTTAAAATATGCATATATTTTCCTTCAAATAAAGAAGTTATTGTCCCCTTAAAAAAAGACCACAGGTTATAATATAGACAAAAGCAAGAAAAAAAAAGTTTATTCATTAGAGAGGCAAGCAATATGCATAAAATTGGCCTCAATAGCTAACCAAGAAGAGAGTAGTTTAAGAATGTATCCTCAACCTTTTATAAAAATATTCCATTATAGACATAAAGAAGTTAATGTCTTAAATTTTGGGTGCCCTGGCTTTCGCTAAGATATACATGCCCAAGCCCAGGCACTAACAATCTTGTGATCAGGCTACATTTAGTTCCATCCAGGCCATTTACAAGCCAACTTGATGACAAGGACAAAGTTTAGCTACAAAATTGGTTGTAACCTTACTTAATATCTTTTTATTAGAGGTGAACTTTGATAAATTCACCATTGGATTACATCTTATTCTTATATCCTCTATGCTTGCAAAATTTCTAGAAAATTAAAGATCAATAGCTATGTCATCAACAAATTCTTTAAATTGCAAGTTTTTGTAATTTAAAATTATGCATAAAATATAAGCGTATAGATCATATAGTAAATAATATTTGATGGACACAAAATTTGACACGTGTATTAAGAGCGTAAAGAAAAAAATTCAACGGTTAAATCTTCAAAATATGTAGTAATATTTATTTTATTGAGTAAGATTATAGCCTTAAGCTACAACCAATTTCGTAGCTAAATTTTGTCCGTAGACAAATCACCTTTGATAGGACTTGTGTAAGGTGACTGTTCTACAACCTAAAGCTCAAAATAGGTTTTAGTTCAAATTGCAAGAAGGCAAATTATAATTTTAGAGTTTCATTTGTTTAATTCAAGAATATCCCAAGCAAAGTAACATACTATATACTAATGAGCATACCTCAATTGTCTAAGCCAATACTGAGAAGTTGGAGTGAGGGCAATCAGATACTTGAATTGAAATTGTAACTTTGTCTTTGCCTTTTCACTCATTGGTTAAGTTTTCTACAAACACGTTTGCATGTTTCTTTAGCATAAAGCTACTTCACACAAATAAAAACATCAAGATATAAAGTTAACAGTTTACCTTATTAGCTTTTGTCCTTGACTCCTTGTTAAATATATTCTATCAAGTTTGGTAATTTTCGATTATTCAAAGCTCTGAATCAGATTTTTGAAACCCAAATTAGCTTCTTGAAATATAGTCCTTCTATTTGGTTATTTAATATATTTCACAACACATAAGCGTTTTCTATGTGATTTTGTTTATTAGATAATGGGGTTAATGGGGTCCATTTCTATGATTGCACCCACCAACAGCCTTATGCCACATGTAAATGGGGTATATTTCTACGATTGCAACATTGTTTGTTTTTAGACCCCTTAAAACACAGCCAGATTAACCTAGTTAATTAGCCAAGTGATTATTTAGTCAAATTATCAGATCTAGGTTAACACAAATATATCATATCATTGTAAAGTGCAGAAAATAAATAACACAACGATATGATAACCCAAGAAAACCAAATTGGTAAAAAACCTGGGAATGATTTAACTTAGCTATCCTCAAGGTAAAACAAATCCACTATGAAAGAATTAAAGTTTACACAATAGTGACTTAGACCACTAACATCCTATTGCTACCTCGAGTAGGAAATTTACTACCACAACCACGTGACAGCTCCAAGTCCACAAACTACTTCTTTCTTGGATTCACAGCAAGTACAAGCACTCCCGTTTGTGTATCTTTAAGCTTTTGAAACTGCAACTGAATTGATCACCAAGCTCTTGACATCAATCTTGAGATTGGAAACTTTAAGTATGTATGAAGGCAAACACTTTTAGATTTCACAAGAGATTCACACACACAGCATAAAGAGCAACCTAAAAATGTGGCTAGGGTTTGCCTACTTTGAGCAAGCGTAAAATAAGACTAAACGTTTCAATCATGGTTTGCCAACATTACAAATTGAAATTCTAATACATTTAAACCTAAAGTCTTAAAACCCAACAAACTCCCTCTTTGGCAATCTGTGACAAAACACAAACTAAACAAAGTGCTCAAAGTTTACAAAAAACAGCCCATTACAAAAACATTTCCCAACAAAACAAATTCAACCTAACTACTATCTATCAGTTGCAAGTGTAGACAGCAGCACGACTGAATTAACCTGTATATTCCTGTAACACTTAACAAACACATAAACGCATGTGTGGAAAATACAAGTAAAACAAAATAAATTCTTGATTTCATATAACATAAACTACCAGACATATATCATGAATAACCTCATAAATATAAATCAATAATCAATGTAGCACAATGTGAAACAAGAAACAGAAATAAACACATCACAGTATCTCCCCCTATCATAGACAACCCAAATGAAACAAAATACATCATGAGCCAAAAAATATAAATACATGATGAAGCACCTAGATACAATCTAAAGCTCCACAGCTCCAAAACAACAAAAATCTCCCCCATCAACAAAATCTCCTATCCATATGTACTCCCCATTTTTGTGACAAATTGCTAAAAGGCAATCACTCATCATCAAAAGGAGGTGGCGGAGGTGATCGTCTAAAACTCGCCAAATCTGCTCTCAAAGCCTGAAGCTCAATAAACACATCCACCAACACACTTCCAGTTAGAGCATGGCTCTGATACCATCTGTCATGCCTCGCCCCCGTGTGCATGATATTGTCCTCTTTGGGCAGCCCAAAGGCTCTCTTAGTCCTTCATGGTTTTGTTCTTCCCCAGGTTGCGCTAGGGAAAAGGCCTCATACATAACATGGGAGGGCATTCCTTATAAGCACATCCCCATGTGCTTCCTTAAGCAATGTGAGATTCCATGAAATGTAAGACCCCCTTTTGGGTTACTACAATCCACCCCCCATACGGGCACACGTGTCTAGGGCATGGCTCTAATACCATCTGTCATGCCTCGCCCCCATGTGCATGATACTGTCCTCTTTGGGTCGCCCGAAGTCTCTCTTAGTCCCTCAAGGTTTTGTTCTTCCCCAGGTTGCGTTGGGAAAAAGCCTCATACACAACAAGGGAGGGCATTCCTTATAAGCACATCCCTTAGGCAATGTGGGATTCCATGAAATGCAAGACCCCCTTTTGGGTCACTACAATCCACCCCCCTTACGGGCACACGTGTCCTCTCATGTGGGGCCTACACTTCCGGCTAGGCCACGGCTCTGAAACCATCTATCACGCCCCACCCCCGTGTGCATGATATTGTCCTCTTTGCGTAGCCCGAAGGCTCTCTTAGTCCCTCAAGGTTTTGTTCTTTCCCAAGTTGCGCTGGGGAAAAGGCCTCATACACAACATGGGAGGGCAGTCCTTATAAACACAATCCCATGTGCTTCCGCAATGTAGGATTCCATGAAATGCAAGACCCCCTTTTGGGTCATTACAATCCACCCCCCTTACGAGCACACACGTCCTCGTGTGTGGGGCCCACACTTCCAGCTACGGCATGGTTCTGATAGCATCTGTCACGCCCCGCTCTCGTGTGCATGATATTGTCCTTTTTGGGTAGCCCAAAGGCTCTCTTAGTCCTTCAAGGTTTTGGTCTTCCCCAGGTTGCACTGGGGAAAAGGCCTTATACACAACAAGGGAGGGCTTTCCTTATAAGCACATCCCCATGTGCTTCCCTAGGTAATATGGGGCTCCATGAAATGCAAGACCCCCTTTTGGGTCACTACATCCTATGAGCTCTAGTCTTCGTAACCATGATGCTAAGGATCAAAAGGATAAACACAAAAGAGAAAAAAAAAAAAAAAAAAAAAAAAAAAAAAAAAAAAAAAAAAACAAAAAACCAAGGACAGACTACAAGTTAGCACAAAAATATATAGAAAATAATAATCTATATGATGCATGAACAATATCAACACATAATGCATGCTCTAATGCAGTAAGAATGAGTTCAATTTCACTTAAAAATCACAAAATTGGCTTGAGCATAGAGTTTTTATCAAAAACCCCAAATTTTGAAAATCCACTTTCAAAAATCCCAACAAATTGATCAATTGATCATTGCACATGATAGAGAACATAAAATAATGATCAAATCAATCAATCTAACAAGCCAATTTCATCAAATCAAGCTCAAGTGAACAAAATCCCCAAATCGGGTAGTTTCAAGCCCTAGAATTTCCAATTTTTCCCAAATTAACAAATTGATCAAATTAATTCACAAAGAACAGTTGTATATCATCCCATAACAAAAACCCATTGATCAATTTACAAAGAAAAGATTGAAAACATCAAAATTTCCAAATTTTCATAAGTTCGAAATTTTCCCCAAATGCATGACAAAAATGCATGAAAATAAATGAAAAAAGAGGGGTATAAAGGTCTTACTGGCCTTAGAAAACAAAAACCCTTGAAGAAATTTAAGGGAAAATGACAAAAATCTTGCTTTGAATCTTAGACCGAACGAATGGAGAGAGAAAGTGTTTTGAAAGTGATAGAACACATGAAAACACAAAGTTTTAAAAAACTCTCTATGTGATTTTCGATTGATTGAAAATTAGATTCAATCGATCAATAATTACATTCGATTGATCCAGAAGCAATCGAGCAGCGATCGAAACGGACAGATTCAAACCAAAATTTCAATCGCAATTTCAATCGGTCGAGAAACAAGTTTGATCGATCAAAAATCTAAAAAAATCAATTTTTTGAAAAACAGAGCAATTTAATGCAGAAACTCCTCAAAGCATATTATTTTATGAATAAAATGCATGAGTATGAGATGAAATGTTTTTCAAAAACACCTATAATGAACCTAGATCTCCCAAAAATAATATTTTCAATCAATTTTCCTTAAATTCTCAAACTTTAAACACATTTTGCATTAAACTCAAGGAAGTTTCAATCTTGGATGGCCAAAACAAAATCACACACAATAACATGTACAAAGTTTAACAAAAAGTAACTTGTGTATTGGGTGCAACTAGCAAACGCTTGAGATACATGTGAGGTGATATATGAATAGTAATCAAGCACAATTTCTACAAAATTCATCACATAAATTTGAGAGAGACTATCACCTAAAGAGTTACATCGTATAACTCCCACATCTCCTAAAATAAAAGCTTACAATCATGTAAGTTTCTTGATTTGCCTCATAATGTACACACCAATTTTATTTGATCAAAAACTTATTAATAATAGCCAGGATAATGTACACACCAATTTTATTTGATTGATTTAATTATAGTCCAATAATGTACACACCAATTTTAGCATTTAAACCGTGACTACACCTTATGTTTTTTTTTGTGCATGTGCTACACTTTCTCGAGCACAAAATCTTACGATATGTACTAAGGTGTTCATAGTTGGCTAGTAAACAGTGGTGAGATGGTTATTTATGCCTTTCTCAATAAGATCAAGTCCAACAATCAAAGACATATGACTTCAAGATCAAGATCATGTGATCAACAAATATAAACATCTTCCCACACAACATGCACTACAAAACTTAAACTTGTAAAGTGCAATAAAATAAGCTCATCCAAGCTAAACAAGGTACATAAACATGTTATGTAAAGATAAATTGGCCAGCCTTGATTTCAAATCCAAGAAATAATGCAAAACACATTTTGCTTCCCTTTTCTCTTTTTTTTTTTTTTTTTTTTTTTTTTTTAATTTTTGAAAAGAAATAACAAAAACAACCTAGAACGAAATGTATGAATGTTATGCAATGAAAATCCTAGAAAAGCAAAGAAAACAAAAAACAACAAAGAACAAAGGTCACAAAGAGTAGAGCGATGAAGCATAAGGACCATGAAAGTCAAAGATGATCAGGGACACAGAATAACACCAATTACTTGACGAAATGTCTCAAACTTACTTCTATCAAGAGGTTTGGTGAAGATGTTAGCATTCTGACGTTCAGTAGGGATATACTCAAGAACCACAATCTTTCTTTCAACAAGATCCCTAATAAAGTGATATCTAATCTCTATGTGTTTAGTCTTAGAGTGTTGAATAGGGTTCTTAGAGATATCAATAGCACTAGAATTATCACAGTAAACAACTATGGTGTCTTGTGTTATCCCATAATCACTCAAAAGCTTTTTCATCCAAAGAAGCTGTGAACAACAACTTCCAGCAGCAATATATTCTGCTTCTGCAATAGATAGAGATATAGAATTTTTCTTTTTACTCATCCAAGCAACAAGCAACAAGATTGGCTCCTACATAAAAACACCCACCGGTGGTGCTTTTTCTATCATCAGCATTGTCGGCTCAATCTGAATAAGAAAAACCAGCAAGAGACAAATTTGACTCTTTGCTATAGAACAAACCATAATCACAAGTTCCACTAACATATTTTATGATTCTTTTAACATCATTCAAATGTGAAACTTTAAGATTAGATTAAAATCTAGAGCAAACACTAACACTAAAAGCAATATCAGGACAACTTGCAGTTAAATACAAAAGGCAACCAATCATGCTTCTATATAGTGTAACATCAACAAACTCACCTAAGGGATCATTGGTTAGCTTTGCATTAGTAGCCATTGGTGTTTTAGCATGTGCAACCTTGTCAAGTCCAAATCTCTTGACCAGATTTCTGGAATACTTTGCTTGGTTGATGTAAATTCCTAAATATGTTTGCTTCACTTGCAATCCAAAGAAATAAGTTAGTTTACCAACCATACTCATTTCAAACATATTCTTCATCTCATCTGTAAAAGATTGAGTAAGAGAGTCATTAGTAGCACCAAAAACAATATCATCAACATAAATTTGAGATACTACAAAATAATTCTTATCCCTTTGTATGAAGAGAGTAGTATCTGCAAATCCTCTTTTGAATCCATGCTCAATGAGATATGCGGTCAACCTATCATACCATGCCCTAGGAGCTTGTTTCAAACCATAGAGGGCTCTCTTCAACTTGTAGACATCATCCGATCTGTGAGGATCAACAAAACCCTTTGGTTGTTCAACATATACCTCTTCTTGCAACATTCCATTCAAGAAAGTACTCTTGACATCCATTTGATACAACTTGAAATTTAGATGACTTGCTATGGCCAAAAGTATCCTAATGGATTCCAGTCTTGCTACCGGTGCAAAAGTCTCATCAAAATCAATTCCTTCCACCTGTGTGTAACCTTGAGCAACAAGTCTTGATTTATTTCTAATGACTATACCATGTTCATCTGACTTGTTCTTAAAAATCCACTTAGTTCCAATCACATTTACTTCCTTTGGTCTAGGAACTAATTCCCACACATCATTTCGAACAAATTGATGAAGTTCTTCGTGCATGGAATTAACCCAATCAGCATCTTGAAGTGCCTCATCCACCTTTTTCGATTCAAATTGGGACAGATAGCATGAGTGAGTAATAACATTCAAGGCTTTGGATCTTAATCTCATGTTATCATTCAAACTTCTCAATATGCTTGTGACAGGATGATTTAACTTTACTCTAGAAGACAGACCTTTGACCAGAGATGTGGAGGTACCTTTTTTTTTTTTTTTTTTTTTTTTATGAAGGACTAGACTCACTTTGTTCTTGTTAAGTTTCATGAACCGGTGTAGATGATTCTGGACTTGATGGTACTGAAACAGCATCATTCAACAACAGTAGTTCTTCATCACTATGCTTCCTAATATAATCATCAGGAATAGGGTCATTAACTTCCACAGTCTTTTGAACCGGAGGATTTTTTTCTGAATGAGTTTCTGAACACAGTTCATCATTGATCACCACATTTGAAGACTCCATGACTATTTTAGTTCTCAGGTTGTATACTCTGTAAGCTCTACTAGTGGAGGAGTATCCCAAAAAGTATCCCTTGTCGCTCTTTGCATCAAACTTTTCTAGGTTCTCCCTATCACGTAGAATATTATAGTTATTGCCAAATATCCAGAAGTATTTGACAAAAGGCTTCTTTCCTCTCCAGAGTTCATAGGGAGTTTCTTGGAATATAGTCTAAAATACACTTAATTGAGTGTATAGCAAGCAGTGTTAATAGCTTCTCCCCAAAAGGATTTGGGAAACTTTTTGTTGTGTAACATGACACGAGCCATCTCTTGAACAACCCTATTCTTTCGTTCCACTGTTCCATTTTGTTATGGTGTCTTGGGTGAAAAGAACTCTTAATATGTGCCTTGATCATTACATAAGGTAGCCAGCTTTGTGTTTTCAAATTCTCTTCCATGTTCACTCCTAATTCTAGTTATCACAATACCTTTCTTAACTTGCAATTTCTTGCACAAGTATATCATCTTTTCAAGAGCCTCAGCTTTATCTCTCAAAAGCACAACCTAAGTATATCTAGTAAAATCATCCACAACAACTAGAATATACTTCTTTCCACCTCAACTCTGAACTCTGGCAAGACCCATGAGATCAACGTGCAACAACTCAAGAGGTCTAGAAGTTTGAACTTTAGTTACCAACGGATGCTTGGACTTCACTTGTTTACCCATCTGACATGGTCCATAGATGCACTTTTCTATCTTCTCAAACTTGGGCAAACCAATAACTGCATCACACATGAAATCTTCTCTAATTGCTTATGACTTGCATTTCCCAATCGTTGATGCCATAAGTCTACTTGATTGATCTTTGTACTGAAACACTTGTTGCTTATACTTGGTGTTATACCATAGTAGTTGTCAGCTATCCTCACACCAATACACATACAGTCACCTCCTCCATCAAGTATCTCACATTCATACTTGGTGAAGAGAACATTCAGTCCATTGTCACAAATTTGACTAATGCTAAGTAAGTTAGCTTTCAACCCATCAACATACCAGACATCTTCAAAAACTGGCAACCCTGGAATGTCCACAGTACCAATGCCTCTTATCATAGATTTACTTCCATCTCCAAACGTGACTGTCTCAATCTTTCCTTCAAAGAGTGTCTTAAATAAGGCTTTATTTCCTGTCATATGCCTGGAACAACCACTATCCAAATACCAAAGACAAGAATCATGTGCCTTTAAAGCGGTTAAAGCAGTGTAACACACATAATTATCATCACATGTAATTATACCAAGATGCTCAAGGAAAGACTTAACAAAAGCAACAAAAGATACAAACCAAAAGTAGACAAGATGGAACATAAGCAAAAAGAACTTCCAAGAATCCATGACAACGGGGTCAAGGACCAACTCTTAGATAAAAGGATCTAAACACTAGAGCTAACTCGCTCTGATACCACTTGTTTGTTTTTAGACCCCTTAAAACACAACCAAATTAACCTAGTTAATTAGCCAAGCAATTATTTAGTCTAATTATCAGATCTAGGTTAACACAAATATATCGTATCATTGTAAAGTGTAGAAAATAAATAACACAACGATATGATAACCCAGGAAAACCAAACTGGTAAAAAACCTGAGGAGGATTTAACCTAGCTATCCTCAAGGTAAAACAAATCCACTATGAAAGAATTGAAGTTTACACAATAGCGACTTAGACCAATAACATCCTATTGCTACCTCAAGTAGAAAACTTACTACCACGACCACATGACAGCTCTGAGTCCACGAACTACTTCTTTCTTGGATTCACAGCAAGTACAAGCACTCCCGCTTGTATATCTTTAAGCACTTGAAACTGCAACTGAATTGATCACCAAGCTCTCGACATCAATCTTGAGATTGGAAACCCTAAGTGTGTATGAAGGCAAACACCTCTAGATCTCACAAGAGATTCACACACACAACATAAAGAGCAAACTAAAAACGTGACTAGGGTTTTCCCTTTTATACTTAAGGCAAAACATAAAACCCTACACGTCAAACGGGCTTGGGCTGAGTTGGAAAATTCTACAGAAAAAAAATCTACACGAGCTTCGATCAATCAAGTCTAATTTTCGATCAATCGAGCCAGGTAGATTTACACATTAAATCCTGTAGTACACTCGATTCCAACTTTACACATAAACCTACTTTGAGCAAGTCTAAAACAAGACTAAACGTTTTGATCATGGTTTGCCAACATTACAAATTGAAATTCTAATACGTTTAAACCTAAAGTCTTAGAACCCAACAAACATAAAAATGCCCTAAAAATTAAATACATTCTACATTGATGTATTTCATTGCTAGAAAATAAAAGCATTTAAAAATTAGCATATTTCCCATTTACACATTGTAACTCATAAAGATGATAACACAGTCCTCATATAGGTAAAGAATGTTGAAAATGGCATACGCAGCTGAGCAGAAAGTAAATGATAACAAATTGACTCAACTACATGGGTTACATGTAAGGACTTAGGAACCTTTCTAGTGACACTAAAAGCCAATCTTCTAAGGGGTCTCCACAAAAGGCAAAGCCAAAGAATAATTGTTGCTAATGTTGTAACAAAAGAGGAAAAGAATTAAAGAAATCAATATGTAACTCAATAATTTATGAATGCTAAATTTCACATATGTATGCATTTACGATGAAAAAGAATTGAAGATTGAAACATCATAATAAGAATTATAAATTTGACCAATCACATCTCCTCTACCACTAACAAGGTGTAGCCCCTTACTTTGAGAGTAACATCACAAGACAAGCAGCTTGGTTATACTTAAGTATGACTTAAAGCAGCAATATTTTTTTTAAGCTAACCACCATCCATTGATGTTGGTTGAAATCATAGACATTATGTAAAAAGAAATGAACAGAAAATTAAACTAAAAAAACCATAGCATGTAATTTTTAATAGACGAAATGAAAGAACATTTGTGGCTCTGATACTCTAAATCTTCTTACTCAGAAATATTTTACACTTAAAGTATTAGAGATGAACTGCAAGATGGCTAATCGTGCATGTCACTAAAGCAGTCACAATCGGCAATTCCAGAAGGTTTGCCTCTAGCTATTAATTTGACATTTGGCATATTCTACAAAATGCTTGATGGCTGATCACACCCTGGATCATGAATCTTCTGTTTGTGACACAATGGACTCAAACACAAAAATATCTGCACTCACAAAATAGCCACCAGACAACACATAAAATGAAGCTAATAGAATTTGGCTTGGTAAAGAAGCAATGAGAGAATGTACTTACTAAGAAAAAGCATCAGATGTTCTTGATCTAACCGGATTTCCAAATGAAGAAGAAGCCAAAGCCAAAGCAGAATTTGGCTTGCAAGCTAGATTTACAATGAATTTTTCTGCAACTCAAACAGAGCAATCTAAAAGATAAATACTCAACAACAAGCTAACAAAATAAAGAGTATCTCTAGAGGAGATTCATCTTACTACAAAAAAGAAAGAGAAATAGCAATCCAATTGTTTAATCTTTACCATATTTTACCATTATATATATATATATATATATGTATGTATATATATACTGAAACTCCTCTCTAGAAAAGAAAGAGGCGAGTTCATTCATTCAGCCCATAGTAACATTTTATCAAATACATGGAATGCTTACCTTTGTACCCTCTACCACAATTTGTGCTCCTCTCTGTCCAATGGCATTCCCATCTTGCTGTTGATGTTTATGCCACGTCTGATAGCTCTCCCATTCCCATCTTCATCTTTAAGAACCACAGCCAAGCCTACATTGTTTTGATCACATGATGCATCGAAATTAAGCTTTACCAATTGATCAAGTGGTTTGGTCCAAGCACTTCCCCTGTTTTGCTCTTTGGGGAGTGGTCTCAAGTAAAAGTCATACTGTTTGTTCAAACGATGGACTAATTGGTTTATGGTGGGTTTAGTGCTTGAAACCAAAGCTTCCTCTCGTGCCATCCAAAGGATTTTCATTGCCACTACCGCATATAGCGTGAACTCATCTTTGGTGATTCTTTCTATGAGTAACTCACTTGGGGGGTCAATTAAATGGTCAACAAATTCCATTACAGTTTGAGCTCGGATCATTTCGACTCAAAAACCCCATCTACCAACATACCACACTCCTTTGGCATAGGGACAACATTGAAATAGATGTAAAAGGGAATCTTCAGCTATTTCACAGAGAGGGCAATGGGTTTCTAAGAATCTGATGAGTTTTTGAGTAGTGACTCTACATAAAAACATTTTTAAGTTTTCATCAAAGGACACTCTTAAACTTTCACGAATTCTTATGCCAGCCATCTTATCTACAGTAGGATTCTGAGAAGGACAGATGCATGCTACATGGGCCCCACACCTTTCTATTGTAATTTTTGCCATTTTTGGATCATAATCTGAAACTTCACATAGAAGCTTAACGTTGTTGCAATCCTCTAAAACTATGCCATCAAATGAGCTATTGGTTCTATAGTGAAACCACACAAAAGATGATGAATTTAAAAAAAAATCATCTGCACAGATCATTCTTTTATAACCATTGAAAAGAATGTAGACAGAACAAAGAAATGTTTCATATTGACTTCCCATGATATCCTTCAATTCTACTTTCAAAGCAACACAGAAAGCAAATGCTAGAGATTCCCAACTGACTGAGAATGATATGGAGCTTCCAACACTTTGATGGTTGAACCACTTTGGAATCTTAGTTCCTGGAAGGACAAGGCTAAACTTAAATCCATCATAAGAATGGTAAGGTAGAGAACACATTACAGATGTATCGTAGCACTTTTCAGAAACAGAGTCCTGATGCAATGATCCCCTTGAACATACCATATTTTGTGGAAGCCCAAACATTTCTCGAAACTGATGCAAATTTAAAAAGCTTCAGTTTAGCAAATTTAGTCATATATTATATTTGGGAAAGTTAAAAAAAAAAAAAAATTTCAATGAGAAAGGGAGAGACCTGACTCAATAATCTTCTTCTTGATTGTGAATCCAAGGAATTGCACCCTCTTATATATAAATCTTGTAGATGTGGTGGAGGCATTGGAATTTCCTGAAGGTTCCAGCAATGTTGAAAGTGAAGCATTTTTAATTTCTGAAATCTGATATTGATTTCAGGGAGGGTAGTAATGTTGCTATAACGGAAACCTAGAGTTTTTAATTTGGGGAAACAATCAGGAGTATCCATGGCTTTTGGAAAATTGTCACAAGCTTCCATACAGAGAAAGCTAAGATTTTTTAAATTAGAGATGCTACTTGGAACCTCTCTCACATTTTTTAAACTTATACTTAACTTACGAAGGGCAATGAGATATTCTATTGATGAAAACAACGCTTCCGTTCCGTGCTCAAGACTTTCACAGTCATGACAATAAATCTTTTTAAGAGATTTCAACTTGAGGTTTCTTGGTATAATTCTAAGATTTTGGCATCCAGTGAGATTCCAGAATTTAAGCTCTTCAAGAAGTCCAACGGACTGATGAACCTCAACTAAATTTATGCATACAGAAAGGTTCAATTCCTTTATGTTTGGGGCAATCAGTGATAAGTCGGGTACCTTTGTAATAATTTTACAATATGATAAATCCATATATATCAATGTTTCGAATCGACACCTCTGTAGAAAGAAGCAATATTTTTTTGAAATTTATCAGTAAAAAGAAAAAAAAATTAATATGATAGGCTAAGAGGATAGATTAAGAAATACTACAAGTTCAATTACAAATTATTGTAAACATTTAAAAAAAAAAAATGCTAAAGATACTACAAGTATTACAAAATAAAATTTACAAACTAATGTAATAATGAACGTAAATGTTGGGCATCTGCTAACTCATAAATAAATATTTGAATTGTCTCTTTATGATTGGTAACACATCAATTTGATCAATTTGTACACTCAGTATAGTAAAACTTGTATAGCATGTAACATTACTCTTTTTTTAAGTGCACAAATTGATTTTGTTCATTGAAAATGTATAAAAATATTATTTAATTTAGTATTAAATGCACAGTTTTAGTTTTAATAAATAAAAAATGCACCTTAACTTGTTCCCTAAGAACACTCATTAACAAAAGCCTAATCAGAATTTATAAATGCTAACAATCATACCTCAAAATGCTCATCCAATTTTATGTGGCTTTGTCGCATATTGAGTAAAACGAGGTTTTTAGGCTCAAAGGCTGATGGTAAGGAAGATAAAGGAAATTCATTCCAATCAAGTAACCTCAACCCATTGGGAAGACATTCAAGGTCTTCACAAATTACATTGCGAACTTTCAAATATTTGAGATTCCTCATCCTTTCAAGATTCAACTTCATGTTTTTTGGTTTAGGCAAGCACATTGTTATGCCTCGAATTTCATTTGACCCCTAATTGAACAAAACATTAAGTAAACCACAATGTAAAAATAATTCACCAAAAAATAATTGATTGTTAAACTTTAAACAAAAGCCACGCTCATAAAATTATATTTTCTTAAACATTAAAAAAAATAAAAGGAATAAAAATGACTAAATCCCCTTGTGAAAAAATAGAAAAAAGTAAATCAAAACAACTCATACCGTATTTTCAATTAGTATTTCAGAAGCATCCTCATAACACAATAGCCTACTACGCTTCTCGATCATATTTGGTGATTCTTGTCGAACAATTTCCCAACCCATTTGTTGAATCAAGTCATGCATCGATAATTTGTTATCTTCAGTAACAATTATAAGACATTTATCAATAAGTCTTGCAATATCATAATATGGTTCATGGAAACTGATGTTTCTTAGTATATCTACAACTTGATCTTTGTAGAATCCTTTAAGAAAACAAGCAATATCAAGAAAAATTTCCTGTTGAGTCTGGTCCAATCCATCATAGCTTATTTTGAGTATTTTTTGAATGTCTCCCTTGGGAATTATTTTGTATTTGTCTAACGCACTTTTCCATTCATGTTTAGTTCTTCCATACAAATCTGCACCAATTATTTTTAGAACTAATGGAAGACCTTTAGCATAATCTATAAATTTGTTGACCAGTTCTGAATAATCTTCCTTGAAATTGTTTCTTCCGAAGGCCTCTTGACAAAAGAGTTTAAGAGCTTCATGTTTATTTAACTCCTTCACCTCGTAGTACATTACATAAATATTTTTTGTAAGAGTATCAAGCAAGTGTCTGTCCCTTGTGGTTATAATGATTCTACTTCCAGAAGTGAACCGATCATAATTTTCAAGAATTAATTCTATCTCATCCAATTTTTCAACATTATCAAGAACTATAAGAATCCTTTTACGATGAAGCCTTTCAATTGTCACATTGATTCCTTTAGATATACTCCCCACCTTCAAATTTTGATACCCTAAGATCTCATAACAAAGTGTCTCTTGTAATTGAATTATGCCATCATTTGTCCTTGATTTTTCAGTAACATTATCTAGAAAGCTACTTCCATCAAAACAATAATGAATTGCGTTAAAAATAAATTTTGCAATTGTTGTCTTACCCACTCCGGGAAGGCCAAAGATCCCTACAATGCGGACATCATTTGATTTAATATCTAAACACCGATGTATGACGTCATTTACACGAGTATCTATTCCAACAGTATATTTTACAACAGATAATTTCATGTGATTTGATTGAGCACTTGAGATCTCTTTAAAAATTTCTTCAATAAATTCAAATTGAGAGCAGCTGCAATTGTCATTTACATAATACAAAAAGTATGTAATAAGTTAGAACAGAATATAGAAATACATGAACAAGGACTAAATTCAAGATGTTTCATCTATGCGCTACAACTAACATATCATATAATCTATATCTATATCTATATAATAATATATAAAAGTTAAAGCGTAGAATTTAATTTTGTTATGCTCATGTTAAGCCACATCATCAGCCACACCACCATTATACACACACACACACACACACACACATATATATATATTTACAATATTAATATATTCAATAGTACACCATGACTTTGCACATTCTCTAACCTCATTGTAACTTATCAATCATAATAAAACCATATATCTTTGGCAATATATGACTTCTCAACTAATATCTCTATATTCCCTCAAAAAAAAAAAAAAAAAAAACACTTATATCTCTATAATTTTTTAATCAAGTTTTACCTACATTATCTCTTAAATTCTAGCATTACATTATTTTTTAACCTTTCCTCTTCTCATTGTAAACTCTACTTCTCCCTCCATTATATCCCACTCTAACCTTATTCTTCCCACAACCATTCCTCAATTGTTTTAAATTTTCATTTAAATTTCTTATTGCCCCTTTTGTATCTCTCCCCTCTATTCATTCTATGTTTTGCTTGCAAATTCTTTGTTATTATTGATTTGATTGTCACGTCTCATTTATGTTAGCAATGTTATGCTTATGGCCGAAAAGTTTCCAAGTTAAGTGTTAGCGATATAATGTTACCTAGCTATCATATTCAAATTAATTTATGTTTATTTACTACTAATATTATTTGATCCATATTTGGTTTTTGGTAAAATTAAAACAAGGGGTCATTCTCCAGTACCCCCAATATTTTTAGTGGGTACAGTACCCACACAAATCTCAACCATTAAAACTGTGTTGTTTTAATCTTAACCGTTAATTTAAGTTTAGTGGAAACCTATTACCGGTAGACCAAGTAAACATATAAAAGCCAAAAAGAAAAAAGAAAAAAATAGTGGTTCCTCTTCCCCATCCTCTCTCCCGTCCTCCCCCTTAGGCTTCGCTTGGGAGTTCATAAGGGAAGAGAATGGAATGGAATGGAACGATTGTAAGGGAATGAAAAAGAATGGAATGAAATGGAATGTATTTAAGTAAGGGAAAAGAATGGAAGGAAATGAAATTAAATAACCTTGATTGGATGTTTTAAAATAAAAGAATGGAAAGGAATGAAATGAATGGAATGTAAGTAATCTTGTTTGGGAGCAGCATTGAGGGAATGGAATGGAATCATTTTATGACAATATTACCATTAGACCCCTATTTTAAAATAAAGAGTTGAATATATAGGGGTATTTTGGGAGTTTTAGTAAAAAAATCATTAAATCTAATTCTATTCCCTCCCATTCCTCCAAATTTCAGGGGGAATGAAAATTTGAGGTTTTAAGGGAATAGAGAGGAATGAGTGTTCTCTCCTACCCATTCCATTCCCTCCCACTTAAACTCCCAAATAAGGGAATAGACTTTCCATTCCCTCCATTAAAACTCCCAAACAAGGGAATGGAAGAATATTCTAAAATGATTCTTTTTATTCCTTTCTATTCCATTCTATTCCCTCCTCCCAAGCGAGGCCTTAAAAAACCCAGATTCCTTCTTCTTAAATGGGTTCCTTATGTCCATCAATTTCACTGTCATCTCGCCCGCATCCCCATTTACCAACCGTTGAAGGTTTCTTAAAGGATCAAATCTTTTGATTTTTGAGGTAAGGATAGAATAAAACCCTAATTTCTTGGTTGGTTTTTGAGAATTTTTTGGAATTTCGCTCTTAAATTTCATTGTACCACAACGTTGGCAATACTTCTATGCTGAAGAGGTACTAATTTGGTTATTTATTTTCAAGTGGCATAGAAAGTGCTTGTTGAAATGCTTCATAGGGATTTAGTTTTTCTAAACTTGTTGTGGCTTTGTGTTCGATGATCAAGAGGTTTGGGTTTTTGTTATTGTGGTGCTGAAATATATATATATATATATATGTTAGCAGAGGAGAAGGCCACACCTTTGTATTTAAGGTGGAAGGCTTTTTGTAAAAAAAAATAAAGTTTTTTTCTGCTATGTCTTAACTCCTAAGGAGGAGTTGCTATTGCTTTGTTTCTCTTTCATATCTTTTCTTTGGTGTACATCATTTTAATTACTCAACACTATTATTTATAGACGTAGAGAGTCGGTCGATTTGGTTGATTCCTTGAGTATGTTGAAAAAGAAAATAGCCAGTTGTAATTCTGTTGCTACTGCACATCTCAAAGTCAAGGTTTGAATTTTGTTTTGAGTAGTTGTTTTCTAGAGTTTATGAGTAGTTGTTTTCTAGAGTTTAAGCGCTTTTGTGTTGCATTTTGGCTTGCTATTTTCCTTGTTTTGGGAATAGCATCACAGGATGTTTCTGGTGTCTGAGCTAATAGAATTTTTAGCTGATTTATCCAAAAAAAAAAAAAAAAAAAGGATTAAAGAGATTACATATCAAAATAACAAAATGTTTTGATACATCCCGTAATTTTCATATTGACAATGTTGAATCTATCAATGGCATTTCCAGATGGCTAAATAAGGGAAAGAGAACTGCTTTTTGTGATGGTGGTGCTTAGCTTACTCAATGACATGGTTTTTTTGTGAATTTCACAAGGTCAATTGAGTTTTTTCATATTCATTTCTTCATATCATTATGCTTATTTTATTTCTTGGAAATTTGTTCATATGAAACAAAGAGAGCAAGACCCCTGGGCAAATGCTGTTGAGAACATTTGTAATGCAACTAGTTATGTCTAGTGCTTAGTCTAGAGAGTTGATACGCACATAAATTACAGAAATTGAAAGATACAATTCTAAGGTCTAAGCATTCAAATGGATGATTTGTGTTTATTTTAATTAGGCAAGATAACTAAGAGTGAAAAAGAAAATTAACAGGAAAATTAAGAGCACTTCTTAACTAGTTAGTGCTTCTCTTTCACTTTCTTACAAAATTTACATTTGGCTGTGTTCTACTCAGAAACTGCTTGATTATTTCATTGAGTCATTCATGTATCAATACTATTAATTTTGCTAACTTGCAAGTAGACATGTTGATTATTAGCTTTGCACATTCCTTTTATTTAAATTTGTATTGTTGAGTTTTTAAACATTGTAATGTAAAAGCAGATTTACATGGTTTGTTAGTGCATTAGTATTCTTTACTTCTTTTTTCTTTTTCTTTTTTCCTTTATGGGTAAGATATATTAACAAAAAACAAAATACAAAACCACATAGATCTTTAATAACCCTGCACTCTCTGTACAACACTCTATAGAGACTAGATTTACAATAACCAAAGGAATAACATAAAGCTCCCCGGAAACACACAAATATGAGTGACAGGGAAAGACCCCACTTCTATTAACAGCAAATGCACTTAACTCCTATAACATTAGAAAAGAGAACTTCTTTAAAACAAACCAATGATCAACTCCCTGCCCAAGCTTTCCCTATTTGCTTTAGTTGACAACCACAATTACTTGCTCTCTCCCTCTCTCTATGGGTTTAAAGTAAAAGTCTTAACTAGTCAAATAAAAGAATGACACTCCAATTCTTTCCTTTATGACTATATTTTCATGGATTGTGATCTAATTTTACAAAAATAGCCATCTTTCATTTTTGGTAACTCATAATCTTATGGAAAATTTTGGAATAAAAAACTATAGACTTTGTATTTGCTATGATCTGGCCAGATTGAATGACTTCCCAGGGCTAACTCAACTATATGGCTGTGTGCTTACTACTTCCTGGTATTGCAGTTTTCAAGCTATAACAAGTTTTGTCCATGTGTTTAAAGATTGCTTTGAGAAAATTATGCAGATACATAATGCCTTTCATTTCTACATAAGTTTATCACTAATACAATCATCACATAATGTCCTACTTTTTATTTTATTTTTTCCCCTTTCCTTTGTTTTATTGTCCAATTTATTTTATTTAAGTTAACTCATTGCTTCTTCCATTTTTTCTCCTTAAAAAAATATAAAAGCATGTGCTTATAAAAACAAAGTTATTGGCAATTGGAGGACATTGAGATCTTGTGCGGGATGGATAAAGCTATTGGAGTTGGTGCAAAATATATGGACGATGCAGTTTGAAGTTATGACTGAGGAAGGAGAAAAGTGATGAATTCTCCTATTGCACAACAACACATCAACATTTGGTATCAATAAGTTATGCAATTGAGCCTTGACAAAGAAAAAAGAGTAGAAAAGGTCCACTTTGAAATAATTTTTTAGTTTGAGATTTTGAATGTTGTTAAAAAAAAAACCCATTTATTTTGGGTTCTCTCTCTCTCTCTCTCTAAAATATTTTAGTTGGCAAGACTTTTTTTTTTAGTTGGCTATGATGGAAGATATTTAGTCATTATCTTGTCGATTGGTCTATCAATGGCTTCTTTGTTTTGAATTTTGTGTAAAAAACACATATTCTGGATACTTTATTGTCTCTCTTGAAATAGAACTTTCTAGTTGTTAAGAACTTTGAAACAATTTTTTAGTTTGAGATTTTAAATGTTGAGAAAAAACTCATGCATTTAGGTTCTCTCTTTATGTTGATATAGAACATTTTAGTTGTCAATAACTGGAAAAAAAAAAAAAAAATTAGTTGGCTATGATGATAGATTTTTAGTTATCATCTTGTCAATTGAATTGTCAATGGCTTTTTCATTACCCATGTATTTATTAAAAAATGTTACTAAAATTAAAATGTAGAAGGTTTAAGAGAAATAATAATTGGAAAAAATATTTTATTAATCTTAAATCCAAATCTAAATTCAAATTTAGGTATCTAAACAATGAAATTTCAAATCATTCATTGTAAAAAGACCTAAACAAGGAATTTAAAAATCAATGGATTTCAAATCAAGGCTTTTTAAATCCATTAATTTCAAAATCAATGGGTTTCAAATCAAGCAAATAGAGTGGTTGTATAAAATTTTCATTTTCATTTTGGTCTTGCTAGAGGTTTTAGGGGGTATTTTGGTCATATTTTAGGTTTCGTGGTTATTTTAGTCATTTTTTAGGTTTTATGGTAATTTTAGTCATTTTTTAAGTTTCAAGGTCACGTGGTAATTTTTTTGTCCTAAGGCTATTTTGGTCATTTTTTAAGTTCGTGATTATTTCAGTCATTTTTTTGGATTTTATAGTAATTTTGGTCATTTTTTTAAGTTTTAGGGTGATTTTTTCATTTTTTAGGTTCTAAGGGTATTTCGGTAATTTTTTGGTTTCAAAGGTATTATGGTAATTAGTGAGAAAAAAAAGAGAACCACTGAATGTGACAAAAGTACCAACAAGTGTGAGAAATCTACAGTCTAATGTAATGTTGGTACTGCCTAACGTGACAATGGAACCATCAAATGTGAGAAAGAAATAAGGAGACCACTAAATGTGACAAAAGTACAATCTTTGAAATAAGAGAACCAAATGTGACAAAGAAATAAGGGGACCACCAAATGTTGATTGATGACTATTTCATACTGGATCTATAGTTTCAATTCAAGTGTTTACTTCTTAGCAAAAATTCAAGTGTTTACTAAAAATTTTAAAATTGTCAACAATCTTTGGATTGGATTTTTTGCATAACTTGCTAATTGTATAGTCACCCTATTTCCAACCTTAGATACCACAATAAACACACAACTATGATTAAGTTGCAAATGTTGCATAAGAACAATTAGAGAGCACATAAGGTTATACATCTTCGGTTTTATAGTATATATAAATATCAAGAAAGCGACCTCAACTAGGTTATTTTACAAGGAGGTATGCCCTTGAATGTGATGGGAGCTACCAAGGGGGATACGTAAGAAGTTAATTGGTATACCAATTAAATGTGGAAGAAACCAAGATAAATCTAGCTGATTTTTTTTGTGAACAAAAGTAATTATTGTTGCTAGGCTAATTTCTTGAGATGCATTTTTTTTTTTTTTTTTTTCATTTTAGATTTTAGATCTAAATTTTTTAATAACTTTAAAAAAATTACTATTGTGATGAGCTGTTATTAGTAAGTGAAAAAGTGACTTCAGTGGTGGATCCAAATTTAAAATTATGGTCAAATGTAATATTGGTACTACCTACTGTGACGATTGAATTGTCAATTGTAAGAAAAAAAATAGGGTACCATCGAATGTGACAAAAATACGGTCAGAAGTGATGTTGGTATTGCCCAATGTAATAATAGAACTGTCAAATTTGAGAATAAAAAATAGGGTACTACTAAATGTGAAAAAAATAAGTCAAATATGATGTTGGTACTACTTAATGTGACAATAGAACAATCAAATTTGAGAAAAGAATAAAAGAATCATTATATGTGATAGGAGAACTATAAAATTTGATATTGGAACTGCACACTGTGATAATGGAACCATAAAATTTGCCAAACAAATAAAGAAACCACTAAATGTAACAAAAGAACTATCAAATGTGATGTTAGAACTGTACAATGTGATAATGGAATCGACAAATGTGAGAAAAAATAAGGGAACCACCGAATGTGACAAAAAGACTATCAAATGTGACGTTGAAATTGTACAATGTAAAGACGAAAGCGTCAAATGTGAGAAAAAAAGTAAAGGAACCACCAAATGTGAGTAAAGAATTGTCACATATAATATTGGAACTGCACAATATGAAAATGAAACTGTCAAATGTAGAAAAAGAAATAAGGGAACCACCGAATGTGATAAAAGAACTGTCACATGTGATGTTGGAACTACACAATGTGAGAATGAAATTGTCAAATGTGAGAAAAAAAAGTAAAGAAACCATCCAATGTAAAAAAAAACTGTCACATGTGACAAAAATAGAGTAGATGTGATGTTGGTAGTACTATTTAATATGACAATGGAACCATCAAATTTGAGAAAAAAAATAAAGGAACCACTATATGTGACAAAAGAACTGTTAAATATGATGTTGGAACTGCACAATGTGATAAATAGAACCGTTAAATGTGAGAAAAAAAAAAAAGGGAACCACCGAATATGACAAAAGAATTATCAAATGTGATGTTAGAACTGCACAATATAATGATAGAACCATCAAATGTGAGAAAAAAAAATAAGGAAACCACTAAATGTGAGAAAAGAATTGTCATATGTGATGTTGAAACTGCACAATGTGAAAATGAAACTGTCAAATGTAAGAAAAAAGTAAGGGAACTACCAAATGTAAGAAAAGAACTATCACATATGATGTTAGAACCATAAAATGTGAAGATAGAACCGTCAAATGTGAAAAAAAAGTAAATGAACCACTAAATGTGACAAAAAAACTGTCACGTGTAATGTTGAAATTGAACAATGTACGATGGAACCATCAAATGTGAGAAAAAAAATAAAGGAACTGCCGAATGTGACAAAAAACTATCACATGTGACGTTAGAACTGCACAATGTGAGGATGAAACCGTCAAATGTGAGAAAAAAAAAATAAAGGAACCATCAAATGTGAGAATAGAACTGTCACATGTGATGTTGGAATTATACAATGTAAAGATGGAACTGTCAAATGTGAGAAAAAAGTAAAGGAACCACTAAATGTGACAAAAGAACTGTCACATATGATGTTGGAACTGCACAATGTGACGCCGTCAAATATGAGGAAAAAAAAAAGGAAACCACCGAATGTGACAAAAGAACTATCACAAGTGAAATTGGAACTGTACAATGTGAGGATAGAATCGTCAAATATGAGAAAAAAAGTAAGAGAATCACCAAATGTGACAATAGAACTGTCACATGTGATGTTGAAATTGCACAATGCGAATATGAAACCGTCAAATGTAAGAAAAAAATAACCTAGTATAACAGATTAACTATTAGTGGGTACGGTACCCTCCCTTTTTTTTTTGGGTACCGTAGAATTACCCAAAAACAAAAGACTAAGGGTCCGTTTAGATACCGCTTATTTTGTTGAAAACTGAAAATATTATAACAAAATAATTTTTAAATGTGTAAATAGTGTTGTGAGACCCAATTTTAATGTTTTTTTTTTTTAATAAAGTACTTGTGAGTCCCGTAAACAATGGACGGGACCCACTGAACAATGCATAGTGTCTCCTGAAATGGGTGCATCAAAAAAAAAAAAAAAAGGCCAAAACGCAAATGTTATCCAAACGGGTATTAAGGTGGTAACTAAAAGTAGAGAGAATAAAATTCTTTAAATACTTACAAATTACAATACATACACACTCAAAATGGTCACAAATTTTTTTTTTAAAAACTTAAAAATGGCCTCAATTATTGTAGCTTTTGTTAGCTTTAATTATTAACTAGCGTGTAGCTTATGCATATATACGGATACAGTTTTAAAAAATCACAATTATACGGTTCAAATTATACATTGTTTTTAGAAGAGATTATATGGTATTAGCTTTATATATATATATATATATATATATATAATTTAGAATTTAATTGGTTTTATACTCTTCAGATTTTGTAACTAATAATTCACTTGCCACAAAAATTAAACTTAGATGGACATGTGGTGAAAAATTGAAGAGCAATTTGGTTATTGATGTGATTTTTTTTTTTTTTTTTGGGACTTTAGATCTTGAAAGTGTTTGTATATGTACACTCTTTTTTATTTTTTTGTTTGACAGTAGGTAGAAACAATTTATATATATATATATATATATATATATATATGTTCCTTTTAGGTTTTGAATCATGTTTTTGTAAGGGTTTGGTTTTGGAAATTTTTTTATGCTATTTACATTATTTTATTTATAAAATTTTGAGATAAGTTTTCTACATTTTATGTATCTGAGGTGACTTTTTTTTCCCCTTAATCAAGGTTTTGATGTATTTTAGGTCCTAAAAGTAGATGTTTCATTTTTTTTTTTTTTTTGTCTAACTTATAAATTTTTTAGATACATTTTCCGTGGATTTGATATTAGGGAGATAAAGTTTGGATATTGAGAAAATTTGTCAAATTTCTAACATAGCTAACTATATAGTAAATAATATATGGAAACGGTTCTTTTTATACTTTACCTTTTAAGTTCTCAATAAATAAATAAATAAATTCATTTGATAATAGAGAAATTTTTTACTTATTATAATAGGTATATTCGTATTACCTTTTTTATAGAACATTTATACGCATTGTGCAAATCAACGACTCGTATATAACAAAAGTTGAAACCCTAAAAGTTGTGGTTACAACACGTGACATACTCTCGTTGAGCCAAGTTCCTATGCCTTTAAAAGTTTTGGTTAATTTCCATAAAAAAAAAAAATTGGTTAATTATAAATTAAATATTAAATTGTATAATTTATGTTGTTAGTGAAATTATAAAACCTTTAGTACACTATATAAAAACTTTAAAATGATAAAATAATCAATTAAGTAATTATTGTCACCAAAAAATTTGCAATAAAGTAAATTTTATAATTTATGTCCAAATTATATCATACCATATACTATATACTAATAAAAATTGTATCCTACATTGTAGTTGTGCTAAGATGCCCTCCTCTTTATTTATTTGGTTTATATTTTTCTTTTTCTTTTTTTCTCTTTAGATCATTTGGTGTATTATAATTAAATTATAACAATTTCATAGTTGCTCTAAGTTGAACTCTATCGTCAATGTTCAAAAATTTTAAATAAAAGTTACCCAATTAAAATTCTACTCTGAACAGTTTTTCAAATTTTGAGAGAAATTTCATTATTTATTTTATATTATGTCAATGGCCTACCACAAATTTTTGGTTTAATAATAAAAGTTTAATTATACAAGTCATGTTTGCACTATGCAGCGTAATATAATTCCACCCTTTTGCTTATTATAAATAAATTAAAATTATTAACATAGTTTACTTTTAAGTAAAACCATAGTACAAAATATTTAAAAATATAAAATAATATTTTGATAAAAAGTCAATTATAAATTTCAAGAAATTTAGAACGCATTTCATTATTTATTTTATAATCTATGTTAAACTTGGTTTTACATGGTGTGTATTCACCATGTAACTTAGTAAATTTTTATTATCTAATTTATAATTCACTTTTAACAATGTTATTGAAGTATTTTCTTTAGTTTAAATATGATTTTTTATTATACCTTGCATCACATCTGCATAACACTAGTTGTTAATAAAAGTAAATTACACCCTCAAAAAAAAAAAAAATTACATAAATTTTATATATGTGAGGAAACAAGTTATTAGGGACCTACTTTTGATGTTTTTACAAAATTATTAAGTACTTTTTCAAAAACTTTCTAAATATTGCAGAAGAAAGTCCTAATTAATTGGTAAGACTATCTTGATTTTATATTCTTATGTTTCTATCATTGATCTTTGTAGCAACTAGATTAGCAATTAAAAATTAATACTTTCATAATTTGACCCCAAAAAAAAAAAAAAAAAAATTAAAGCCATCAATGAAAAAAATTAGTGGAAACTGGTGTTAATTTACTTAAAATTTAGTGACTAGACACACAATTGAAAACTGTAACAATAAAATAAATAAATAAAAAAAGTGAAAGGGTAGTAATTAAATACCCGTCCTTGTAGGTCAAACCAGATATGCTACCAGCTTTGTTTAGAGCTTCCCTCCATCTTTGCACCTTCTTTATATTATTTATTTCATGTTTTGCTAAAGCTTCTCCAAATTTTCCCTTTTGGTTACGTACTTCCGAGGGATCCACCTTATAAAACACCGGTAGCACCATTTGTCCATTCTTCTTACACTCAAGAATTTCAACAAGTTCATCCAAGCACCATTTAGAAGATGCAAAGTTCTCAGAGAATACAATTATGAAACTCCTTGAACTTCTAATAGCTTCGAGAAGTTCAGTAGAAATTTCTTCTCCCCTTGAGAGTTCATCATCGATGAAAGTGCGAATACCTTTTAGCTTCAAAATGCCATTCAAATGGCTCGTAAAATCCATGCAGGTATCTTCCCCTCTGAAACTCAAGAATACATCATGTTTGTATTGGTGAGTGATGAAGGAAGAGGAGGCTCGTTCATTTGTCAGAATAGCCATAGTCAAATGGTACGTTTGAGAAGATCTAAAAGGAAAAGGAGAAAGAAAGCTTGATGAAATTAGGCAAGGGACAGTTAATGAAAATTAAAATAAGAGATTTTTCTGAATGGATTTTTGAGAGAGAATGGGAATAACAGAGTGAAGAAATTGCATGTTAGTTGCTGTTTTGAAGAAGACTAAATCATAGTCAATTGTGAAAATGCTACTTGTAGTCTGATTAACTTTTTTAGAGAAATCAATTTTATAGTTAGCGGCCCAAACACGGAGGCTGAGCAGATAAGAAAGAGACCCTTTTGACTCCGTGGTAAATTATCCCCTAAAGAAAGTAGGAAGATATTTCTTCGTTTACTCTGATCCAGGAAAGTGTGTATTGCCTACAAAAAAATAACCTGCTTGGAGATGACCTGTTAACGTGTTTTGGGGCATAAAGATGACTGTTTGTGGGCCTAAAATTGAAAAGTGTTAGATGGGCCTGGATGATCCATTTCATTGTAATACATCACTGTCTAATACAGCTTCTAGGCGATCATTGCAAAGTCTTCTATTATCAGTTCATTATTACAAAAAGCTTAAAGTGTTCTCGCCAATCAAATAGTATTGTGTCTCATGGGTGGAGTCATTACTTCAAATTCAATCATCAACTATTATAAGAACTGCAACATATATACAAGATTAAGCTAGCTTCAGGCAAAGCCTTTACTTGATTAGACGACTACTACAAGCAACTGCATCTCACATAAACTCCATAAAAATATTTAGAGCCAACCAAACCGGAAAAGCAAATCTACTGTTGTGTGAGTACTACCAAAAATTACATGGAAAAATCCAGGTACATCAATCCAACCAAAACCAGGAAGAAAAAAAAATAAATAAAAAGAAGGCAGTCAAGCTTTCATCAACCTGCTGCTGTTGCTTCCAATGAATGTTATAATAGTCGAGTCCAACCAATACGCTCTTTCCTAAGCAAAAAATTCGATACAGCTGTGCTACTTGTGAAGAACAAAATCACCAGCACTCTTTGTACCACATTTAAAAAGGCCTCCTTAAATGGAAAGACAAATAACAGTAGTACTAAGCCAATGCTAACAACTCGCGAGTACCTTTCCCCAATCTCCAGATTTACAAATAAAACAAGTTCCATGCCACTTTAGATTTTCATTAGCAAAGTTGTCTGCTAAAGCAAGGCTGCTCCTGCCCAGTAGATTTAAATCATAAAGAAATTTAAAAGGAGCTGATCATCTAATATAAATCCAGCTGTGTTCCCACTCTACATAGTAAGGAAACTCCTAAATCCAACCTTGTCCCCACCATTCTTTTTTCTTCAATAATCACATTTAATCATTAAAAATAAGCAAAGATATATCTTAGATTTTTTGGGGCAATTATTATTTAAAAAGTTAAAAATAAAAAGTATAACATGAACATGAGGACAGATCGCTGCATTGCACCTAATCCTGCACTTAATAAGAGGACTGCTCACAAGAAGCTTATCGCAAAAGAACTAAAAGATGATCACAATGTGCGCAATTATTCCAAATCAACTTCAAATTTTATTCTCTTCCGGTAACCAAGCTAAGCTACATCACATGATCATGCTTTAAAGAAGCTCTAACTATCTTCTTGAGAAGACCATCAACTTTCCACTTGGAAGGAAAGTTCAGAAAGAAGGGTTACCTCAAGTTCCCAACATTGCACCACCAGGGGCAATGTGGTTGAAGGTGGATCAGAATTAACCCACTGAACCCAACTGCTCATATTTGACTATTGAATCATGGTCTCCATGGTTAATGAACTCTCTGCAAAACCTCCTGCCACTCTGGCCATATCAGACCCCAACTCCATATACTTATATCATTTAATCGAAATACAAAATTCAACCTTATTCGTAAAGCAGTTAAACCCAGACTAGAGGTTAAAGTGGAAGGGCCAGAGGATGATAAAAAGGTCAAAGAAGTAAACCATAAAGGCTAAAAGAATTTAAATGACCAAGAAAAAGAAAAAAGTAATCTAATAAATGTTAGCCTTTTTTTTATTTTTTTATGATGGAATAAATGTTGGAGTCATGATATGATTGATATGAGAGAGGGAGAGAGCGAGAGAGATCAAATAACCTAACCACCTAGGCTAGCAGTAAAATGACTTATTCAGATAACCTGTTCTACCCAACCCATTTTTGGACAGAACTGAGCACTAGAAAAGATAACTGTCTTCAATCTATATCTCATTTTCAAAATTTACAATCTTTGTACCTCATTTTAAACTCCAGAATCTTTGCATATTACTAAAAAAATTTGTAATCACATATTCAACTTTGGTCTTTCTCAAATCTTTCCCCATGTTCCTTAAATAGGATAAAAAACCCATATCTCAAACTGCAACTTCATAGATAAACAAGTCAAATTTCATATCATGATAAAAAATTAACCATTAATTCAGATTTGAAATATATTTCTCCATCTAAAGAATAAAACCCATATATCATAAAAGTATTCAACAAAAGAGAAATAAAATTTTTTATAGAGAACTCCAAGTTTTTCAAACTAAATTCCAATCATCAAAGAAACAGATACTATTTTTTTTTTTTTTTTAAAAGGCATTTTGATCACGAATAATTTTGAACAAAATGAGGGAAGTGTAAATATCAACCATAGTGTCAAGTTCTAATAACATAAAGAGATCAAAACATGTAAAAGCTGCAAGCACCTATGGAATAGTAAGATACAATTAAAATCTAATTAAACCCTAATGAAATTTATACAACACGGGAGATTTAGATTACTTTCAGTTTGGCTATTTTTGTGAGGCTATTTTTGTACAACATATTTCCACTCAGGCAAAATTAAGGTTTACCCAAAGATCAGGTGGCCTGCTCCAATCACAAAACTAGTGTTTACTTCACCTGCTTCTTATGGTACAGTCTTGAGAGAAGCAAAAAAATTGGGCATGAATTAATATATCTTAATAATAAATTTCATTACTTATCAAAAAATAAAATTGCAATGAAGCAAATGCAGTCATGCTCGGCCTAACCACATCATACTCATGAAAAAAAAAACAAAAAATACCCAAATTGATACAACTGCAAAACGACGTAGTTTTAGTGCCAGATTGTATATATCAAAAAAAAAAAAAAAAAAAAAAAAACCTATCCTTGCCGTTTTCTTCTTCTTCCTGTTCCTTGCATTTGCTTTCATGGCTTCTCTGGGTTTTCTTCAATCTACTACTGTAACATAAAAATAAAAACTGTAAACATTGATACATATATGTTGAATTATAGTGTGTGTATTTATTTATATACCGATGCGATGCGGTTCCTCGTCAGAGTGCAAAACAGCCACCGCTCGCAGCACCGGTCGTCTTCGGTTCGTCCACATCGCCGCCGACCACCGCACCGGACACCTACGGCGGGCTTGTGAAGCGTTCGTATCGGTTCGGCGCCGGCCGGCTTCATATGTGCCGGTCGGTGCCTGAACAGGCCTGATGTGGTAATTTCCCAGACATGCCATTGCTAGACATAATAAGATCAGTGAGAGTGGTGATACTTAGAATTGAAGATGGAAATTGACCTTTCAACTGGTTGTTCCTCAAGCTTAGAATTGTCAGATTGGACAATGAATCAAACCAATTGGGGACAGTATCATTAAAAAAGTTGTCATCTAGCTTAAGAGTTTGAAGCTTCACCATTGTAGATATCTTAGGAGGAACCGAACCAAAAAGAAAATTTGAACTCAAATCCAGATATTCAAGTGAAGAAAGTCTACGAATTTTGTCTGGAAGTGGACCCCAAATGCCCAAAGATACCAAACTAAGAACTCTCAAATTGGTTAGCCTTGCCAGGGTGGCCACAAAAGAATCCAAAGAGAAGTTTTCTGATAAAGTTTGTTTTGGAATTGCAAACCCATGAAAGTCACTAACTTTGGCAGTCTTGTCACCTACAATTCTGAGTTCTGTGACAAAGTTGTCTTGGCATGTGATATTTACTTGTGGAAATGAAGATAAATAGCAAAAATCTATGCTACGATTATTCCAAATCTCCAATTGATTAGGGTACTCCAAGTGCTTTCTAAGCTGCTGAAGTACTTGGGTTTGAGAAGACTGTAATGGATAAGTACCAAGAACAAAGAAGCTCCATGTAAAACAGAAAAGCAAAACTTGCTCAAGGATCAAGAATAAATCATGTATCTAACTCTGCAAAACTTGCTCTCTGTTTTTGGTTAGCACTGTGGAACTTGCTCAAGGATTCAACTTTGACTAATTTAAAGGTGAAGTTGGCAACTTCTCTATGTGTACTGCTTTAATGGATTTTCCTTTAAAGCATGGAATAGATATATTTTGAATATCAGCCGCCTCTGCTTGATATTTACAAGGTCAATCTCTGTTTCACTGATAAATTTTTGCCTTGTTTTGTGCTATTAAATGACAGCTATTGGTCCATGAAGCATTGACAAGAAAGAGAGTTCAATAGGGTGGTGTTGCTTGTTTTTGCTTTTCTGTTTTACTTGGAGTTTCTTTGTTCTTGGTACTTATCCATTACAGTCTTCTCAAACCCAAGTACTTCAGCAGCTTAGAAAGCACTTGGAGTAAATCATGTATATCAAAAACAAGAATCAAGAATAAATCATGTATATCAAAAACAATGTTACTCCTCCTAACATGAATAGCCCAAAAAAAAAAAATGATATACAAGGTGAAGCGCCCTAGATACAATCTAACATCTCCACAAGCCCCTCAAAACAAAAAAAAATCTCCCCCAAAACTACAAAACTCCTCTACAAACTCTACTCCTCCTTTTTGTGATGGAATGCCAAAGAGCAATCACAAGCCATCATCAAAAGGAGGTGGTGAGGATGAACGAAGATGTGCCAGATCAACACGCAAAGGAAAAGAATGGATCTCGTCAAACAAGTCCACCAAAAGCTAACTATGAGCCGCCTAAACGGTCATGACAATCTCCAAAGTATGACGGATATCAAAGTCATCCGATGGAGGTGGAGGAACAGCAGTAGCAGCAGCAACATTAGGATCAGGAACAGCCTCACCAGTAGGACTTGTAGAAGAAGAGGGAGGAGGTGTGGACCCAGAAGGCTCAGACTTAGGGTGTTTAGAGCCAACTCGAAGGTGAGCAGCCCTTTGTCTAAGAAAAGACGCACCTATAGGAGTAATCACATGAACGAGCTCAGAGGAAGGGAAGCCACCAAGATCAAGATATAGCAAAATCCTATGAATGAAAATAGGATGAACAAGGGCATGAGCAGAAGATGAACTCCTATAAACTTCGTTCAAAGAACGAAGAAACAAATGGGAAAAACTGATAGGAGCATCAGTGACAAGAGCGTACAAAAATACACACCGCTCGAGAGGAATGGTGTGAAGATGAGAAATGGGCCAAATGAAGTGACACGCTATCCTAAAGAAGAGATAATGTAACTCAGAAAGCTCAGCAGTGGTGATCCTAGGATCAGAACCCCACTGTATAGAAGACCTAGTGATGTAAGACATGACAGCACTCAACAAAGGAGACTCATCATAAGGGTAAACAGGGTGCTGTACCAAAGGTACCCCTAGAGCATCAGCCACTATCTGAGGAGTAATGGTGTACTCTACGCCTCGTATCCAACTCTTTACCAAAGTGTTGGAATCATAGATGCGGATAGAGATGTTCGAAAAGAACTCTCTAATCAAGGTAGCAGGTGAAGGAGGATCAGAAATATCCACCAAGGATAACCAGCCCCTACGCTCAAAGTTCGCCCTAATGGCAGGATCAAGCTCATCTAAGATGACAGAACGCTCAGACCATATCTTCCTCTTAAGGTTCAGCTTATCATAAATCTCTTGGTTTTTCTCACTAGGAAACCTCTCTCGGTCAAAGGGTGGAGGGGAAGGAGTAGGTAAGGGAATAGACCTACGAGCCATAGTCTTCCTAGGCATAGTGCTAAGGAAAGGACAAAGACACAAAGAGAAAACCAACAGAACAAAAGAAACAAAAACCAAGGGCAGACTGCAAGTTAGCACAAAAAAATATAGAACAAAAATCTATATGATGCATGAATAGTTACAATGTCATGATGCATGTACTAATGCAGTAAACAACATTCAATTTTAAGTTCAATTGCACAAAATTGGCTTAAGTATAGAGTTTCTAACAAAAACCCCAAAAATTTGCAAACCACTTGAAAATTTTTGAAGCAAATTGATGAATTAAGCATTACAGAACACAACACACAGATTATAATGCCTAATTTCATCAAAACAACAAGTCAGTTTCATCAATTTCAACCTAATTGAATAAAATCCTCAATTCGGAAATAATACAAACCCTAGAAATTGCAATTTTTCACAAAACCCAAAATTGATCAAATTAAACTATCAAGATCATGTTTATAGCATGTCCCCACAAAAACCCATTGATCAATTGCACAAATTTGGGCTTAAATCAACAAAAATCCCAAAAAGAAAAAGGTCCGAAAATATGAGGAAAAATGCATGAAAAATGTAAATAAACTCAAAAAGGAAGGGCAAAAGGGACTTACCGGCTTGAGGAAAGAGATTCTTTGCAAAAAATCTGGAGGAAAACGACAAAAAATTGACTGTGGAGCCTTGCCTAGTCGGAGAGAGAAGAAAAGTTTGAAAACTTTTAGGAAAAGTGTTTGAATCAGTCAAAAACAGTGTTTTTAAGAAACTTAATTCGCGACTTTCGATCGATCGAAAATCACATTCGATCGATCGAATCACTCCGAAATTTTTAAAGAAATTTTAAATATTTTCGATCGATCGAAAAACAGAATGGATCGATCGAAACAGGCAGCGGCTCACAGAATTTTGAGAAAAATTACAGTTTTGAAAAACTCAAACCAATTTTTGAAAACAACTCTTCAAAGCATTAAAATTGTTGAAACAAAATGCATGAGTATGAGATGGAATACTTTTTAAAAAAAACCAAATTTTAATCCCAGTTTCTCCAAAGAAAGTTTCAGCCATTCTCCCTTTTTAATTCTCAAGCAAAAAAATGTTTTGCATAATACTCAAGGAATTTTCAAACTTGGTTGGTCAGACCAAAAACATACACAATAACATGTACGGTGTTTAGCAACGAGTAACTTGTGTAGTGTGTGCAACTAGCAAAAATTTGAGATACATGTGAGGTAGTATGTGAATAGAAATCAATAACAAAGTCTACAAAATTCATCACACAGAATTTAAAAGAGACTATCACCTAAAGAGTTACATCATATAACTCCTACATATCCTAGAACATAAGCTTGCAATCATGTAAGTCTCTTGAATTTAGCCTCTTAATTATGTGAATTGGCATCAGACCTAATAGTACACACCAATTTTAATTAAGTGAATTGGTTTCAAGCCTAATAGTACACACAAATTTTAAGCATTAAGCAATTAAAGCCGAGGCTACACCTTATGTTCTTTTTGTACATGTGCTACACTTTCTCGAGCACAAAATCTTATGATATGCACTAAGGTGTTCATGATTGGCTAGTGAACAGTGGTAAGATGGTTATTTATGCCTTTCTCAAAAGGATCAAGTCTAACAGTCAAACAACATGTGACTTCAAGATTAAGACAAAGTGATTTCAAGATTAAGACAAAGTGATAAACACCATAAACATCTTTCCCACACAATATGCACTACAAAACTTCAACTAGTAAAGTGCAATAAATAAGCTCATCAAAGCTAAACAAGGTACACAAAACATGTTATGTGTAAATAAATTGACCAACCTCGTTTTCAAAGACCAAGAAAAAAAAATGTCAAACATATTTTTGCTTTCTCCTTTTCTCCTTTTCTCCTTTTTTTTTTTTTTTAATAGAAGAGAAAACAAATAAATCCTAGAATGAAATGCATGAATGTAATGCAATGCAAGTCCTAGAAAAAAAAACACAAATACCAAAGAACAATGGTCACATAGGAATGAGCAATGAAATACAAGGACTATGTCAGAAAGACTCAACTAGATCGAGTCTTTTGCATCCAAAATCTTTTAGATGCACCACGAGCATTGGAGTTCTTATTTACATTCGAGTGATTTCCAACTCCAGGATTGGAATAAAGGTTCAATACCTTTACCAATTCACCAATGAGTGCCATAGGATCTTGTGCTTGAGGCACAGGCACCTTTGGTTTGTTTGCTCTCTTAGTAGCTTGAAGCTTGTAACAGTTAGGACGAATGTGTCCAGACTTTCCACAAAAATGACAAACCCAAGCAGGTTTACCATGCATCTTGTCCTTAGAGAGGGTAGAATCCTTAGGTTTAGACTCTCCTAGATCAACCCTAATCTTCCTAGGTGGTGAAACTTTTACAAGTTTGACAACCTCACTCGCAAGGGGTTTGACAGTTTCACTCACAACCTCACTCACAGAAGGTTCAGAAGAAGATGAAGGAACAAAGTTCGTGGAATGTGGTGCAGACACATAGATGCTTTCAACATAACTTAAACCAGATTTATCAGAAGGATACTTTTGAACATTCAACATTTGATCAAGTTTAGAACTAGCAGATCTAGCAATAGATAAATCATGTTCCAAAGTTTTAACTTTATCAAGCAAAAGCATATTCTCAGATTTCACATGGTTCAAAAGATCATTAGCATCAAACAATTTAACAAGCAAATTCTTCTTTTCAAGCTCAAGAGATTCAATTTTCTTCAGGCCAAGTTCAACATTCATAGCATCCTTTGCAGCAACTTTACAAAGTTTATTATAGGCTTCTTGAAGATCTGCATCCTCAGAGAGTTCCCCATCAGAAAGGTTCTCTTCAACAGATATACTTTCATTGACTACAGCAGTAGCAGTGAAAGCAATGAAGTTTCCATCCTCGTCACACCCAGACTCATCATCAGAAATCTCATTATCACTAAGGGTTACAGCCATAGCCTTACCCTTAGACCTCAAGAATGTAGGACATTCAAATTTAATATGACCATACCCTTGACAGCCAAAACACTGAGCACCTAATGGATTCTTTGAAGATTGACCAACTTTTTCTCTAGGTTTTTCAAAATTATTAACCTTAGTGGGATCATTCTTCCTAAAGTTTCTAGGTTCAGCAGTGTTTGTACCTCTTGCCTTTCTACTGTTATTCCTAAGAAAGTTTCTAAAGTTCTTGGCAAGGTACGCAATCTCTGTAGCAGAGAGCTCATCATTAAATCCACCAACATCAACATCATCAACAGACTTAAGAGCCATTGATTTGGATTTGTTTGCCTTGGGTAGGTCAGACTCATAGGACTGAAGAGATCCTACAAGCTTATCAACAGGGATGAAGTTCACATCCTTGCTCTCAATAATGACAGTCACTTTGGGTTTAAAGTCTTCAGTTAAAGATCTAAATATCTTCCTAACAATTTTAGGTTAGTCATAGATTTCACCCAAATTAAAAGCAGAATTAACAATATCATTCAATTTAGCATAGAATTCATCAAAAGATTCATCATCAGACATTCTAATGCTTTCAAATCTAGAAGTTAATTGCTGCAGTTTATTAATCTTAACTGCCTTTGTGCCTTCATGCACAGTTTGAAGGATTTTCCAAGCAGTATGAGCAACCTCAACATTAGAGATCCTCTTAAATTCCTCCATAGAAACAGCATTAAAGATGGCATTCATAGCTTTGCTATTGAACCTAACTGCTTCTTTTTGAGAAGTTTGCCACTCACTCACAGGAGTAGTGGGCTTCTCCCATCCGTACTCAACAGAATTCCAAACTCTTTCATCAATGGATTTCAGGAATGCTTTCATCCTTACTTTCCAATAATCATAGTTATTCCCATCAAAGTGAGGAGGAACAACAAGAGAGTGTCCATGCTCCACGACAACAGAGGTCAAGGATCAGCTCAGAGATCAAAAAATCTCAAACAAGAGAGCTACCCGCTCTGATATCACTTGATCGGTTTTAGACCCCTTAAACCAACCGGATTAACCTAGTTAATTAGCCAAGTGATTAACTTAGTCAATTTAAGCAATTCTAGGTTATCACAAACATACAATCATATCAAAAGTATAAAGCAGCAGAAATATAAATAACACAATGATATGATCACCCAGGAAACCACACGGTAAAAACCTAGGGAGGATTTGACCTAGCTATCCTCAAGGTAAACCTGAATCCACTATACGAAAGAATCGAAGTTCATACAAAAGGACTTACAAGCTCCCCGCTTGACTTTCTAATGCCACAAACATACAATCATATCAAAAGTATAAAGCAGCAGAAATATAAATAACACAATGATATGATCACCCAAGAAACCACACGGTAAAAACCTGGGGAGGATTTGACCTAGCTATCCTCAAGATAAACCTGAATCCACTATACGAAAGAATCGAAATTCATACAAAAGGACTTACAAGCTCCCCGCTTGACTTTCTAATGCTACCCACCAATAGAACTTACTGACACGACCATGTGCAAGCTCCGAATCCACGAACTCCTTCTTTCTTGGACTCTTCAATCAGCTACAAGCACCCACACTTGTTATTCTTTAAGCTCCAATGGTAGCAACCGAGTTGATCATCAAGATGTTGAATTAATCTCTACCTTGAAAACCCTAAGCTTTGTGTAAAGAAAAGCTCCTCTAGATCTCACAAGAGATTTACACAAAACAAAAAAGTATGAGCAAGAATACAACATGAGCAACTCTAAAAACGTGGCTAGGGTTTTTCTTTATATACCGAGGGTAAAAACAGAAAATCCAAAACGTTTAATGAGTTAGGGCTGAGCTGGAAAATTCTGCAGAAAAGCATTCTGCCTGAGATTCGATCGATCGAGTCTTTCTTTCGATCGATCGAGCCAGGCCGAAATGCACCAATGCATTTGCAGCCTCTCGATTCCAACTTTACATGAAAAACCCAACTTTGAGCGAGCCTAAACAAGACTAAACAACCTGTTTTGATCATGGTTTGCCAAAAATACAAATTAGAGTTCTAAATACATAAATTTCTAAATCTTTAGAACCTAACACATATAATTGGCCTCAATAAGGCAGCTAACCAAGAAAAGAGTAATTTAAGAATGTATCATCAACCTTTTATAAAAATATTCCACTAGCTTAAAGAAACAATATTTCTTTTAAGCTAACCACTATCCATTGATGTTCATTGAAATCATAGACATTATGTAAAAAGAAATGAACAGAAAATTAAACTGAAAAAAAAAACCACAGCATGCAATTTTTAATAGATGAAATGAGAGAACATTTTTTGCTCTAATACTCTAAATCTTCTTACTCTAGACATATTTTAAACTCAAAGTATTAGAGATGAAGTGCAGGATGGCTGATCATGCATGTCACTGAAGTAGTCACAATCGTTAGTGGCAATTCTAGAAGGTCTGCCTCTAGTTGTTAATCTGACATTTGGCACATTCTACAAAGTGCTTAATGGCAGATCACACCCTGGTTCATGAATCTTCTGCTCGTGACACAATGGACTCAGCCACAATAAAAAATCTACACTCACAAAACAAGCACCTGACAGCACATGAGATGAAGCTAACAGAATTTAGCTCGGAAAAGAAGCAATGTGAGAATGTACTTCCTAAGAAAAAGCATCAAATGTTCTTGATCTAACCAAATTTCCAAATGAAGATGAAGCCAAAGCCAAAGCAAAATTTGGCTTGCAAGCTGGATTTACAAAGAAGTTTTCTGCAATTCAAACAGAACAATCTAAAAGATAAATACTCAATAACAAGCTAACAAAATAAAGAGTATCTCTAGAGGAGATTCATCCGACTACAAAAAGGAAAGAGAGATAACAATCCAATTGTTTAAACTTTAACATATTTTACCATTATATATATACACTGAAACTTCTCTCTAGAAAAGAAAGAGGTGAGTTCATTCATTCAGCCCATAGTAACATTTTATCAAATACATGGAATGTTTACCTTTGTACCCTCTACCACAATTTGCGCTCCTTTTTGGCCAATGGCATTCCTATCTTGCTGTTGATGTTTATGCCACGTCCGATAGCTCTCCCATTCCCGTCTTGATCTTTGAGAACCACAGTCAAGCCTACATTGTTTTGATCACATGATGCATCGAAATTAAGCTTTACCAATTGATCAAGTCGTTTGGTCCAAGCACTTCCCCTGTTTTGCTCTTTGGTGAGTGGTCTTAAGTAAAAGTCATACTGTTTGTTCAGATGATGGACTAAATGGTTTATGGTGGGTTTAGTGTTTGAAACCAAAGCTTCCTCTCGTGCCATCCAAAGGATTTTCATTGCCACTACTGCATATAGCGTGAACTCATCTTTGGTGATTCTTCCTGCGAGTAACTCACTTGGGGGGTCAATTATATATTCAACAAATTCCATTACAGTTTGAGCTCGGATCATTTCAACTCGAAAACCCCACCTACCACCATACCATACTCCTTTGGCATAGGGACAACATTGAAATAGATGTAAAAGAGAATCTTTTGCTATTTCACAAAGAGGGCAATGGGTTTTTGAGAATCTGATGAGGTTTTGAGTAGTGACTCTAAGTAAAAACATTTTCAAGTTTTCATCAAAGGACACTCTTAAACTTTCATGAATTCTTATGTAGGCCATCTTATCTACACCGGGATTCCGAGAAGGACAGATGCATGCTACATGGGCCCCACACCTTTCTATCGTAATTTTTGCCTTTTTTGGATTACAATTTGAAACTTCGCATAGAAGCTTAACGTTGTTGCAATTCTCTAAAACTATGCCGTCAATTGAGCTATTGCTTCTATAGTGAAACCATATAAAAGATGATGAATCTAACAAAAAATTACATGAAAAGAACTTTTTTTTTATAACCTTTGAAGAAAATGTAGACAGAACAAAAAAATCTTTCAGCTCGACTAGCCACAATATCCTCCAGTTCTATTTTTAAAGCAACACAGAAAGCAAATGTTAGAGATTCCGAACCGACCAAGAATGATATGGAGCTTCCAACACTTTGATGGTTGAACCACTTTGGAATCTTAGTTCCTGGAAGGACAAGGTCAAACTGAAATCCATATCCATCATTAATAAGGTCAGATGTAGAACAAATTTTAGATGTATCGCAGCCCTTTTTAGAAACAGAGTATTGATGCAATGATCCCCTTGAACATACCATATTTTGTGGAAGCCCAAACATTTCTCCAAACTGATGCAAATTTAAGAAACTTTAGTTTAGCAAATTTAATCATATATTATATTTGGGAAAGTTAAACAAAATTTTTTCTTTCTATGAGAAAGGGAGAGACCTGACTCAATAATCTTCTTCTTGATTGTGAATCCAAGGAACTGCACCCTTCTATTTGTAAAAGTTCTAGATGTGGTGGAGGCGTTGGAATTTCCCGAAGCTTCCAGCAAAAGCCAATGTTAAGCATTTTCAATTTCGGAAATCTGATATTGATTTCAGGGAGAGTAGTAATGTTGCTGTAACGGATAACTAAAGTTTCTAATTTGGGGAAACAATCAGGAGTATCCATGGCTTTTGGAAAATTGTCACAATAATCCATACAGAGAAGCCTAAGATTTTTTAAATTAGAGATGCTACTTGGAACCTCTTTCACTTTTTTTAAACTTATACTTAACTCTTGAAGGGCAATGAGATATCCTATTGATGAGAACAACACTTCCGTTCCTTGCTCAAGACTTTCACAGCCATAGAAATGAAGCTTTTTTAAAGATTTCAACTTGAGGTTTCTTGGTATATTTCTAAGATTTACGCATCCGGAGAGACTCCAGAATTTAAGCTCTTCAAGAAGTCCAACGGACTGATGAACCTCAACTAAATTTATGCATGCATGAAGGTTCAATTCCTTTATGTTTGGGGCAATCAGAGATAGGTTGGGTACCTTTGTAATGTTTTTACAATATGACAAATCCATATATATCAATGTTTCGAATCGACACCTCTGTAGAAAGAAGAAATATTTTTTAAAAGTTATTAGTAAAAAGAAAAAAAAAATTAATATGACAGGCTAAGAGGATAGATTAAGAAATACTACATGTTCAATTATGAATTATTGTAAACATTTTTTTTTAAATGCTAAAGATACTACAAGTATTACAATATAAAATTTACAAATTAATGTGATAATGAATGTAAATGTTGGGCTTCAACTAACTCATAAAAATAAATATTTGAATTGTCTCTTTATGATTGGTAACACATCAATTTAATCAATTTGTACACTCAATCTAGTAAAACTTGTAGTGCATGTAACATTACTCTTTTTTTAAGTGCACAAATTGATTTTGTTCATTGGAAATGTATAGAAATATTATTTAATTTAGTATTAAATGCATGGTCTAGTTTTAACCACAAAAAAAAAGAAAAAAAAAAAAAAAGAAGCACCTTAACTTATTCTCTAAGAGCACTCATTCACAGAAGCCTAATAAGAATTTATAAATGCTAAAGATCATACCTCGAAATGCTCGTCCAATTTTATGTGGCTTTGTTGCATCTTGAGTACAACGAGGTTTTTAGGTTCAAAGGAGGATGGTAAGGAAGATAAAGGAAATTCATTCCATTCAAGTAACCTCAACCCATTGGGAAGAGATTTAAGGTCTTCACAAATTACATTGCAAACTATCAAATATTTGAGATTCTTCATCTTTCCAAGATTCAACTTCACCTTTTTTGGTTTAGGCAAGCACAGTGTTATGCCTCGAATTTCATTTGACCCCTAATTGAACAAAACATTACGTAAACCACAATGTAGAAAATAATTCACGAACAAAAAAAGAAAGATTGTTAAACTTTAAACAAAAGCCTCACTAATAAAATTATATTTTCTTAAACATTAAAAAAATAAAAGGAATAAAAATGACTAAATCCCCTTGTGAAAAAATAGAAAAATGTAAATCAAAACAACTCATACCGTATTTTCAATTAGTATTTCAGGAGCATCCTCATAACACAATAGCCTACTACGCTTCTCGATCACTTCTGGTGATTCTTGTCGAACAATTTCCCAACCCATTTGTTGAATCAAGTCATGCATCGATAATTTGTTATCTTCAGTAACAATTATAAGACACTTATCAATAAGTCTTTCAATATCATAATATGGATCATGGTTATTGATGCTTCTTAGTATATCTACAACTTTATCTTTGCAGAATCCTTTAAGAAAATAAGCAATATCAAGAAAAATTTCCTGTTGAGTTTGGTCCAATCCATCATAGCTTATTTTGAGTATTTTTTGAATCTCTCCCTTGGGAATTCTTTTGTATTTGTCTAACGCACTTTTCCATTCATGTTTAGTTCTTCCAAACAAATCTGCACCAATTATTTTTAGAACTAATGGAAGACCTTTGGCGTAATCTATAAATTGGTTGACCAATTCTGAATAATCTTCCTTGAAATTGTTTTTTCCAAAGGCCTCTTGACAAAAGAGTTTATGAGCTTCATGTTTATTTGACTCCTTAACCTCGTAGTACATTACATGAATATTTTTTGTAAGAGTATCAAGCAAGTGTTTGTCTCTTGTGGTTATAATGATTCTACTTCCAGAAGTGAACCGATCATAATTTTCAAGAAAAAATTCTATCTCATCCAATTTTTCAACATTATCAAGACCTATAAGAATCCTTTTACGATGAAGCCTTTCAATTGTCACATTGATTCCTTTAGATATACTCCCCACCTTCAAATTTTGATACCCTAAGATCTCATAACAAAGTGTCTCTTGTAATTGAATTACGCCATCATTTGTCCTCGATTTTCCACTAACATTATCTAGAAAGCTGCTTCCATCAAAACAATAATGAATTGTGTTAAAAATAACTTTTGCAATTGTTGTCTTACCCACTCCGGGAAGGCCAAAGATCCCTACAATGCGGACATCATTTGATTTAATATCTAAACACCGGTTTATGATGTCATTTACACGAGTATCTATTCCAACAAGATATTTTGCAACAGATAATTTCATGTGATTTAATTGAGCACTTGAGATCTCTTTAAAAATTTCTTCAATAAATTCAAATTGAGAGCAGCTGCAACTGTCATTTAGATAACAAAAAAAGTATGTAATAAGTTAGAATAGAAAATAGAAATTCATGAACACGAAATAAATTCAAGATGTTTCGTTTGTGCACTACAACCAAAATATCATATAATCTATATCTATATCAATAATAATATATAAAAGTCAAAGCGTAGAATTTAATTTTTTTACGCTCATGTTAAGTCACATTCAGCCACACCACTATTATTTATATATATATATTTACAATATTAATTATTCAATAGTACACCATGATTTTATCCATTCTCTAACCTCATTGTAACTTATCAATCATAATAAAACCATATATCTTTTGGCAATATATGACTTCTCAACTTATATCTCTATATTCCCTCAAAAAAAAAAACAAAAAAACTTATATCTCTATAATTTTTAAGCAATTTTTACCTGCATGATCTCTTAAATTCTAGCATTACATTATTTTTTTAACCTTTCCTCTTCTCATTGTAAACTCCGCTTCTCCCTCCATTATATCCCACTCTAACCTTATTCTTTCTACAACCATTCCTTTATTGTTTTAAATTTTCATTTAAATTTCTTATTGCCCCTTTTGTATCTCTCCCCTCTATTCATTCTATGTTTTGCTTACAAATTCTTTGTTATTGTTGATTTGATTGTCACATCTCATTTATGTTAGCAATTTTATGCTTATGGCCAAAAAGTTTCCAAGTTAAGCGTTAGCGATATAATGTTACCCAACTATCATATTCAAATTAATTTATGTTTATTTACTACTAATATTATTTTATCCAGATTTGATTTTGGTAAAATTAAAACAAGAGATGAAGGTGGTAACTAAAAGTAGAGAGAATAAAATTCTTTAAATACTTACAAATTACAATACATACACACTCAAAATGGCCTCAATTACTTTAGCCTTTGTTAGCTTTAATTATTAACTAGTGTGTGGCTTGTGCATTTGCATGGGTATAATTTTAAAAAATCACAATTATATGATTTAGATTATGCACTATTTTTAGAAGAGATTACATGGTATTACCTTTATATATACTAGTGTATAACTCCGTGCATATGCACGGATACATTTAAAAACAATCACAATTACACATATATAATTTAGAATCTAATTAGATCTAGACTCTTCTGTTTTTGCATTCAATAATTTACTTACCACAAAAATTAAAAAATTAGATGGAACACATGCGTAAAATTGAACTTCAATTAAAATTCAATTTAGAATCTAATTGAATTTAGACTCTTTAATTTTTGCATCTAATAAATCACTAGACACACAAATTTAAAAATTAAATGAAACACGTGGCACAAAATTAGACTCTAGTTTAGAATTTAATTGAATTTTCTCTTAGCATATATATATATATATATATTTATTTATGACTTATAAACTTGAATTGTTTTTAGTTATACAAAAAAAAAAGGCTCATAAATATAAAACATTTGAAAATTATATTTTTTATGATTTACTTATATTAGACTCCTCGTTTTTTAGACTAAATTAACCAATTTGACACAAAAATTAAAAAACTTAGATTAGATGGGACACATGGAGTAAAATTAGACTCTAATTTAATTACAATTGGAAATCTAATTGGATTTTCTCTCAGCTTTACCTATTATTATTGTAAGGACCAGATTTGAACTCTTAGCCCAAGATATGAATGGATTTAGGCCCAAAAAGCCAAAAACAATGAATTTGTAGAGAATGGGTTAGAAAACTGGGCTTTGGTTTATCAGACAACAAGTTAGGTAGGCTTGATAACGAAAGAGTGAAAATAAGCAAGTTTAGACTGAAGAAAAAAGGTTATCAGCGATGTCCGAGGAGGATGATTCTTATAAAATGTTCTTAAATATTGTTACAAGTCTGATTCAGGATTGCTACATTATTTTTTTTCTTCGTTTTTCGATCCCCCTCATCGTGGAGTGTTTCTTCCATTATATAGCACTCCCTAGACAATCTTGGCCCTCCACTTGTTGATCATCCTAGTTACTACTTGAGTGCTTGTCCTATCGGACACCCTCTCAGGCCTTTTGCTCATTGGGGCAGCCAACACTACACTGTTCAGGGGTCTTCTCCACATTAATGCAGCCAGGAAATTAGTTGCTGAGCATTTAATGCGGTGGTAGCAGCTTTCTCCTAAGATATTTTAGGACTTCTCCCTATCTGATGCCTCTGTAAAGCTTATCCACTCCAATAGAACTTCCTGGAACGTTACCTTGGAAGATGGACTACCTTCTCGAACCTAGGCTTAAGCTGGCCGAGGATGCATTTATCCTCGACTCACCTTCTTGAGCTATTATGTCTAGCACAAACCCCCTTTTCTTACCGATGTAGTCTCTTCTGCCCATGTTTTCTCCTACTCGGACAATCCTTTATCCTTGGCTTGGGCCCCAGGCCCAACGTACAAATAGATAATGAACTTCTGGGCATAATCTCCCTACAATAGCCCCTTGAGATTCTTCTTTCTGGCTCCTCAAGAAGAAATGAGGATTTCAATGTCACTATATTTACTCTTGTGCTCATTTCGCCCTACCTCTACTCACAAAGATGTTTTTTTAACTACCTAAGACACGCTCCTGACGCTTCGACTTACGAGACGCGCTCCTCATTAAATTTTTACGGCCTTATGTTCCCCACGTTCTACGATGCGATACAAATCCAACTACTGAGAACCCTGCTGGGACTTGGGCGGGAACTTTCCTGCTCTATAGCTCTCTTTTTGATATAAATATCACTCAAATTAAACAGTTTCTTTACTTTAGCATTCACTTAGCTATTAGCGCACATACACTGAACCTGCCAATTCTCTTAACCTTACTCGTGCTTCTACAAATACTAAAAGCCTGTTTGAGGACACATTTCTTATTTCTATAAGTCTTTAAAACTCTTTGCACTTTACTTTTCCATACATCTTTCTATTCTTCGCAATTTTCCTCTCCTTGGCTCTATTCTTTCCTCTCGATCACTTTCGGTCTCTCCAAACCCTTCTAGAAATGGGAAGATTTAAGAGTTTGGTAAACTCTGAGGAGGGGATAGAGAATTTTAGGGCTCAATATAGGATCCTTCCAGGAGTGGGCATTAGGTATTGCGCAGAGGGACAGTAGCACACAGATAGGCAAGAGGGAGAAGTAGTAATCCCAATGATTGCCTTCATTGAAGGAAGGATGAGAATCCCTGTGGGTGCCGTTACTAGAGATTACCTTAGAGCCCATAGGTTAGCCCCTACCTAGTGCGCCCCAAATATGTTCAGAATACTAGGGTGTGTAGATGCCCTCAATGATAAGATGGGTTTAGGGCTTACCCATCATGATGTCAACTGGGTCTATAACCTCCATCACCTGAAGGGGTAGGGGTACTACTTAAAGTCTAGGTATCCTGAAGTTAGGCTTATTCAGTGCCTTCCTGAATCCAACAAAGGCCTTAACAAGGATTTTTGGATCGTGTCAGGGGAGTGGCACGATAGCCTCCCCTACCTAACGAGAGAGGAACAGCCAGGTGGGGTCTTAGGTCTAGGGTGCATATTTACAAGATCTTTCTGTTCTTTTGGGTTTGTTCTAATTTTTTTTTTTTTTTTTTTTTTTTTTTTTTTTTTTTTTTTTTTTACATCTGGTAAAAGATTTTTTGTGTTCCTGATGATTTTGCAAATAGACATGCCGCTGAACCTAACTTCAGCCTAGTCAACGAGGAGAGTTTGGACAACATACTCCGAGTCGAGGTCTTCCTACACGACGACGGCCAATTGCGAGCGGCTCACCAAATCTTAAGGTACAAGCCAATCTCATCCGACTTTCAGGATCCAAAATGCGTGATCAAAGCCAAAGACCCCCGTCTACACCGCATAAGTGTAGCTGTCCCTGGTTTTCTCCTTCCTGAAGGCGCACCTATTCCAGAAGGTACCCTCTCCACTCAACCCATCCCAAGAGGTCGTCTTGTCTCTTAACCAATCCTGGAAGGCATTCCCAAAGTAGCTTTTCCATCCCAAATCGCAACTAGTGAACCTACTCCCTCCCAACCTACCGACAAAGAAAAAGACGAGGGAGAAGAAGAAAAAGAAAAGAAGGTAGTAGACATCTTTGATTCAGACGACCTTTACAAGATTTTCAACCAGCCCTCATCTCCTGTGACATCAACCAGTGACCTTGGCCAACTTTCCCAACTTCCATCCAGTTATATTGAAGGAGCCATTACCTTATCAGACGAGATGGGGATTCAAAGAAAGTAGAGGTCGACCCTCCAAGAGCTATTGGAGTCCTCGCCTGGGGGAAAAGCACCCAGGAAGGCTGCCCAAACCCGGCTTCCTACTCCTCCGGCTCAAACCCGTCTTCCTACTCCTCCACCTACCCAACAAACCCGTGCCGACCTTGAGGACCATAAAAGGAAAAGGGAAGATAAGGGTAAAGTAGTCATGGAGACTGGGAGGACCCATTCCTCTCAAGAAGTTGATCTTCAGAGGGGCTCTAAGCACCTCCGGGGCATGCAGATGAGATTGACCCATGAAGTAGACAATAGCACCAAATTGCAACCCCATCTTGGGCCCCACCCTTGGAGCTAGATGGGGCTCCTCTATCAATTGATGCCTCCATCTGGGACTTCTAAGGGGGGACGGCTGGGTACGTAGCCCACGCTGTGGAACAAACTCTACTGCTACCAAAGGATATGGCTGACCTCAAATCCATGAGGAAACATGAGGTCTTCCTCGGTCTTAAGAGAGATTTAGCCATGGTATGCCTTCTCTTACTTACCTATTTATTTTATCTTATTTTTATTATTATTACTATTATTATTACTTTAACTTCTTCTCCTTCCTAGGCCGTTTAAGCAGTTTTTAGGGCCGAGGAAATGGTGAATAGCTCTTACTGATTGTTCAAGGAAGAGGAGGGGAGGCGAATTACTACCATGGAGGCCTTCCATGTGGCCGAAAAAAGAAATAAAGATCTAAGTCTAAACTGACCGAGGAAGAAAAAGAAAGAAAAAGTGTCGTGGCCGCATTAGAAAGCGCTGAGAAGTAGGCCGAGAGCTAGGGGATTCTTCTCCGAAATGTCGAGGATCAACTGGTTACCTCCAAGGAGCAGATAGTCGCCCTAAAGAAAAAATTGGAAGAGGTCGGAAAGGCCAAAGACCAAGTTGAAAAGGCTAAAGAGGAGGTTGAGAAGGCTCGAGAAGCAGCATAACAAGAAGGTTATGACATTGGAGTGGCCGAGACCGAGGATGCCCTTAGGGCTGAGGTCCTAGGGGTGTGTAGAATTTACTTTGCCCAAGTATAAGATGAAGCCCTTAACCAAGCTGGGGTTGAGGCTTCTTCTGTGCTTAGGAGGGCAGAAAATGTCTACTAGCCCCCGGCCATCCGTGCTTCTTCTTTGAGCATCTCCATAATAGTCGCCCCTCCTAAGGCAACAAGTTCTGAGAAGAACAACCCCAGCAAGGTTCCCCCCCCCCCCCTCCCCCCTCCTGGCAGTCCTCCAAAAATAGCCGAGGAACCTAGGGCGAATGAAAAAGTAGTTGAAATCTCACTGTACCCTCGGCTGCTAACTAGGACCTTTCCAAAGGCAAAGAGGACACCAAGATGGAGATTGTTTTGGCAACCTTCCAATCCTAGCCAAGGGTGACTCCAAGGGGGTAGATCAGGGATCCTCGGAGGCTGCAGCTTACCAAACCAAGGCCCCTCCTCCAGGAAAGATAGTAATAAAAAAGAAATAGATTTAGGACAGTTCTTCTTTTTTCCTTTTTTGTTTGGCAACTTCTGCTTTGGTTTTTATAATTTGTAACCGAGTTGCCATTTTGTATTTAACCTGCCTTGCTTCAAGGCTTTTGTTAAAGAAAGTTATGAGGAATTTGCTTATTTCTATGATCCTTATTCAAGTACTGATATAATTTCTATCTTGTCTAGCACTCAATAAACGTAATAATGGGGTGAAACCCTTTCTTATCAATTTGTATGGGTGACAGAAAAGTTATCACATCTTACATGATCAGTATTAACACAAGTGAAATACACTAAGTTCATCATCTCAGTAAAGGATAATTTCAACTTTAAGAGCATACACAGTTATATAACTTGCATACAGGTTCAAATTTGCTTTGTTCCTTACTTATTGGTAAGTTTAAAGGAGCAAAGGGATAATCACCTCTTGAACAAACATAAGTAAGCCTATAAATGCTTTAAGTGATGCTCATTAGCATCTAATTGAGACTCTTGTTGTAGTAAAAATCATTGCCGTTTGAAGTGGTTTTACCTGACATTGAAGTCATCAATAAGGAATACTAACTTACCTTAAATTTGTAATCCAAAAAGCCTGCAATAACTAAGGCTTTGCCCTGACCCTTAGCAATTTGATAGAAAATATTGATTTACCCAAAGTATGTGGTCCAAGGATCCAAGCATAGCTAAGGTCCAGTTCAATACTTAGAACAATGATTGAAAGTTATCAATTTTCCCAAGGCATATGGTCCAAGAAGCCAGACATGAACAAGGTTTTGTTTGATACTTAGATAGATGTCAAGGAGTATTAATTTTTCCAAAGCATGTGGTCCGAGAAACCAGCCATAGCTAAGGTTCTGTTTAATACTTAGAAAAATGATTAAAAGATATCAATTTACCCAAGGTATGTGGTCTGAGGAGCCAGACATAACCAAGGTTCTGTTTGATACTTAGATAGATGTCAGGGAGTATTAATTTTCCCAAAGCAAGTGGTCCGAAGAGCCAGGCATAGCTAAGGTTCTGTTTAATACTTAAAAAAATGATTAAAAGGTATCAATTTACCCAAGGTATGTGGTCCGAGGAGCCAGGCATGACTAAGGTTTTGTTTGATACTTAGATAGATGTTAAGGAGTATTAATTTTCCTAAAGCAGGTGGTTCGAGAAGCCAGGCATAGTTAAGGTTCTGTTTAATACTTAATGATGATTAAAAGTTATCAATTTTCCCAAGGCATATGGTCCGAGGAGCCAAGCATGACCAAGGTTTGTTTGATACTTAGTTAGATAGCAAGAACACATGATGCACAATATAACAAACCCAAATAGGGTGAAGAAAACTTCCATTAATAATAATATCTTCTAAGGTTATATACATTCCAGGGGTGTGGTACAGCCTTTTCCTCTGGATCTTCAAGATAATATGCACCTATTTCGACCACTGATGTGATACGATAGGGCCCCTCCCAATTGGGTCCCAACTTCCCCCATGCTAGGTTCTTGGCAGTTTCCATAACTTTTCTTAGAACCAAGTCTCCAAGTGCCAGTGGCCTTAGCTTCACGTTGGTGTCATATCCTTGTTTGAGCTTATGTTGATAGTAGGCCAATTGGACCATGGCTTTTTCTCTCTGTTCTTCAATTAAATCTAGGCTCTTTTCCAACAACCCATCATTGCTGCTCGGAGTAAAAGAGCTTGTTCTCGGCATGGGGAACCCAATTTCCAAAAGAATGACATCCTCAGCTCCATAGGTCATTGAGAAAGGCATCTCCCTAGTAGATCTACAAGGTGTATTCTGGTAAATCTAAAGGACGTGTGGCAGTTCTTCCACCCACTTCTCCTTCGTGTCGTCTAGTCTCCTTTTGAGTCCACCCACTATAACCTTGTTGACAGCCTCAGCTTGCCCATTTCCTTATGAATAGGCAGGAGTGGAATACCTATTTTTTATTCCCAAATCGCAGCGGTACCTCCTAAAAGCTTTACTATCAAACTGAAGTCCATTGTCCGAGATGAGGGTATGAGGGATTCCAAACTGAGTGACAATATTCTTCCAAAATAATTTTTTGGCATCCACATCCCTGATGTTTGCCAATGGTTCAGCTTCGACCCATTTGGTGAAGTAATCCATGCCGACCAATAAATACATCTTATTCCCTACTGCCTTAAGGAAAGGTCCTACAATATTCAAGCCCCATTGAGCAAAAGGCCAAGGACTGGACAAGGGATTAAGGACCCCCCCAGGTTGGTGAATGTTTGGGGCAAACCTCTGGCACTGGTCACATTTCTTCACTTAGTCTTGTACTTCTTTCTGCGCATTTGGCCACCAATAGCCTTGTGTGAGGGCCCTGTGAGACAAGGATCTGCCCCCCGTATGGCTTCTACAAATTCCTTTATGTAATTCTTCCAAGAGTAACTCCACTGCTTTGGGATGTATGTATAACAAATATGGGCCGGAAAAGGATCTCTTATACAACTTTTGGTCCTTGGACAACCAGAATCGAGGAGCTTTCCTCCGCACCTTATCAGCCTTGAACTTATCCTCGGGCAGAACATCCTCCTTGAGAAATTGTACAATAGGGTCCATACAGCTAGGACCCACCCTTATTTGATGAACATGAACCAAATTTCTTTTTATGTCAGTAGGATTACATAAATCTTCAACAAGGATCACCCGAGGTAAGGTTTGTGCTGAGGACATTACCAGTGTGGCAAGAGAGTCCGCCTGGGTATTTCTATTTCTAGGAACTTGTGATAAAGTAAAAGACTCAAACCCATACTGTAAATGTCTAACTTGGCTCAAGTATTCCTACATTCTAGGATCTCTGGCTTCCAACTTTCCTTGGACTTAACCCACCACCAGCCTTGAATCAGAGAAAACCTCCACTAATTTTCCACCTATTTTCTGAACCATGGTCATCCCTACCAGCAGAGCTTCATACTCGACGTCATTATTTGTGGTCAAGAAGCTCAATCTTAAGTATTTCTCAATCATGATCCTCTTTGGAGATATCAGGACTAGCCCCACTCCGGATCCCTTGTGGTTCACTACATCATCAACGTAGACCTTCCAAGATAAAGGCTCTTGTACGGAGATTACTCCAATTGATTTTCCATCGATATTCTAATCCTCTACTCTTTCTTCTACTGGGGCTTCAGTAAACTCAGCTACGAGGTCGGTAAGGACCTGACCTTTGATAGAGGTGTGAGACATGTATTTGATATCAAAAACCCCTAGAATCGTGCCCCATTTTGCAATTCTCCCTGTGTAATCAGCACTCCGAAGTAGAGACCTGAGTGGGACCTAGGTCAGGACGACAATCGTGTGTAACTGGAAGTAGTGGGGGAGTTTACGTGTAACATATACTACTACCAGAATGGCCCTTTCGAGTGGTAAGTAACGGACCTCGGCCTTATGTAATGACTTGCTCACATAATAAACTAGCCTCTGTACACCATTATCAATCTGTATTAGCACCAAACTCACCGCGTGGGAGGCCACTGCAATGTAGGCAAACAAAATCTCATCCACCTCGGGTCTGGACATGATGGGTGGTCAAGATAGATATTTTTTCAACTACTGGAAGGCTAAGGCATACTCCTCGATCCATTCAAATCTCTTCCATTTGTTCAATAACAGAAAGAAAGGCCTGCATCCACCTCGGACTCTGCCTTGCTCTTTACCACCATATCGTCGATATATATCTTGATGTTTTTCCTTAACTGTGGCTCAAACATCCTGGTCATCATCATTTGGTAGGTAGCGTCTGCATTCTTCAAGCCAAAGGGCATCACTTTGTAATGATATTTCCTGATGAGGTATCTGGTGGTAGCCTTGAAAAGCGTCCAAAAAACTCATCTGAGGATGACCTACAGTGGCATCTACTAGCTGGTCAATCCGAAGCATGGGGAAAGGGTCTTTTGGTCATACTTTGTTCAAATTTGTGAAATCTACACATACCCGCCACTTTTCATTTTTCTTCTTCACAACTACAGTGTTGGCCAACCACTTAGGGTAGAACACCTCATTAATAGCCCCAGCCTACTTAACTTTCATTACCTCGTCTTTGACAGCGTCAGAATGATCCTTAGACGAGTGCCGAGGTGGCTGCTTTTTGGGGATGACAAATGGATTGACGTTCAAATGATGGCATATGAAGCTCAGATCCATTCCCGGAGCTTCGTAAGTATTCCAAGCGAAAACATCAACGTTCTTCTTGAGAAATTCCACCAACTCTTCTTTCTCTCGAGGTGGTAGTTGGGCTTCAACCTGAAAAAACTTCTCCGGATCATCACCTATGGGAAATTTCCATAAATCTTAACATTTGGCCTCCTCAGCTGGCCCCTTCACAGGTAATGCTAAAGAATTTGATTGTTATAAGCCTCCCTCAACAGAAGCCGAGGACTCAGCTGCTAGCTAATGCAAAATTGCAGACACAAGGCACTGCCTAGCCATGACTTGATCCCCTACCAGCTCCTCAATCTGATCTCCTAACAGATACTTCACCTTCTAATGCAGAGTTGAAGAAACAGTCCCTAGGGTATGAAGCCATGGTCTGGCCACAATGGCCGTGTAGGGGGAGTATGCATCCACCACAATAAAGTCCACTTCCACTACCTCTAAGTCTACCTACACGGGCAACATAATTTGGCCTTTTGGGATAACAACTTTCCCATCAAAACTTACCAAAGGTGAGTTATAGGCTGTCAGATCTTCAAACTTTAAGTTTAACCCCTTATACAAATCAAGGTACATGATCTTTGCATAACTGCCCTGGTCTACCATTATTCTCTTCACATTATACCCTCATATTTTGAGGGTGACTACCAAAGCATCATCATGCGGTTGGATGGTTCCAATCTTGTCTTCGTCCGAGAAACTTAACGATGGTCGGACCTCCATTCTAGCTCTCTTCAGCTCGGGGTTAGTGTCATCAGCAGGTAACCTAGCTATTGACATCACCTTAGAAGGGCAAGAGCCAGTTCTCCCAGGTACAGTAAAAATGACATTGATTGTACCTAACGGGGGCCTTGAAGGAGCATTCGCCTGAGCCCCTAACCTTGAATGGTCCCCTTGTCCGTTGGGCCGGTACAGAAATTGTTGCAATCTTCCTTCTTTGACTAGCAGCTCTAGATGGTTCCACAGCGTCCTGCAGTCTTCGGTGGTATGTCCCCGCTCTTGGTGGTACTGGCAATGAAGGCTTTGGTTGTGCCTCATAAGGTCTCCACTCATCTTGTTCGGCCACTTGAAGTATGGCTCGTTCTTGATCTTCTCCAAAACTTGGTGCACCGGTTCTCAGAACACAGTGTTGACCAGTTAAGGAGCTGCAGACTCAGACTACCCAGCAAATTCTCTTTGGGGTCTGTTATTGTTGTAGTGATCTGACCTGAAATCCCTCCTCTCCTGAGGGATAACCTTACCCTTTCCCTTGCTCTGCTGCTGGTCTTCTTCAACTCTCTTATACTTATCAATCCGATCCATGAGCTGGCGTATACTGGTAACAGCTTTCCTAGTCAAAGACTTCCTCAAGCCATGCTCAGCAGGTAGGCTGAGCTTGAAAGTTCTGATGGCCACGTTGTCAAAATCACAGTCTATCTCATTGAACATCTCTCAATGTCTATCCAAATATGTTTTCAGGGTTTCTCCTTCCCTCGTGGACAGAGACAACAGGGAGGCTATAGGCTGAGGAACCCTGCTACACATAATGAAGTAGGACCCAAACGCCTGAGTGAGTTCCTTGAAGGAATCAATGGAACCTGCCTTTAGACCATCAAATCACCTCATCACCACAGGCCCCAAGCTAGAGGGGAAGACCTTGCATATCAAGGCCTCATTCTTGGAGTGTACAACCATCCTTTAATTGAAGTAGCTAACATGCTCCACTGGGTCTGTCCTGCCATTATACAATGTGAATGAGCAAACTGCCGAGGAAGTCTCCCTCCCTCGATCCAGCGAATGAAAGGTGACTTGGAAATTTGGTTGAGTGCTTTACTTATAACGTCATTTCCCATGCATTCCGAAGATGAATTTCTATTTCTGTGTTCATGGTTGTAGTCTTCATCATGCGAGAAAGATCACTAGGGGGAGTCCTTGACCTCTGTCTATAGTCAGCATCCTTCTCATCATCGGAAGAGTAATTGGAGTTGGAAGGAGCTTGCCTTCTGCGTTTGTGTCGTAGGCTTCTCTTTAGGTGATCAATCTCCAACTGCATGTTTTTGGTGTTCTCCTCATGAGAGACGTGGCTCTTACCCTTGGATTGGCTCCTACTGGTATGGGTAATATGCACACTTCCCTCCTGGTCCTTTTTTCGCTCAAGATCACGGAAGTGATCTTGACGTTGAGACCCCATAGATTCTGCCTGGTGTGGACCTGAACCTACCATTATTGAAAGCTGGACTCACTATAACACCAGTAATTCTCACAGACGGCGCTAATTGTAAGGACTAGATTTGAACTTCTAGCCCAAGATATGAATGGACTTAGGCCCAAAAAGCCCTAAACAATGAATTTGTAGAGAATGAGTTAGAAAACTAGACTTCAGTTGATCAGACAAGAAGTTAGGTAGGCTTGATGACGAAAGAATGAAAATAAGCAAGTTTAGACTGAAGAAAAAAGGTTCTTGGCAATGTCCGAGGAGGATGATTCTTATAAAATGTTCTTAAATATTGTTACAAGTCTGATTCAGGATTGCTATAGTATTTCTTTCTTCGTTTTTCGATCCCCCTCACCGTGGAGTGTTTCTTCCATTATATAGCACTCCCTAGACAATCTTGGCCCTCCACTTGTTAATCATCCTAGTTCCTACTTGAGTGCTTGTCCCATTGGACACCCTTTTAGGCCTTCTCCGCATTGGGGCAGCCAATCCTACACTGTTCAGGGGTCTTCTCCACATTAATGCAGCCAGGAAATTAGATGCTGAACATTTAATTCGGTGGTAGCAGCTTTCCCCTAAGATATTTTAGGACTTCTTTCTGTCTGATGTCTCTGTAAAGCTTATACACTCCAATAGAACTTCTTGGAATGTTACCCTAGAAGACGGACTACCTTCTTGGACCTAGGCTTTGGCTGGCTGAGGATGCATTTATCCTCAGCTCACCTTCCTGACCTATTATGTCTAGCACAAACCGCCTTTTCTTACCGATGCAGTCTCTTCTGCACATGTTTTCTCCTACTCGAACAAACCTTTGTCCTCGACTTGGGCCCCAGGCCCAATGTACAAATAGATACTAAACTTCTGGGCCCAATATCCCTACAATTACATATATATATATATATATATATATATATATAGATGATTTAGAATTTAACTTGTTTTAGACTCTTCGGTTTTTATATCTAATAATTTACTTGCCACAAAAATTAAAAACTTAGATGGACACGTAGTAGAAAATTGAATTCCAATTGAAATCCAATTTTGAATTTAATTAGATTTAGACTCATTGATTTTTATACTCAATAATTTACTTGGCACAAAATTTAAAATTAAATGGAACACGTAGTGCAAAATTTAAAATTCAATTAAAATCTAATTGAATTTTCTCTAAATTTTAGCTCTATGTGTGTGTGTCTATATATATATATATATATATATATGATGTATTAAAGTCATTTTCTAGATAATAGTTTGGCAAGAAAGTACAGTTTTGAGTTGTTTGATGTGTTATGTACTTATCTGATAGGCTGATAATTTTTTTGTGTGCAATTAATGCTACAATTTTATTTTTGGATTGTTTCTACATAACAGCATCAACGTACTCTTTTTTTTGTTACTAAGTGCATACTAGTTTACTTGAATAATTAGTAACTTAACATTTTTCATGCGTGTTTTAAAGTTTATTCATTAAGTAGAGCCATGTTATAATATTTAGGAATTAGCAAGATCAATCATAATCCACTATTGCAGCCTATCAAACTTTGATATTGCCGGAGGTATGTCTTGAATTTAAAAAAAAAAAAAAAAATTAGATGCATTTTTCTTTTTGGATATTACAAATTAAAAGTTATGATTTTGTTGGGTTTTGGGTCCTGGAAGTCTTTCTTTATTTATTTTTTTTCCTCTTCGATTATAAAATTTTGAGATATGTTTTTTTGTGTTTTGGATATTAGGGAGAGAAATTTGATTGTTGATGTGATTTTTTTTTTTTTTTTTGACTTTAAATCCTGAAAGTGTTTGTATATATACACTTTTTTTTTGGTTTGACAGGAGGTAGAAACAATATAAATATATATATATATATATATATATTGTTCCTTTTAGGTTTTGAATCATGTTTTTGTAAGGGTTTGATTTTAGAAAAAATTTTATGCTATTTACATTATTTTATTTATAAAATTTTGAGATAAGTTTTCTACGTTTTAGGTATTAGAGGTGACTTTTTTTTCCCCTTAATCAAGGTTTTGATGTATTTTAGGTCCTGAAAGTAGTTGTTTCATTTTTTTAATATTTTTTTTAACTTATAAATCCTTTAGATACATTTTCAGTGGATTTGATATTTGGGAGATATAGTTTGGATATTGAGAAAATTTGTCAAATTTCTAACATAGCTAACTTTATTGTAAATATTATATGGGAACGGTTATTTTTATGCTTTACCTTTTAAGTTCTCAATTAATTTTTTTTTTTTTCATTTGATAATAGAGAAATTTTTACTAATTATAATAGGTATATTTGTATTGCCCTTTTATAAATACGCATTATGCAAATCAACGACTTGTATACAACAAAAGTTGGACCCTAAAAGTTGTGGTTACAACATGTGACATACTCTCTTCAAGCCAAGTTCCTATGCCTTTAAAAGTTTTGGTTAATTTCCGTAAAAAGAAAATTGGTTAATTATAAATTAAATATTAAATTGTATAATTTATGTTGTTAGTGAAATTATAAAACCTTTGGTACACTATATAAAATTTTTAAAATGATAAAATAATCAATCAAGTAATTATTGTAACCAAAAAATTTGCAATAAAGTTAATTTTATATGAACTCATGTCCAAATTATTTCATACCATATATTATATAATAAAAGTTGTATCCTACATTGTAGTCATGCTAAGTGGATGCCCTCCTCTTTATTTATTTGGTTTATATTTTTCTTTTCTTTTTTCTCTTTAGGTCATTTGGTGTACTATAAGTAAATTATAACAATTTCATAGTTGCTCTAAGTTGAACTCTATCATCAATTTTTCAAAAAATTTTAAATAAAAGTTACTCAATTAAAATTCTACGCCAAAGTGTTTTTCAAATTTTGAGAAAAATTTCATTATTTATTTGATATTATGTTAATGACCTACCACAAATTTTTGGTTTAATAATAAAAGTCTAATTATACAAGTCATGTTTGCACTATGAAGCGTAATATAAGTATTGAAATTTGTATGATATAATTCCACCCTTTTCACTTATTATAAATAAATTAAAATTATTTGTTAGGATATATGTGAAACTTGTTAGAGCACATGTTATTGTAAATTGGTTAATCATTTGACAAAACGCACTTTACTTGTAATTGGGTTGATCTATGATGTGTTTAATATGTCAAGGAATAAGAGTTCAAGTTTAGTATTGAAGCCATGTAAATCTATCCAAGAAACAAGTGAAGAAGTGTTGTTCATTAAACCTTGACAGATAATATCTATCAAGTTTTAATGAGAAATCTCGACAGCTACTCGACAGAAACAATATCTATCGAGAATTACAAAATTCAGATTTTCAGATATGTTTTTCACGCATATCCAAGTTATTTGTGTAGGGTTTCTTTTCTCACAACCCTAGATATTTATAAGGATTATTTTAAGGGTTGTCTCACTTGATGAAAAGGTTGTTGCAATTTTTGTTGCACGCATAGACAAAATTGCCCTAGTTCATCATCTTTCTTGTAGAAGCTGTTGCGTTTTTGCGCCAAGGGTTTTGTAACCAAGGAGCTTCTTGAACTTCATCGTTTGGAATCTCTGGATAAACTGAAGAACTTGCCAACATCTTTCTCAAGTTGGTGTACTAGTCACGTACTTGGATCCGTGCATCGATTGGTTAGTCACGTACTTGGAGCCGTGTATTGAAAGGAGAGATTGTCACTACATTACAAGTCCAATTGTGTATTGGGTAAGGATTCAACTGTAGGTTGGTATTAGGTACTGGGATTCATTTTACTTGTAACTGCTTGTTTTCATAATAGTGAATTTTCGGGAGTGGTGATCTTAAATTCACTCAGTAGAATTTTGCCTCGGTGGTTTTCCGCATTCGTAAACAAATCACCCGTGTCAAATTTAAATTCCACTGCATTTAGTTACTTGGTGATTTGTTTGTGCTACCACGTTTATTGCATGTAATTGAACCTAATTAATTCACTTGACTAATTAATTTGTTAATTTACCAAAGAGATCAATACATTTTTGGCCTATCATTATTAATATAGTTTACTTTTTAAGTAAAATCATATTACAAAATATTTTAAAATATAAAATAATATTTTGATAAAAAGTCAATTATAAATTTCAAGAAATTTAGAACGCGTTTCATTATTTATTTTAAATGATTTTATAATCTATGTTAAACTTGGTTTACTTTTACTTTTACATGGTGTGTATTCACCATGTAACTTAAGTAAATTTTTATTATCTAATTTATAATTCACTTTAACAATATTATTGAAGTATATTCTTTAGTTTAAATATGATTTTTTATTATACCTTGCATCACACATGCATAACACTAGTTGTTAATAAAAGTAAATTACATAAATTTTATAGATGTGAGGAAAGAAGTTATTAGGGACCTACTTTTGATGCTTTTACAAAATTATTAGGTACTTTTTCAAAAACTTTCTAACTATTGCCAAAGAAAGTCCTAATTAATTGGTAAGATTATCTTGATTGTATATTCTTATGTTTCTGTCATTGATCTTTGTAGCAACTAGATCAGCGATTAAAAATTAATACTTTCATAATTTGACCCAAAAAAATTAAAGCCATCAATGAAAAAAATTAGTGGTAACTGATGTTAATTTACTTAAAATTTAGTAACTAGACACACAATTGAAAATTATTAAATATAAAAATTAAAAAAAAAAAAAAAAGTGAAAGGGTAGTAATTAAATACTCGTCCTTGTAGGTCAAACCAGATATGCTACCAACTTTGTTTAGAGCTTCCCTCCATTTTTGCACCTTCTTTATATTATTTACTTCATGTTTTGCTAAAACTTCTCCAAATTTTCCCTTTTGGTTACGTACTTCCGAGGGATCCACCTTAAAAAAAACCGGTAACACCATTTGTCCATTCTTCTTACACTCAAGAATTTCGACAAGTTCATTTAAACACCAGGTAGAAGATACATAGTTCTCAGAGAATACAATTATGGAACTCCTTGAACTTTTAATGGCTTCAAGAAGTTCAATGGAAATTTCTTCTCCCCTTGGGAGTTCATCATCGATGAAGGTATGAATACCCTTTAGCTTCAAAAAGCCATTCAAATGGCTAGTAAAATCCATGCGAGTATCATCCCCTCGAAAACTCAAGAACACATCATATTTGTATTGGTGGGTGATGGAAGAAAAGGAGGCTTGTTTGTTTGTCAGAAAAGCCATAGTGAAATGGTACGTTTGAGAAGATCTAAAAGAAAGTGGAGAAAGAAAGCTTGATGAAATTAGGCAAAGGAAAGTGAATGAAAATTAAAATAAGAGGTTTTTCTAAATGGATTTTTGAGAGAGAATAGGAATAGCAGAGTGAAGAAATTGAATGTTAGTTGTTCTTTTGAGGCCAAGAAGACCATATGATAGTCTACTGTGAAAATACTAGCTGTAGTCTAAAACTCTTAGAGAAATCAATTTCATAGTTGGTGGCCCAAACACGGAAGCTGAGTAGTCTACTTTCCACGTAAGTAAGAAAGGGACCCTTTGACTCCGTGGTAATTCATCCCCTAAAGAACGTAGGAAGACCTTTCTTCGTTTACTTTGATCCAGGAAAGTGTGCATTGCCACAAAATAATAATCTGCTTGTTGATGACCTGTTAACGTGTTTTGGGCCATGAAAATGACTGTTTGTGGGCCTAACACTTGAAATCGTTTTTTAGGCCTAAAATAGGAGATGTCGTGGGCCTAAAATTGAAAAGTGTTTGAAGGGCCTTGATGATCTATTTTATTGTAATCTATCTCTGTCTAATACAGCATCTAGGCGATCATTGCAAAGTCTTCTATAATCAGTTCATTATTACAAAAAGCTTGAGTGTTCTCGCCAATCAAATAGTAGTGTCTCATGGGTTGAGTCATTACTTCAAATTCAATCAACTATTGTAAGAACTGCAACATATATATCAAGATTAAGCTAGCTTCGGGCAAAACCTTTACTTGATTAGACGACCGCTACAAGCAACTGCATTCACATGAACTCCATAAACATATTTAGAGCCAACCAAACTGGAAAAGTAAATCTACTGTTCTGTGAGTACTACCAAAAATTACATGGAAAAATCTGGGTAAATCAATCCAACCAAAACCAGGAAAAAAAAAAAAAAAAGCAGTCAAGCTTTCATCTTTGTGTGACTGTTGCTCGAGAGACAACCTCCTATCCTCCTGTTTGATGCAAAAACTTATCAACCTGCTGCTGATGCTTCCAATGAACATTATAATAGTTGAGTCCAACCAATACGCTCTTTCCTAAGCAAAAAATTCAATACAGCTGTGCTACTTGTGAAGAACAAAATACCAGCACTCTCTTTGTACCACATTTAAAAAGGCCTCCTTAAATCGAAAGACTAATAACAGTAGTACTAAGCCAGTGTTAACAACCAGCAAGTACCTTTCCCCAATCTCTAGATTTACAAATAAAACAAGTTCCATGCCACTTTAGATTTTCATTTGCAAAGTTGTCTGCTAAAGCAAGGCTGCTCCTGCCCAGTAGATTTAAATCATAAAGAAATTTAAAAGGAGCTAATCATCTAATATAAATCCAGCTATGTTCCCACTGTACATAGTAAGGAAACTCCTAAATCCAACCTTGTCCCTACCATTCTTTTTTCTTCAATAATCACATTTAATTATTAAAAATAAGCAAAAATATATCTTAGATTTTTTGGGGCAATTATTATTTAAAAAGTTAAAAATACAAAGTATTACATGAACATGAGGACATATCGCTGCATTGCACCTAATCCTGTGCTTAATAAGAGGACTGCTCACAACAAGCTTATCGCAAAAGAACTACAAGATGATCACAATGTGCGCAATTATTCCAAATCAACTTCAAATTTTTTTCTCTTCCAGTAACCAAGCTAAGCTACATCACATGATCATGCTTTAAAGAAGCTCTAACTATCTTCTTTAGAAGACCATCAACTTTCCACTTGGAAGGAAAGTTCGGAAAGAAGGGTTACCTCAAGTTCCCAACATTGCAGAAGGTGGATCAGAATTAACCCACTGAACCTAACTGCTCATATTTGACTATTGAATCATGGTCTCCATGGTTAATGAACTCTCAAAACCTCCTGCCACTCTGGCCATATCAGACTCCAACTCCATATACTTATATCATTTAATCGAAGTACAAAATTCTACCTTATATGTAAAGTAGTTAAACCCAGACTAGAGGTTAAAGTGGAAGGACCAGAGGATGATAAAAAGGTCAAAGAAGTAAACCATAAAGGCTAACAGAATTTAAATGACCAAGAAAAAGAAAAAAGTAATCTAATAAATGTTAGACTTTTTTTTTTTTTTTGACGGAATAAATGTTAGTCATGATATGAAAGAGGGAGAGAGCGAGAGAGATCAAATAACCTAAGTTCATACCCCAAAAATTCTTTCTTATATCTTAAAATCAAGTAAGTTTCTCAATGCATCCAAGCTCCTAATAACCTAACCACCTAGGTTAGCAGCTAAGAAGCACGGGTGCGTTTTGAGACTCGGGTGCGGGTGCGGGACTTGACAATTTTTTAAAAAGGTGGGTGCAGGTGCGGCAGGACTCGGCGATTAAAAAATTATTAAAAATATTTTTATTTATATATTTTATATATTGCTAAGCATTTTTTTTATATAATAATAATAGAGAACTTATATATAATAATAATAATAATAATAATAATGTACTGTACAAAATAAAACCTCACTAACCAAAAGCTTATTAGTGGCTCAGTGGGTCATGTACCAGTTCAATGGCTCAATGTAAAAAAAAAAAAAAAAAAAAAGGGAAAATGTCGCTCACGTGAGAGGCAGTGAGGCACAACAAACAAAATAAAGCACCATTGACCAAACGCATTTAACCATTCTTTTCAAAAAAAAAAAAAAAAAAGGAGGAAAAATGTGGCTCACGTGAGAGGTAGTGAGGTACAACAAACAAAATAAAGCACCATTGACCAAACGCATTTAACCATTCTTTTAAAAAAAAAAAAAAAAAAAACAAAACAAAAACTAAAACTGATAAAGAAAAAAAGAAACAGAAGAACAAGTGAACAGCGCTGGCTCGCGAAAGAAAAAGGAAGAAGAAGACGATCCGGTTCGGCGCGAATCGGCGCGCGTCGAAGCCGAGTCGGCGCGAGTCCGGCGCTCCACGTGGCAGGACGCGGCCCGACGTGGCACGGACGCGCGGTCTGCGGCATCCCTCCCGCGTCGCCGCTTCCCGCCGAGTCCGACGCGGGTGCGGCTCCTCCGGAGCCGCGTCAGTGCTTTCCAGGTTAGCAGTAAAATGACTTATTCAGATAACCTGTTCTACCCAACCCATTTTTGGACAGAAATGAGCACTAGAAGAGATAACTGTCTTCAATCTATATCTCATTTTCAAAATTTACAATCTTTGTACCTCATTTTAAACTCCAGAATCTTTGCATATTACTAAAAAATTTTGTAGTCACATATTCAACTTGGGTCTTTCTCAAATCTTTCCCAATGTTCCTTTAGACTAATCCAATAGGATAAAAACCCATATCTCAAACTGCAACTTCATAGATAAACAAGTCAAATTTCACATCATGATAAAAAATTAACCATTAATTCAGATTTGAAATATATTTCTCCACCTAAAGAATAAAACCCATACATCATAAAAGTATTCAACAAAAGAGAAATAAAAAATTTTATAGAGAACTCCCAAGTTTTTCAAACTAAATTCCAATCATCAAAGAAACAGATACTATATTTTTTTTTTTTTAAAGGCATTTTGATCTCGAATAATTTTGAACAAAGAGGGGGACGTGTAAATATCAACCATAGTGTCAAGTTCTAATAACATAAAGAGATCAAAACATGTAAAAGCTGCAAGCACCTATGGAATAGTAAGATACAATTAAAATCTAATTAAACCCTAATGAAATTTATACAACATGTGAGATTTAGATTACTTACAGTTTGGCTATTTTTGTGAGGCTATTTTGGGGCCCATTCTGACAGGTTTTGGGCTCTTTATTGCACAACATATTTCCAGTCAGGCAAAATTAAGGTTTACCCAAAGATCAGGTGGCCTGCTCCAATCACAAAACTAGTGTTTACTTCACGTGCTTCTTATGGTACAGTCTTGAGAGAAGCAAAAAAATTGGGCATGAATTAATATATCTTAATAATAAATTTCATTACTTATCAAAAAATAAAATTGCAATGAAGCAAATGCAGTCATGCTCGGCCTAACCACATCATACTCATGAAAAAAAAAAAAAAAAAAAAAACCCAAATATTTAAAAAACAAAAAATCAAAAGAAAACAAATTCACAATCTTTCTCACAAACATACCCATTTCAAATCACAAAAACCCAAAAAAAAAAAAAAAAAAAAAAAAAACAAAACCTATAAATCAAACAAAACCATTGAAAATAAATTATATAAACAAACCTGGTAGAAAGAGGAAGAGCATCTGAAGTCAGAATCATCACTAGAAACTCTTGAGAATATTGTTACAAAGAGAAGAGAGGAGAGCGTGAAACTCCAAAAAAACGCGGCATCAAGCACTAGATTGCAGTGGCAGCAAGCGGCGGAGGTTGAGGGGAGAGAGAGGAAAGATGAAGACTTTTGTTGCTGACTTGCTGGGCCTGGAAGAGGCAGGCGGATGAGACTGAGAGACAAAGAGAGGGTGGGGAAATAAACTTATGGCTTGTTTGGAAGTTTAGAGAGAGAGGAGAGTAGAGGGGAGTAGAGGGAAGGGGAGTAGTGGGGAGGAGAGTAGAGGAGAATGATTCACCTCCACCTTATTTGGATGTTTTTAAAATTAGTAAGGGGGAAGGGAGTAATTAGTCCTTCCCCTTGTGTAATTTTGTTAATATAATAAGGATAAATTAGGTAATTTACTTGGTCAATAGTTTATGTCCTCTACTCTCCCTCCAAATCTCTCCAATTTGGGGGAATTAAAATTGGGGGGCTAGAGGGAGTTCAAACCCCTCCAAACTCTTCCAAACCCCTCCCCCTCATTCTTTAAAAAACTTCCAAACAAGGTAATTGCATTATTCTCCCTCCCTCTACTCTACTCCCCCTCTTTTTTTAAACATCCAAACATGCCATTAGGGTTTTAAATGAAAAGGCCAAAAAACGTTTTTTTTTTTTTTTTTTTAATCTGATGATAAAACTACGTCGTTTTAGGGCCAGGTTGTATATATCAAAAAAAGAAAAGAAAAGAAAAGAAAAGAAAACCTATCCTTAAGTCTAGCGCCGTTTTCTTCTTCTTCCTGTTCCTTGCATTTGCTTTCATGGCTTCTTTGGGTTTTCTTCAATCTACTAAAACATAAAAATAAAAAACTGTAAACATTGATACATATATGTTGAACTATAGTGTGTATTTGAATAGCAATTTGGTGAAGTAGACAACAATAAAAATTGCATATTTTCAAGTGTTATTAGTGTGTGATTCATTTTAGTGTCCCCGTGCTTTGATCTATGAAGTTCTTGAGGACCTAACAATTACTCTTAACAGAAGAAAACATGTAGATACACAAAATACAGCATTAGTACTGCCTTGTACAAGGCATTTTTTGGACGACAGAGGAACATCTTTCCTTATTTACAGGTATTTTGAAATTTATGCTCCATCTCAAAGCCTGGTACAAAAGTTATTAAAACAAAACTTGAACTCTTATAATAACTTTTCCAAACCCAAGTAGTAGCAGATTGTATATTGTCATTTTCCCCCTTCCTATCCTTGCTACTAAACTAAGCTGCCAAGATTAGTTCAATCAAATTTTTTACCTCAGTGTGAGAAGAAACATTAGGAGTTCATTGGCATGCTAGGTATTGTAGCCCAACTATAAGACTTTAGGCTCCAGAAGCAAGGCATGGTGTAAAATTGCCATCTTATCAGGCTCTGGGAAGTGGCCCAACAAGCTTCAACAACAAGACCAAGCATGGAAATTTGAGATTTCTCTCAACTCATTTTAAAACCAATAAAATACTTTGTTCTCCAAAGCTGAGGAGCTAGTCAAATCTTATGAAAAATGGGTATGGTACAATCAGCTTTCTGGGGTTACCAAATGGTCTTTTTTCTTTGATGGGGTATATCATTGTTTTATAATGGGCAAAATTTAGGCATAAATACAATTACTTAGGTGTTGTACCTTAAGTTCAACTACATGTTGTTTTTATCTTTATCTCACCCAAAAAAAGAAAAGAAGAAGAAATCAATTACATGTGCATTGAAGATTGATCAATGTAGTACAAACAATGTTATTTTTTCCAAAGACAATTAAATTCAACCATGTGACTTATTGGCTGATATGTGTGTGTGTGTATATACATATATACTCACCCTCCCTCCCCCTCAATCCAAATAAATAGTTGCACCTCATCTGCAAGAGATTTCATGACCACCTTGGAATCACCTTGCAAAATACCTTGGTTAATATGAACTTCTAGGGAAAACTCAAAGGCTTAGGCAGTAGCTACTGCTTCCACCTCATCTACTTGATTGCTCAATTTGATAAAATATTATTAATTTATTTTAAATACAAAAAAAATTTGTCCTTTATCCATTCAATACAGAGGAAATTATCTCATACAAAATATTTATACTCAGAAAATGGATCTACAAATATGTGAGCCCAGTACATGCAAGAGGCTCTACTAATGATTCAATATAGACAAAGTTTGCTTCCATCTAATGCTCCAGTCACCTAGATGGGACGTGATGTATAATAGTAAACAGTGAAAAGAAAGCTTTTGATAGTGCTAATGGAAAGAAAGAGTAAGGTTCTGCCAAGAGCCAGGGCTCTTTGTGCTGAAAAAGAGTTATTTGTAAAGTGATGCATTGCATAGCAATTAGGCAAAGTAGACAACAATGGGAATAGCATCTTTGCAAGTGTGGTGTTATAAATTTTAATATCCCCATTTTTTTTATGTATGAGAATTCTCAAGCACCTACATAACTACATAACATACAATACTAGTATTGCCTTGTACAAAACCTATTTTTGGAGGACAGAGGAGCATTAATCCTCATGCATAGGTTTTGTGAAATTTATGCTCTATTTCAAAGCTTGGAACACAAGATATTGAAACAAAAATTGAACTCTCATAATAACTTTTCCAAACCCAAACAGTAGCAAGTTCTGTATCGTCCTTTTCTTACCTCCATGTTCTTGCTACTAAACTAAATTGCAAAGACTAGTTAAAGACAATGTAACTTCATTGAACTTTTGACCTCAATGTGTGAAAAAAACATTAGGAATTCATTGACATGGTTGGTATTATAGCCCAACAATAAGCTTTTGGGCTCTAGAAGCAGAGCACGATGTAAAATTGCCAACCTTGTTGGGCTAGAAAAGTGGCTCAACAAGCTTCAACAACAGGACTAACCATAGATAGACAAGGTGATTCTCAGGATTTGAGATTTCTCTCACCTCATTTTAAACTAATAACTTTGTAAGGGAAAACAAAGAATGAAATGTTACAAGGTACAAAAATTTAGAAGTCTATACTGTACAGAAATTCTAAGAATATGAAAAGAAATGATAAAAAGATGTTATTTCCTTGCACGTTGAAGAAAAATCTCTAATAATAAAAATGAATTAGTGGCCTTTTGGAGAAGGAAACTATGAGGTTAATCCTGTGGGCTTGGCCCAACAAAGCTAGAGTCCAAAGTCCGCGACCCCAGGTGGCGAGAGTCGAGTCTAGCAATCCTCCATCAGATTCTTTCTAACAAGGGTCTAGCTCTCCTGACAAGTTAACCAAACAAAGCTTAAAGTTGTGCCACACAGGTTAACTCAATAGCTATCTATCTTCCACATACTTTTGTTAAACTAAGCCATGCAAAATCAACCCAATTTCAGGAACTTAAAAAGACTCAAATCAATAAAACTTCGAAAGTCTGCTACATCAATCATTTTTTTTTAAAATTAATGGTGAGCCACTCCTGTCTAAGACAATACTCTTTGTACATCTCAATTGTTTTACCAGGGGAGTAGCCGAAGGAAGTGAACAATCAAACACATTTTTTAAAAAGTAAATAATGAATTTTGTTAAAGAAGAGGAGTGCTCAAAATCTAGAGCTTGTATATTCTATAGAGACAGATTTTATTGGAAAAATAATCACTTAAAATGGAATAATTTCCTCTGGGTCATTATCACCCGTATAATAAAATCAAATGGCCCCAAAATAGGCTAAGAATTCTGTTCAATGCAAGAATATCCCAAAAAATGAAGTAATTTTAAACCACATCTGCTCCAAATCAACTACTAGGAATCTTTATAGAGATGTCATAAGCCAATCATCATAAAGGATCACAGCAAAGGAAAATTCAAAAATTTTGATGTTAGATAATGAAAGAAAAGAAAATGTAATTAAGTCAATGTGCAATATTTCATATTCCACATATGTATAGCAAGGCTACAAAGAAAACTATAGCAAACTACATTTGATTATCATTTTGCATAATCTAGAGGAAAATTTGCTTGCCTAGTAAAAATTTGTGACCAATGGTCTTGATTTCCCAAGGACTGAGGAGAAGCACAACCCAATTATCATAGGAGTCTGGCACAAGACGAATCAAACAACTTGCTTTAGCCTTCCTTGAATATTAATCCAAACCATGGTGCATTAATCTGAGCTACATTTGGAGTAACAAACCTGCACATATAACCCAGTAGTAATTCTAATACATGCCTAAAAAAAATATTAAATCTTCCCCCAACCACAAAGTCAAACATATAATAGCATTCATGGAAGTATAAGACACCTTAACAACCAATTCGGAGCACAATCTAATGATTATGAATCTTCTGAATAAACCCACAAGATAGCAAAATAGGTGAATCTACACATTGAGCAACCTCTAACACTGTAGGTATCAATAGACCAACAATGCAACAAGCTACATACGGAATGCTGCAATCCATGAAGATCAAGTTTAGAAGCCATTTTCATTTAGGATCAAGTTTTCAATAATACGCAATTAATTTGATATTTAAAAAAGGTATGACTGAGAGTTCATTGACTCAAGCCATATAGGGGCACTTTCTCTTTTTCTTCAAATTTTACAAATAAATGGTTATTAACATTCCTTAATAGCCTATTTTCAAACAGAATTGAGGATTAGATAAGAATACCATTAATATGGTACAAAAGTATCCAGACGACCTAAAAATAACCAAAGGCACAGTAACACAATCTACAGTTTAAATTCTTCCAAAGTAGGATATCAAATAAAGGTCTACATATGGCCAAAAAAAAAGAACGTATAATGAGAGGCTCACACTAAACATCTTTTTAAATTGTCCAGAACAATGTCACCCCAGGGCTAAACATCATAAGATGCATCCATCATAAAACAAAGATACCTATCTTAGTTTCCCTAGCCCTCGCTTCATAAACAGAATTTAGCGGTCACATTGCTATTTTGATTAGTAAATACTAATTGTTTACACTCCAAATTAAACCCACGACTTCAGCATCCATCCCTTGTTTATGAGAGGCAAAAAAGAAGCCCTTGCATGACAAACCTATTTCCTCTCCCATTGTTGATCTGAAAAGGTTCTGTGACATTGTGAGGAATGAGAACTCTCAGGCTTTGGGTCACTTTGGTAAAGTAAAAGCACTGGCTGTGATTCTTGAAACAGACATAAAGGGAGATATTAGTGATAATATGGCTGATTTTATTCATAGAAAGAATGTTTATGTTGTCACTAAGTACCAAAAGGCACCTGCAAAAAGCTACTTAGTTATGTCTTTGAAGCATTCGAGGACACCACTAATATTTTACTTTCAACCCGTGCTATACTCTCTCTGCCTTAGGTATCAAACAGCAAGGCTGGAAAGATGGGTAGTATAACAGTGGGAGTATTATCGTTGCTGTCATTCTGGTTGTTGCCGTTTCTGCTATCTGTAACTTTAAGCAATCCAGGCAATTTGAGAAGCTCTCTCAATGAGTAGAGACATCAGTGTGGACGTATTGAAGGATGGGCGGCACCAACAAATTTTCATGCACTTATTGGTTTTGTCATTGGCTATTACTCTACTTTGGCTTATTCTATGAAGTGTTTGTTGATTATGTGTTGGCTAGTCACAATCTAGGACAGACATAACAATCTGCACTAACAAAACAGGCACCCTTACATTAAATGAGACCAAGATAATAGGATTTTGCCTTTAAATAAGCAATGAGGGAAGGTAATTCCTCAGAATAGTATCATATAATCTTGATATAGTGCAAGAAGGAGTTGGTTTAATAACAACCAAGTAATATTTAAAATATAGATTCTCAATCGCTTGTGAAGATTTCTTAAAGCCCTTGCTGTTTTTTATATGAATACCAATGAAATCTATAATCCATGTTGAAGACTTTAAGTCAGAGAATTCAGAGAAAAATGAAAGTGGAGTTTTGGTGAAGAGGAAGAGTGAGAAGGCTATTCACACCTACTACAAGGGAGCTCCTAAACAAAGGGATATAAATTCAAGAAACTACTTTGAGCTAGCCTTTAACATGACATGACGGTAGAAAGAAATGCTATTCCTCGCTCAATTAATCAAATAAGACCAACCCTATGACAAATTAATTAACTACTTTGAAGTAATTATTTTTTTTTACCATGTATGAGAAAGTCATACTAAAGCTCAAAGGTAAAGTCATTCTTCCTTGAACTTTCTTAGGCATACAGTTGAAGAAATAAAAGTCAAACACGATTGGGTATAAAATTCATAGATTCAACTAGACAAGAAGTAATAAATATCATTAGTTTGAGAAGTTCATTACAAAACTCAAACTTTAGAAAATTACGGAACTTGCTCCAACTTGACTAACCAGAATATTAGTCAAAATTTGATCTTACTTGTATGTTGTCACATGTAACAAATTAGCAATATGGAGAGCCTTAAATCATAGAAGAAAATGTAAACCAAACTCCGAGCAATGTGACCACATGATTACTCCCATATTGATCGAAACCAAATTACAATACCAACAATTACCAAAATTTAGGGAAAACACACGCTAAACAGTTACATGCAAAAGTTACAAGAAACACATTATTTTATTGCATAGGAAATTGTTTGCCATCTTTTCATCAGTTGCATAATTGGTATAGAAAGATGATTGATTGTCAATAAACTTGACCGTAAATTTAATTTGCTTCAACAAGAAGAAATTATCATAGTTCTCAGTTCCCAAGGTTTTGTAACAATGCTTAGGTCATATTACATCTACGTAGAATACTATCTAGCAAGAGAGCAACAGTACCCTAAAAGGAAGATGAAGATTTATTTCTTCCTAAGTAGGATATTAAAAAAAAATTGAAATTACACGTGTCCCATCCTGAACACCTTATCTGAGGCAACAAGGGCAATACAAGTTAAGCAAAGGGAGGCCAATGTGGCTGTTGCCTCCCATTGGATTGAAGTTTTTCTATTTCTTATATGTATATATATAGATAATCCTTTGTGTTGTACACCCTTATTCTTCTAATTTAATACAATGGTCCCCTTAGTTTTTGCAGATATCACAAACACTTAATTCCATTCAAAAGTCACATGTTTTCATAGTATTAACATAAAATGAATAATACAATAGAAAAATTATTGGTCTTTATTAGAAAATTTTTACTTTTCTTATAAAATATATTTTTAGACATACTTTATTTAAAATATTCATATATTTTCCTTCAAATAAAGAAGTTATTGTCCCCCTAAAAAAAGACCCTAGGTTATATTATAAACAAAAACAAGCAAAAAAAGATTATTTGTCAGGTTCTAAGACTTTAGGAACAAAATGTATTAGAACTTCATTATGTATTATGTTGGCAAACCATGATCAAAACATAGAGTCTAGATTTAGGCTTGCTCAAAGTGTGTTTATTTGTAAAAGTTGGAATCGAGTGATTGTAGGATTTATTGGTCTAAATCTGCAAGGCTCAATCGATCGAAAATTAGACTTGATCGATCGAACCTCGTGCTTTCTACAGAATTTTCTAACTTAGCCCAAGCCCGTTTGATGTGTAGGGTTTTATGTTTTACTCCAAATATAAAAAGAAAAACCCTAGCTACGTTTTAGAAGTCTTTTGATGTGCTGTGTGTTGAATCTCTTGTGAAATCTAGAGGTGTTTACCTTCATACACACTTTGAGTTATCAAGATCAAGATTATGTCAAAAACTTAGTGATCGCTTCAGTTACTGCATAAAGAATTTAAAGAAGATCTGAAACCTTTGAGTGAAGTCTCTGTTAAATATGTTATTAGCAAACGCAATGTATTATATCATGTTGTGTATGCTAATAACATATTTAACATGGTATCAGAGCCATGCTTCGTTCTTGGCATCAAACAAACATCTCTACACAGCAAAGAAGATTCTCATGTGCATACCATCATCTAAAGCCACACATGTTTGTCTGCTGGATCCAGACTCCACAGCATCTCGCAGCCACCATGGCACTGTGCTGTGTCAAAATCCAACAACCAAGCAAGCCGTGACTTAACTTATCAAATCTGTGCAAATCCAAGCTTCGCCTCATGAAACCAACCACACAGACGTGCCCCACGGCCTCCTGCGAGAAAAACCTAGAAGTTCGATCTCCACTGAACTCTGTACGCGCCTCCACGCGCTGACGCAGTTTCTACCAACTTCTCCACGCACCGCCGCGAATTTCACAAGTGCAGATCCTCCTGTGGTTACACGTGCCACCCTGATAGCCTTGTAGTCCGCCGATCTGCAAAACTGAGAAATCTGGAGAGCATCGGATGTTACACGCGCCTCCACGCACCGAAGGTTTTCCTAAACTCTTCCATGCACCGGTGGAATACTCGCACACACCACACGCGCCTGAAGACTATTGCTGATGTCATCCTGGCGTCATCTGATGACGTCATCTTGCCACGTCAGCATATGCAAGCCGTTGCCACGTTATCCCTAATCCAGGTCATCACCACATCATCAGCCACGTCGCTAGCCATGTCAGCAGTGTCGCCTCGTTAGCACCACGTCACCTAGCTGATCATTGACAGGACCGACCCGACCCGAACCACCCGGATCTGACCCGTGAAGCACTGACCGTTGACTTTGACCCTAGACAGTTGACTTTGACTTTTGCGTTGACCTTTGACCAAAGTCAAATTTTTTGAAATAGCCTATCTTGCTCAGTTTTTCGCGTAGATTCCAATTTTGGACTCCATTTCTTCATTTGAAGCTCCAAAATTGGTTAATTGGCACATTCTTCATTGTGGTTTCTTCAGAGACATTCTTCAAGGCATCTCCAAGTGATCTTCTCAAGCCTTCATCGAGCTTCCAACCTCAAGCCTTCATCGAGCTTCCACCTTGAGTTTAAGGGAGGGTGTTAGAGATATATATTAGTCATATTAGCCTAATGTAATAGGTCCAAGCCCATTATTGCTTGTACTAGTAGTCTAGGGTTTAGTCGCCTGTATATACTCATGTTAGGGTTCATTGTAACACAGATTATTGTACTACACTCTTATACAATAAAGATGTAGCCCTTAAGGGATTCCTCCATGGATATAGGCCGTCAAGGCTGAACCACGTTACCTTTGTGTTCTCAGTGTTCCTATTCTATGCTTCTCCATCCGTTTCCATTCTAGCATACACAACATGGTATAACACATTGCGTTTGCTAATAACATATTTAACAGTCTCAAAGCAACAAGTGGGAGAACTTGTGGTTGCAATGTATCAAGGAAAGAAGTAGTCTGTGGACTCGGAGCTGTCATGTGGTCATGGTAGTAAGTTTTTTACTCGAGATAGCAATAGAATGTTAGTGGTCTAAGTCTTATAGTAAAAACTTCAATTCTTTCATAGTGGATTTGTTTTACCTTGAGGATAGCTAGGTTAAATCCTCCCCAGGTTTTTTACCGGTTTGGTTTTCTTGAGTTATCATATCGTGTGTTCTTTATATTTTCACATTATTTACATGATATGATTTTAGTGTATTAACCTAGATCCGAATAATTTATCTAAGTAATCACTTGGCTAAATAACTAAGTTAATCATATTGTGTTTTAAGGGGTCTAAAAATGTACATTATTCATTAGAGAGGCAAGGAATATGCATAAAATTGGCCTCAATAAGGCAGCTAACCAAGAAGAGAGTAATTTAAGAATGTGTCATCAACCTTTTATAAAAATATTCCACTGTAGATATAAAGAAGTTAATGTCTTAAATTTTGGGTGCCCTAGCTTCCGCTAAGATATAAATGTCCTAGCCCAGGCATTAACAATCTCATGACTAGGCTGCATATAGTTCCATCTAGGCCACTTACAAGCCAACTTGTGGACAAGGACAAAGTTTAGCTACAAAATTAGTTGTAGCCTTATTCAATATCTTTTTATTGGAAGTAAATTTTGACAATTTCGCCATTGGATTACATCTTATTCTTATATCCTCCATGCTTGCAAAATTTCTAGAAAATTAAAGATCAATAGCTATGTTATCAACAAATTATTTAAATTGCAAGTTTTTGTAATTTAAAATTATGCATAAAATATAAGCTTATAGATCATATAATAAATAATATCCGATCGACACAAAATTTGACATATGTATTAAGAGTGTAAAGAACATGCAATTCAATGATTAGATTTTCAAAATATGTAGTAATCTTTATTTTTTAAGCTACAACCAATTTTGTAGCTGAATTTCATCCATAGACAAATCACTTTTGATAGAACTTGTGTAAGGTGACTATTCTACAACCTAAAGCACAAAATAAGTTTTAGTTCAAATTGCAAGAAGCCAAATTATAATTGTAGAGTTTCATTTGTTTAATTCAAGAATATCCCAAGCAAAGTAACATACTATAATCATGAGCATACCTCAATGGTCTAAGCCAATACTAAGAAGTTGGAGTGAGGGCAATCAGATACTTGAATTGAAACTGTAGCTTTGTCTTTGCCTTTTCACTCACTGGTTAAGTTTTCTGCAAACACGTTTGCATGTTTCTTAAGCATAAAGTTGCTTCACACAAATAAAAACATCAAGATCTAAAGTTAACAGTTTACCTTATCAGCTTTTTTCCTTGTTAAATATTTTCTGTCAAGTTTGGTATTTTCGATTATTCGTACCATTGAATCAGATTTTCGAAACCCAAATTAGCTTCTTGAAATATAGTCCTTCTATTTGGTTATTTAATATATTTCACAACATATAAGCATTTTCTATGTGATTTTGTTTATTAGATAATGTCGTTAATGGGGTCCATTTCTACGATGGCAACATAAAAATGCCCTAAAAATTAAGTACATTCTACATTGATGTATTTCATTACAAGAAAATAAAAGCATTTAAAATTCAACGTATTTCCCATTTACTCATTGTAACTCATAAAGATGATAACACAGTCCTTATATAGGTAAAGAATGTTGAAAATGGCATACGCAGCTGGGCAAAAAGTAAATGATAACAAACTGACTCAACTACATGGGTTGCATGTAGGGACTTAGGAACCTTTCTAGTGACACTAAAAGCCAATCTCCTAAGTGGTCTCCACCAAAGGCAAAGCCAAAGAATAATCATTGCTGATGTTGTAACAGAAGAGGAAAAGAATAAAAGAAATCAATATGTAACTCAATAATTTATGAATGCTAAATTTCACATATGTATGCATTTACGATGAAAAAGAATTGAAGATTGAAACATCATCATGAGAATTATAAATGGACCAATCACGTCTCCTCTACCACCAACAAGGTGCTGCCCCTTACTTTGAGAGTAACATCACAAGACAAGCAACTTGGTTATACTTAAGTATGACTTAAAGCAACAATATTTTTTTAAGCTAACCACTATCCATTGATGTTGGTTGAAATCATAGACATTATGTAAAAAGAAATGAACACAAAATTAAAGCAATTTTTAATAGATGAAATGAGAGAACATTTGTTGCTCTGATACTCTAAATCTTCTTACTCAGATATATTTTAAACTCAAAGTATTAGAGATGAAGTGCAAGATGGCTGATCATGCATGTCACTAAAGCAGTCACAATCGGTAGTGGCAATTCTAGAAGGTTTGCCTCTAGCTGTTAATTTGACATTTGGCATATTCTACAAAGTGCTTGATGGCTGATCACACGCTGGTTCATGAATCTTCTACTCGGGACACAATGGACTCAGCCACAAAAAAATTTGCACTCACAAAACAGGCACCTGACAGCACATGAGATGAAGTTAACAGAATTTGGCTTGGTAAAGAAGCAATGAGAGAATGTACTTCCTAAGAAAAAGCCCCAAATGTTCTTGATCTAACCAGATTTCAAAATGAAGAAGAAGCCAAAGCCAAAGCGGAATTTGGCTTGCAAGCTGGATTTACAATGAAGTTTTCTACAATTCAAAACAATCTAAAAGATAAATACTCAGCAACAAGCTAACAAAATAAAGAGGTGGGTTCATTCATTTAGCCCATAGAAACATGTTATCAAATACATGGAATGCTTACCTTTTTACCCTCTACCACAATTTGCGCTACTCTTTGGCCAATGGCATTCCCACCTTGCTGTTGATGTTTATGCCACGTCTGATAGCTCTCCCATTCCCGTCTTGATCTTTGAGAACCACAGCCAAGCCTACATTGTTTTGATCACACAATGCATTGAAATTAAGCTTTACCAATTGATCAAGTGGTTTGGTCCAAGCACTTCCTCTGTTTTGCTCTTTGGTGAGTGGTCTCAAGTAAAAGTCATACTGTTTGTTCAGACGATGGACTAATCGATTTATGGACGGTTTAGTGCTTGAAACCAAAGCTTCCTCTCGTGCCATCCAAAGGATTTTCATTGCCACTACTGCGTATAGAGTGAACTCATCTTTGGTGGTTCTTTCTGCGAGTAACTCACTTGGGGGGTCAATTATATGTTCAATAAATTCCATTACATTTTGAGCTCGGATCATTTCAACTCGAAAACCCCATCTACCACCATACCACACTCCTTTGGCATAGGGACAACAATGAAATAGATGTAAAAGGGAATCTTCTCCTATTTCACAGAGAGGGCAATGGGTTTTTGAGAATCTGATGAGTTTTTGAGCAACGACTCTACATAAAAACATTTTTAAGTTTTCATCAAAGGACACTCTTAAACTTTCATGAATTCTTATGCAGACCATTTTATCTACATCAGGATTCCGAGAAGGACAGATGCATGCTACATGAGCCCCACACCTTTCTATTGTAATTTTTGCCATTTTTGGATCATAATCTGAAACTTCAAATAGAAGCTTAACGTTGTTGCAATCCTCTAAAACTATGTCATCAATTGAGTTATTGCTTCTATAGTGGAACCACATAAAACATGATGAATCTAAAAAAAAAATCATTTGAAATGAACCTTTTTTTATAACCATTGAAGATAATGTAAACAGAACAATAAAAATTTTCATATCGATTTGCCACCACTTTCAGTTTTATTTTTAAAGCAACACAGAAAGCAAATGCTAGAGATTCTGAACCAACCGAGAATGATATGGAGCTTCCAACACTTTGATGGTTGAACCACTTTGGAATCTTAGTTCCTGGAAGGATAAGGTTGAACTGAAATCCATCATCACCAAGTTCAGGTGCAGAACACATTTTAGATGTATCGCAGCACTTTTCAAAAACAGAGTACTGATGCAATGATCCTCTTGAATATACTATATTTTGTGGAAGCCTAACCATTTCTCCAAACTGATGCAAAATTAAGAAACTTCAGTTTAGCAAATTTATTCATATATTATATTTGGGAAAGTTAAACAAAATTATTTCTTTCTATAAGAAAGGGAGAGACCTGACTTAATAATCTTCTTCTTGATTGTGAATCCAAGGAACCGCACCCTTTTATATATAAATGTTCAAGATGTGGTGGAGGCATTTGAATTTCCCGAAGGTTCCAGCAGTGGTGAAAGAGAAGCATTTTTAATTTCTGAAATCTGATATTGATTTTAGGGAGGGTAGTAATGTTGCTGTAACGGATAGCTAAAATTTCTAATTTGGGGAAACAATCAGGAGTATCCATGGCTTTTGGAAAATTGTCACAATAATCCATACAGAGTACGCTAAGATTTTTTAAATTAGAGATGCTACTTGGAACCTCTTTCACATTTTTTAAACTTATACTTATCTTCTGAAGGGCAATGAGATATCCTATTGATGAGAACAACACTTTCGTTCCTTGCTCAAGACTTTCACAGCCATGGAAATATAACTCTTTTAGAGATTTCAACTTGAGGATTCTTGGTAAAATTCTAAGATTTTGGCATCCGCGGAGATTCCATAATTTAAGCTCTTCAAGAAGTCCAACGGATTGATGAACCTCAACTAAATTTATGCATGCACGAAGGTTCAATTCCTTTATGTTTGGGGCAATCAGTGATAAGTCGGGTACCTTCGTAATATTTTTACAATATGACAAATCCATATATATCAATGTTTCGAATTGACACCTCTGTAGAAATAAGAAATATTTTTTTGAAATTTATTAGTAAAAAGAAAAAAATTAATATGATAGGCTAAGAGGATAGTTTCAGAAATACTACATGTTCAATTACGAATTATTGTAAACATTTTTAAAAAAAAAAAAAAATGCTGAAGATACTAAAAGTATTACAATATAAAATTTACAAACTAATGTAATAATGAATGTAAATGTTGGGCTTCAACTAACTCATAAATAAATATTTGAATTGTCTCTTTATGATTGGTAACACTTCAATTTGATCAATTTGTACACTAAATATATTAAAACTTGTAGTGCATGTAACATTACTCTTTTTTTTTTAAGTGCATAAATTGATTTTGTTCATTGAAAATGTATAGAAATATTATTTAATTTAGTATAAAATGCATGGTTTAGTTTTAACCACACAAAAAAAAAAAAAAAAAAAATGCTCCTTAACTCAGGCGCGGCTCCACCCAGGAGTTTCAAATGAACCCCTTCAATTGAACCCAAAAAAAAAAAAGTAATTGTAATATTTTTTATCTTACTTTTCCTGTTTTGACACTTAAAATAAAAATTTGAACACCCTAACCTTAAGCCCAACTTAAATAAACTTAAATATGATCATCTTAATTCTTAACAATATCTTGACCTTTTTAAACACAGAGAAAAAATCTCAATAACAAACCAAGTTGATCTAAAATCTAGGAAAAAAAAATTTAATTAGCTCAACAACAAAACTAGAATTTGCTAATCTTAAACCTTAGAAAAAGCTTATTTAGATCTTAACAAATTTTAAATAAATCAATCAAATGAGAAATTAGTGGTTGAATGATTACTTGACTATGTACATTGAAACAGATGTAGCTAGTAGGATTGATAATAAAGATATCATGCAACAATTTCAAAATATGAAACATCGTAGAAGACGATTATAAAACTTTATGTATTAAGATTTTTTTTTTTTTGGGTGATGTCAATATATTTAATTCATCTTTTGTTTAAAATTTTGTATAATTTACATTTCTTATTGAACCCCCTAGAAAATAATCCCGGCCCTTAACTTGTTCCCTAGGAGCACTCATTAACAAAAGCCTAATAAGAATTTATAAATGCTAATGATCATACCTCGAAATGCTCGTCCAATTTTATGTGGCTTTGTCGCATCTTGAGTACAACAAGTTTTTTAGGTTCAAAGGCGGATGGTAAGGAAGATAAAGGAAATTCATCCCAATCAAGTAACCTCAACCCATTGGGAAGAGATTGAAGGTCTTCACAAATTACATTGCAAACTTTCAAATATTTAAGATTCTTCAACTTTTCAAGATTCAACTTCATGTTTTTTGGTTTAGGCAAGCACACTGTTATGCCTCGAATTCCATTTGACCCCTAATTGAACAAAACACTAAGTAAACCAAAATGTAGAAAATAATTCATCAAAAAATAATTGATTGTTAAACTTTAAACAAAAGCCAAGCTCATAAAATTTTATTTTCTTAAACATTAAAAAAATAAAAGGAATAAAAATGATTAAATCCCCTTGTGAAGAAATAGAAAAGAGTAAATCAAAACAACTCATACCGTATTTTCAATTAGTATTTCAGGAGCATCCTCATAACACAATAGCCTACTACGCTTCTCGATCACTTCTGGTGATTCTTGTCGAACAATTTCCCAACCCATTTGTTGAATCAAGTCATGCATCAATAGTTTGTTATCTTTAGTAACAATTATAAGACACTTATCAATAAGTCCTGCAATATCATAATATGGTTCGTGGAAATTGATGTTTCTTAGTATATCTACAACTTTATCTTTGCAAAATCCTTTAAGAAAACAAGCAATATCAAGAAAAATTTCCTGTTGAGTTTGGTCCAATCCATCATAGCTTATTTTGAGTATTTTTTGAATGTCTCCCTTAGGAATTCTTTTGTATTTGTCTAATGCACTTGTCCATTCATGTTTAGTTCTTCCATACAAATCTGCGCCAATTATTTTTAGAACTAATGGAAGACCTTTGGCATAATCTATAAATTGGTTGACTAGTTCTGAATAATCCTCCTTGAAATTGTTTCTTCCAAAGGCCTCTTGACAAAAGAGTTTACGAGCTTCTTGTTTATTTAACTCCTTCACCTCATAGTACATTACATGTATATTTTTTGTGAGAGTATCAAGCAAGTGTTTGTCTCTTGTTGTTATAATGATTCTACTTCCAAAAGTAAACCGATCATAATTTTCAAGAAAAAATTCTATCTCATCCAATTTTTCAACATTATCAAGAACTATAAGAATCCTTTTACGATGAAGCCTTTCAATTGTCACATTGATTCCTTTAGATATACTCCCCACCTTCAAATTTTGATACCCTAAGATCTCATAACAAAGTGTCTCTTGTAATTGAATTAAGCCATCAATTGTCCTTGATTTTTCACTAACATTATCCAGAAAGCTGCTTCCATCAAAACAATAATGAATTGTGTTAAAAATAACTTTTGCAATTGTTGTCTTACCCACTCCGGGAAGGCCAAAGATCCCTACAATGCGGACATCATTTGATTTAATATCTAAACACCGATTTATGATGTCATTTACACGAGTATCTATTCCAACAAGATATTGTACACCAGATAATTTCATGTGATTTAATTGAGCACTTGAGATCTCTTTAAAAATTTCTTCAATAAATTCAAATTGAGAGCAGCTGCAACTGTCATTTACAGAACATAAAAAGTATGTAACAAGTTAGAACAAAAAATAGAAATACATGAGCAAGAATTAAATTCAAGATGTTTCGTCTATGCACTACAACTAAAATATCATATAATCTGTATCTATTATATGATATTTTAGTTGTATCTAAAATAGAAATACATAAACAAGGACTATATATATTTTTACAATATTTTTTTTTTTTGAGGAGGGACTTCTCTACTTATATCTCTATATTCCTTCAAAAAAAAAAAAAAACTTATATCTCTATAATTTTTTAATCAATTTTTACCTACATGATCTCTTAAATTCTAGCATTACATTATTTTTTTAACCTTTCCTCTTCTCCTTGTAAACTCTGCTTCTACCTCCATTATATCCTTCTCTAGCCTTATTCTTCCTACAACCATTCCTCTATTGTTGTAAATTTTCATTTAAATTTCTTCTTGCCCCTTTTGTATCTCTCCCCTCTATTCATTCTATGTTTTGCTTACAAATTCTTTGTTATTGTTGATTTGATTGTCACATCTCATTTATGTTAGCAATGTTATGCTTATGGCCGAAAAGTTTCCAAGTGTTAGCGATATAATGTTACCCAGCTATCATATTCAAATTAGTTTATGTTTATTTACTACCAATATTATTTGATCCATATTTGGTTTTTGGTAAAATTAAAACAAGAGACTAAGGTGGTAACTAAAATCAGAGAGAATAAAATTCTTTAAATACTTATTACAAATTACAATACATACACACTCAAAATGGCCTTAATTACTGTAGCTTTTGTTAGCTTTAATTATTAACTAGTGTGTAGCCAGTACATATGCACGGATACAATTTTAAAAAATCACAATTATATGGTTCAGATTATACACTGTTATTAAAAGAGATTACATGGTACTAGCTTTATATATATTTATGATTTCAAATTTAATTGGTTTTAGACATTTCAGTTTTTGTACCTAATAATTCACTTGCCCCAAAAATTAAAAACTTAGATGGACACTTGGCAGAAAATTGGACTTCAATTGAAATCCAATTTAGAATCTAATTGGATTTGGACTCTTCGATTTTTACACTCAATAATTCACTTGGCACAAAATTAAAAATTAAATGGAACACGTAGCGCAAAATTTAAAATTAAATTAAAATCTAATTGAATTTTCTCTAAATTTTGGGTATATATATATATATATATATGATGTATTAGTGCCATTTTGTAGATAATAGTTTGGCAAGGAAGTACAATTTTGAGTTGTTTGATGTGTTATGTACTTATCTGACAGGCTGATAATTTTTTTTGTGCAATTAATGCTACACTTTTTTTTTTTAGTAAACAATAATACTTATTAAAACACACACGAAAAATAGTAATATTAGTGTTTTTGGATTGTTTCTACATAACAGCATCAACATACTCTTTTTTTGTTACTAAGTGCATACTGGTTTACTTGAATAATTAGTAACTTAATATTTTTCATGCGTGTTTTATAGTTTAATCATTAAGTAGAGCCATGTTATAATATTTAGGAATTAGCAAGATCAATCATAATCCACTATTGCAGCCTATCAAACTTTGATATTGCTGGAGGTATGTCTTGAATTTTTTTTTAAAGAAAAATTTAGATGCATTTTTCTTTTTGGATATTACAATTTAAAAGTTATGACATTATTATGGGTTTTTTTTTTTTTTTATCAAGATTTTGTTGGGTTTTGGGTCCTAGAAGTCTTTCTTTTTTTTATTTTTTTTCTCTTTGATTTATAAAATTTTAAGATATGTTTTTTGTGTTTTGGATATTAGGGAGTGAAATTTGGTTGTTGGATTGATTTTTTTTTTTTTTTGAATTTTGGTTTTATTTGGACTTTAGATCTTGAAAGTGTTTGTATATATACACTTTTTTTTTTTGTTCGGCAGGCAGGAGGTAGAAACAATATATATATATATATATATATATATGTTCCTTTTAGGTTTTGAATCATGTTTTTGTAAGGGTTTGATTTTCGAAATTTTTATATGCTATTTACATTATTTTATTTATAAAATTTTGAGATAAGTTTTCTACATTTTAGGTATTAGAGGTGACTTTTTCCCCTTAATCAAGGTTTTGATGTATTTTAGGTCCTGAAAGTAGTTGTTTCACTTTTTTGTTTTTGTCTAACTTTTAAATTTTTTAGATACATTTTCCATGGATTTTATATTAGGCAGATAAAGTTTGGATATTGAGAAAATTTGTCAAATTTCTAACATAGCTGACAATATTTTAAAGAACAAAATTTAGCTACAAAATTAGTTGTAGCCTTAGTTTACAAACTTACTTAATATCTTTTTATTGGAGGTAAAGTTTGACAAATCCACCATTGGATTACATCGTCTTCTTATATCCTCCATGCTTGCAAAATTTCAAAAAAATTAAAGATCAAGAGCTATGTTATCAATAATTTTTTTTAATTGCAAGTTTTTGTAATTTAAAATTATGCACAAAATATAAGTTTATAAATCATATAGTAAATAATATCCGATTGACACAAAATTTAACATGTGTATTAAGAGTGTAAAGAACATGCAATTCAACAGTTAGATTTTCAAAATATGTTATAATATTTATTTTATTGAGTGAGTTTGTAGCCTTAAGCTACAACAAATTTTGTAGCTAAACTTTGTCCTATTTTAAATATTAATAGAAACAGTTATTTTTATGTTTTACCTTTTAAGTTCTTGATTTTTTTTTTTTTCATTTGATAATAGAGAAATTTTTTACTGATTATAATAGGTATATTCGCATTACCTTTTTATAAAACATTTATGCATATTGTGCAAATCAACAACTCGTATATAACAAAAGTTGGGCCCTAAAGTTGTGGTTACAACATGTTGCATACTTTCTTAGAGCCAAGTTCCTATGCCTTTAAAAGTTTTGGTTAAGTTCTGCAAAAAAAAAAAAAAAAGTTAATTATAACTTAAATATTGTATAATTTATGTTGTTAGTGAATTTAAATTGTATAATTCCACCTTTTTGCTTATTATAAATAAATTAAAATTACTAATATAGTTTACTTTTAAGTAAAAGTGTATTACAAAATATTTTAAAATATAAAATAATATTTTGATAAAAAGTCAATTATAAATTTCAAGAAATTTAGAACGTGTTTCATTATTTATTTTAAATGATTTTATAGTCTATGTTAAACTTGGTTTTACATGGTGTGTATTCACCATGAACTTAAGTAAATTTTTATTATCTAATTTATAATTCATGTAGGGACTCAATTTGGATTGACCCTGAGTATGAATGAGTTTTCAACCCAACAAGCCCAAACAATAAATTTTTAGAGGATGGGTTCAAGAACTAGTACTGTGTGACAGGAAAGGTTCTACTCCTCAAGTAACAAGGGATACTTTAGGTTTATTCCTAAAAAAAACTCTCCTTGGCTCTTTTTCAGTCAGTCTCTCTCTCTTCTTTTTTTCTTTTTTCTGCTAGAAGAAGTCCCTCTTATTTCCTTCGTTCCTATGTTATATACTCCGTTTTCCCCCCGTTTCTATCGTACACGTGTAGTTCTTATCTTGGGAGCTCCTTTCTGTCCCATCCAGTATCTACCGGAACCTTCAGCTTAGTGGCCATAAAGCTGCTTAGTTACTGTTCAGGTATCACCTCCACATTAATGCGGCCAGAGTATTAGCTGGAAAACATTTAATGTGGAGGTGATGGCCTTAGAAGATATTTGCTACCTTCCCCGACGCCTCCTTAAGCTATATCCAATTTCCAGTTCAGATACAACTTGGCGGAGTCTCTCCACTAACATGAAAGTTACATTCACCTCGGACTTTGGTGTCCTCGGACGTGTGTTATGCCGCTGTATATAATATCTACTCGTTCCTCCTATATTACCCATTTGGTAAGAATAAAACTTTTTTAGGCTGTCCTCGGATAACTAAGTGTCCTCGGATTGGGCCATTGGGCCCCGAGCCCACTTCTGAGGATCACTATACCTTTTTAACTAACAGGCCCCACAATAGCCCCTCAAAATCTCACTTTTTGCCACCTCGGGAAAAAGGGAGATTTTGATATCCAGCCCTCATTTATTTCGTAGGTTTCCCCCGCTTTCAGAATGTCTTTTTGTTTGCCCAAGGCACGCTCCTGACGTTTCGGCGTCATGAGCACGTCATTATTAAATGATAACTGCTCTATTGTCTCACACGTTCAACGATCTGATGCAAATCTAACGGTGGGGGATCCTTTGCATTTATGGGCGGGGTTTTTCCCGCTCCTACTTTCTGTGCTCTTGTAAAGTGCCTTTCAAATCAAATCTTTCTTCAGTTACAAATTACTCCCTCTCAGCACGTATTCATTGAATCTGTCTTTCTCTCATTACTCCACGCTCTCATAAATACTAAGAGCCCGTCCGAGGAGCTTATTTTCCAAACCTGTAAGTTTCCTTAACCCTCCCTAGTTTTCCATCTTCTGTATCAGTTTTTCTATGCTATTGTTAGAAAATGGGTAGATTTAAGTATCTAGTTGATTCCGAGGAGCAAATAGAATCATTTAGGACTAAGTACAGGATTCCCTCAACAGTGGGTATGAGATACGCTTCCTCCCAAACTTGGTTGCGCGATAGAAAAACGGGGGAGGTAGTAATTCCCATGGTAGCTTTTGTCTAGGGAGGGATGACTATCCCAATGGGTAATCTGACGAGAAATTACCTTAGGTTTTTTAGGTTATCTCCTACGCAGTGCGCCTCGAATATGTTCAGGGTGCTCGGGAGTATAGAGGCTTTAAACGCCTTATACAATTTAGGTTTGACCCATCACGATGTGAACTGGGTATATAACCTCAATCATTTAAAGGATCAGGGATATTACCTTAAGTCTAGGTACCCTGCAGTAAGATTAATCCAGTGCCTCCCTACCTCAAACAAGGGTTTTAAAGACGATTTCCTTATTTTTTCCGGGGAGTGGCATGATGGTTTGCCTTGCCCAACTGAAAAAGGACAACCAGGTGGGGTTCCTAGGATATACGTCCCTGATAAGTCAGATTAATTTTTTATTTGAAGCAGTTTTTGTTCCTACTGGAATTTTCCTTTTATGTTTTAATTACTTTGCAGACAAACGCGCCACTAGACGCCGTCTTAGGCTGATCAACAGGGAGAGCCTAGATAGAATTCTGCGGTCCGAGGTATATGTGAATCCCTCCGATGGCCAATTACGAGCAGCACACTTAATACTCAAGTACAAACCTGCGTCTACAGCCTTTCAGGCTCCCAAGTGCGTGATAAAGGCAAAAGATCCTCGGCTCCACCGTATCAGTGTAGTCTTTGAGGGATTCATCGTTCCTGAGGGCGACCCTATTCCTGAAGGTGAGCCCTTCACTGAACCATCGCCTGAGGCCACTCTTTCTATAGGAGCTTCATCATCATGCTCCATTCCCCAAAAAGTGAGAGAAGAAGAAAAAGAAAAAGAAGCCGAAGAAGAAGAAGAAGAAGAAGGAGAAGAAGAAGAAGAAGAAGACATCCCAGGAGGACTTGTGGAGTTGCCCGATTCTGCCGATGAATTTGAAGTTTTTGATCACCCCCAGTCTCCTGAAGTGACTTCTAAGAAGATGGTTATCCAAAGGAGAAGTCAGAGGAGCTTGAAAGAAGTAATTGAGGGCCAGCCTGGCAGAGTGGTGGAAAAGCAAGTTCAGGTCTAACCTCCGTCTCTTCCCCCTCCACCTCCTCAGTCATCCCAACCAACTGTGACTGAGCCCAGTGATTCGAAGAGGAGGAGAGAGCCGAAGGGCAAAGAAGTGATGGACGCAGGGCGGACTCACACTACCAGTGAGGGTGAGGACCAAAGAGCTGCTAAGCAGCAGAAAACAAGTCATGGGACACAGCGAGAGGTGGATAAAACAATCACTCAGTCCTCGGATCCCGAGGCTTGGCTCCCAACCCCTATGCTCGATAAAAGGCCTATAAAGGAGGATGCTTCAATTAGGGACTTTAGTGGCGGACTTGGGTGCTGAGTTGCCTCAGCATTAGAGGAAACACTTCTTCTTCCTAAGGACATGGCTGAGCTGAGAGCGATCAAGAGGGACGAGGTCTTTCAAAATACCAAAAGATACTTGGGCATGGTACAACGCTACAACCGTTACATTATTCTTTTTATTTTATTATTATTGTATATATATATTTTTTATTGTTGCATATTTCTAACTCCCTTTTTCTCTAGGCCGTTCAAGCCACCTTCAGGCTGGAGGAGATAGCCAAATCCTACTACGATCAAATAGACGATGAGAAGAAGAAAATGATATCAACTGTACGCACTCTGAATGCCTCTGAGCAAAACATTGCGCAGCTGAAGAAGAAGTTAGCAGCCGAGGAAGAAGCTCGAAAAAGTGCTGATTCGGCTCTCGCGGGGTTCCAAAGATAGGCCGAGGACCAAGGGCGGCTTCTGCGTGATGCCAACGCCCAACTAGCAACCTCTAAGGAACAGGTGCTGACCCTGCAGACACAACTGGAAGAAGTCCAGAAGCTCAGAGATCAGGCTGAGAAAGCCAAAGCCGAGGCTGAAAAAGGAAAAGACGCCGCTGAGCAGCAGGGTTACAATGTGGGCGTTGCCGAGACAGAGGAGAATTTCCGAACTGAGGTGCCTGTCGTGTGCCGGGAATACTGTGCCCTGACTTGGCAAGAGGCCCTCGACTGAGCTGGAGTTGGATCTTCCTCGGAGTTGAGGAAACCTGAAAATATCTACTTCCCCCCAGCTATTCGGGTCTCTACCTCCTCTACCCCAATAGGGGAGGTATCTGCTATTGTTGCTGAGCCACCCGAGGAAGTTCAGACTCAGGCTTCTCCCACACTCGGTCAGCAGGAGCAATCATTAGTGCCTGGAAAAGAAAAGGACCTCTTCTCGGCCAAAGAAGTAGCAGGGCTCAAAGACGAAGCAGCCTCTCGCACTTTCGAACAGGCCTTAGCCTCAACTACCCTGCCTACTGGAGACATTTCCACGGCGCAGGAAAAGGATGTTCCTCATGAGGTAGCTAGCAAAGCCCCTCCCAAGCTCCAAATAAAGTTAACTAAATAGTTACTTGTAGATAACTTCCTTTTAGCGTCTCTTTTTTTTTTTTTTTTTTTTTTTTTTTTTTTTAAGGATGTTCCTGATTGCCACGGTAGTTCTTTTTGGCAAGTTATAAGAGACATCTGGGGTTTCGTTTATTACCTATATAATTTCGTGTATGATTGTTCTTTACTTCTTATGTTTGGTTATCTATTTTTTTTATGATCTCGGAAAGTAAGAAGGATAAGAGTTGACATGATAGGGAAGAATCACAACTTTATATTCGATTATTAAGAACTCAAAGCAGGTTATAACAGTGACCTCCGCGGCTTTATAAAGGTTTCCTGTAACATTCATTAGAAAATTATACCTACCTAGGATAGCATTTTTACATTTCATCTAGAGGGGTACTAATCCCCTTGAAATGCTTTAAATGATGCTCATAGCATATATTTCGATATGTATCTTTAGTCACATGAACCCCTTTTAGAAGGCCTTGATTACAAGCAAGCTTAATGTCTAAACAATTTGTTATAGCTTAGTTTCAGTTTAACACTTACATTCAGAGTGTACTAATTTCCACTAAGCTGTGGTCCGAGGACCTGACATGACTTAGTTTCTGTTTAATACTTCCATTCATAGTGTACTAATTTCCACTAAGCTGTGGTCCGAGGACCTGACATGACTTAGTTTCTGTTTAATACTTCCATTCATAGTGTACTAATTTCCACTAAATTGTGGTCCGAGAACCTGACATGACTTAGTTTCTGTTTAATACTTCCATTCATAGTGTACTAATTTCCACTAAGCTGTGGTCTGAGGACCTGACATGACTTAGTTTCTGTTTAATACTTCCATTCATAGTGTACTAATTTCCACTAAGCTGTGGTCCGAGGACCTGACATGACTTAGTTTCTGTTTAATACTTCCATTCATAGTGTACTAATTTCCACTAAGCTGTGGTCCGAGGACCTGACATGACTTAGTTTCTGTTTAATACTTCCATTCTTAGTGTACTAATTTCCGCTAAGTTATGGTCCGAGGACCTGACATGACTTAGTTTCTGTTTAATACTTCCATTCATAGTGTACTAATTTCCACTAAGCTGTGGTCCGAGGACCTGACATGACTTAGTTTCTATTTAATACTTCCATTCATAGTGTACTAATTTCCACTAAGCTGTGGTCCGAGGACCTGACATGACTTAGTTTCTGTTTAATACTTTCATTCATAGTGTACTAATTTCCACTAAGCTGTGGTCCGAGGACCTGACATGACTTAGTTTCTGTTTAATACTTCCATTCATTCTAGAAACACATATTGCGGGAGCAAGATAAATTATAAAGGAAAGTAAAACATAACTTGTTAATAATAATACCTTCTCAAGTTGCTTACATTCCAGGGATGGAGTATGGTTTTTTCATCTAAATCTTCTAAATAGTAAGCCCCTATCCCCGCAACGGATGTAATACGATATGGCCCTTCCCAATTGGGCCCCAACTTTCCCCAGGCTGGGTTTTTGGTATTTCTCAAGACTTTCCTCAACACTAAGTCTCCCGGAGCTAACGGCCTCAGTCTGACGTTTGCATCATAACCCTGCTTCAGCTTGTGCTGGTAGTACGCTAACTGAACCATAGCTTTTTCTCGTCGCTCATCTATTAAGTCTAGACTTTTCCTTAACAGCTCATCATTCCCATCCGGGGTGAAATTACTGGTTTTCAATGTTGGAAAACCAGTTTCAATAGGAATCACCGCCTCAGCTCCATACGTCATCGAGAATGGGGTCTCCCCTGTTGATCGTCGGGGCGTCGTCCTATACGCCCAGAGAACATGCGGGAGTTCTTCTACCCATCTTCCCTTTGCCTCATCCAACCTTTTCTTAAGTCCACCCACTATGACTTTGTTGACAGCCTCGGCCTGTCCGTTTCCCTATGGATAGGCTGGGGTAGAATACCTATTTTTTATCCCCAAGTCGGAACAATACCTTCTGAAAGTCTTGCTATCAAATTGCAGACCGTTGTCCGAGATGAGAGTTTGAGGAACTCCAAATCGGATATTCCTTAACAGGAATCTTTTGACGTCAACATCCCTGATGTTAGCCAAAGGCTCAGCTTCAACCCACTTCGTGAAATAATCCGTGCCAACCAGCAGGTACTTCTTATTTCCTACTGCTCTAGGGAAAAGGCCAACGATATCCAAGCCCCACTGAGCGAAAGGCCAAGGACTGGAAAGAGGATTAAGGACTCCTCTAGGCTGATGAATATTCGGTGCGAACCTTTGGCATTGATCGCATTTCCTCACATATTCCTGTGCTTCCTTCTGCATGCCTGGCCACCAGTACCCTTGGGTGATCGCCCTATGAGACAAAGACCTTCCTCTAGTATGACTGCCACAAATTCCTTCATGTATTTCTTCTAGCAGGTCCTCCGACGCTTCAGGACGTACGCAAAGCAGATAAGACCCAGAGTAAGAGCGTTTGTACAACTTCTTATCCTCGGATAGCCAAAATCGGGGAGCCTTCCTTCGTATCTTTTCTGCTTCTGACTTGTACTCGGGCAGTGTATCCTTCTCAAGGAATAGTATTATAGGATCCATCCAGCTACGCGCTGAATTGACTTGGTTAACTTGTAATGTTTCTGTTGTTCCTCGGGTAGGTGTACCCAAGTCCTCGATCATGATCATCCGAGGTAAGTTTTGAGCCGAGGAGGTGGCAAGAGTAGCCAAAAAGTCCGCATGGGCATTTCCACTCCTGGGGACATGAGTTATCTTAAAAAATTCAAATTTAGCTTGTATACGCCTAACCTGGCTCAAGTATTCCTACATTCTTGTATCTCGAGCCTCTAGTTCCCCTCTGACTTGGCCCACCACAAGCCCCGAGTCCGAGAAGATTTCCATAGCCTTTCCACCCAGTTTATCGACCATTGCCATTCCTGCTAGTAAGGCTTCATACTCCGCTTCGTTGTTAGTAGCTGAAAATCCCAGCCTAAAAGACTTCTCAATGATGACTTCCTTCGGAGATATCAATACAAGTCCTACTCCAGACCCCCGCTGATTTGCTGCCCCATCCACATACACCGTCCAAGGTAAGATAGGTTGCGCGGAAATGAGGCCAACCGATTTTTCATCCATGCCACCTGGGCTTGTCTCTGTCTCTTCAGGACCTTCAACAAACTCGGCCACCAGATCGGCAAGCACCTGACCCTTCACGGAAGTACGGGGCATATACTTGACATCAAAAGCCCCTAAAATTGTGCCCCACTTGGCAACCCTACCAGTATAGTCTGCACTTCGAAGTACTGCTTTGATCGGATATTGAGTCAGAACAACCACTGTGTGCGCCTGAAAATAATGGGGAAGTTTTCTGGTGGCGTGCACCACTGCTAAAATGGCCTTTTCCAATGGCAGGTAGCGTATTTCAGCCTCGTGAAGAGACTTACTCACATAATAGACCGGCCGTTGTACTCCATTGTCCACTCGTATCAGAACAAAACTAATCGCATAAGTAGTGATCGCCAGGTAGGAAAAAAGAACTTCGTCTACCTTGGGGCTAGACATGATGGGTGGCCGAGATAGATACTCCTTCAGCTGCTGAAATGCTAAGTCACACTCCTCAGTCCATTCATATCCTTTCCACTTGTGGAGTAGTAAGAAAAAAGGCCTGCACCTATCCGTCGATCTGGATATGAATCTATTCAAGGCGGCGGTCATCCCGGTCAGTCTCTGGACCTCCTTGGGATTCCGAGGTGGTTGCAAGTTAGCAATGGCTCTAATCTGGTCAGGGTTAACTTCAATTCCCCTATGAGTTACCATGTAACCCAGGAATTTACCTGAACTTACCCCAAACGAGCATTTGGATGCGTTCAGCCGTAATTTATGCCTCCTTAATATCTCAAAAGTGTGGTTGAGGTCCGCCATGTGCTCGGCCACTACCTTACTCTTTACGACCATATCATCAATATAAATCTCAATGTTTCTACCCAACTGCTGCTCAAACATTTTCGTCATCATTCTCTGGTAGGTAGACCCCGCGTTCTTCAAACCAAAGGGCATCACCTTATAGTGGTAATTTCCAGTGGGAGTGAGAAAAGCGGTCTTCTCCTAGTCGTCCAACGCGAGTGGGCTCTGATGGTAGCCTTGAAAGGCGTCCAAGAAACTCATCCGAGGATGACCCACCGTAGCATCCACCAACTGATCTATACGGGGCATAGGAAAAGGGTCTTTTGGGCACGCTCTGTTAAGATTTGTAAAATCAACACACACACGCCACTTTCCATTTTTCTTTTTCACTACAACTGTATTGGCTAGCCACTAAGGATAAAATACCTCCTTGATTGCCCCAGCCTGCTTCAACTTGGTCACCTCATCTTTAATAGCCTCGACGTGTACCCTGGACGGACGCCGATGTGGTTATTTCTTTGGAATACATGAGGGGTTGACATTCAGATGATGACAGATGAACTCCGGATCTACTCCCGGGGCTTCATAGGCACTCCATGCAAACACGTCAACGTTTCTTCTTAGAACCTCGACCAACTGTTCTTTTTCTAACAAAGGCAACTGAGCCCCGATTTGAAAATACTTCTCTGGATCATCACCAACGTTCACCCTTTCCAAATCCTCACACATCATTTCCTCCGGGGACGCGCCGAATTGGGCTCCCTGAACCCTTGATTGCTATAAATCACCCTCGGCTACAGTCGAAGTGCTTATCTCTGGCCGATGTTGAATGGCCATTATCATACACTGCCTAGCCATGTTCTGGTTTCCCAAAATCTCTGAAACCTCTCCCCCTGAGGGATACTTCACTTTCTGATGAAGAGTGGAAGAAACAGCCCCCAAAGCATATAACCATGGTCTTCCCAAAATAGTCGTATACGGAGAAAAGGCATCCACCACAATAAAATCTACCTCCACCATATCTGACCCAGTCTGCACGGGTAATCTAACCATTCCCAACGGGGTGACCGATTTGCCTTCGAAGCCCACCAACGGGGAACTATATGTTGTCAGGTCTTCAGGTTTCAAATTCAGCCCCTTGAATAAATCAGGGTACATTACCTCAGCGGCACTTCCATCATCAACCATCACTCTCTTAACATCATACCCTCCGATCCTAATCGTAACCACCAAAGCATCATCATGCGGTTGTATGGTTCCTCTCTTATCCTCTTCTGAAAAGCCTAATACCAACGAGGTGCCAGGTCTGGCTCTCTTCGGCCTCAAGTTGGGGTTCTTCTCGAGCACTGAGATACAGACATTACCCTGGAAGGGCAAGATCCAGTTCTCCCCGGGGCAGCGAATATAACGTTTATCGTGCCCAAAGGAGGTCCCCTTGAGGCGTCCCCTTGAAACGCCGAGCCTACGTGGCCTCCTCGGCTGCCGGACTGATGCAGAAGTTGGGTTAACTTTCCCTCATGCACCGCTCTAAGTGATCCCACAGATTGTTACAATCTTCGGTGATATGCCCGTGGTCTTGATGGTACTGGAAGTAAAGATTCCGATTACGCTTCGCAGGATCCCCCGCCATCTTGTTGGGCCACCTAAAGAACGGCTCGTTCTTTATCTTCTCCAGAACTCGCTGCACTGGTTCTCGGAACACAGCGCTAACCACCTGGGAGTTGGCAGGCCCCGACTGCCCCCCAAAGTCCCTCCGAGGTCGGTTGTTGTTGTACCGGTCCGGCCTGAAATCCCTCCTCTCTTGAGTTACTGCTTTAGACTTCCCTCTGCCTCGCATCTGATCTTCCTCTACTCTTCTATATTTATCTATCCGATCCATAAGCTGACGTACACTAGTAACAGGCTTGCCAGTCAGAGACTTCCTCAGACCGTGCTCAGTTGGAAGACCTTCCTTAAAAGTGTTCATAGCCACATCATCGTGAGCCCCATCCACCTCGTTGAACATTTCCCAGTATCTGTCTGAGTAGGCTTTTAGTTTTTCCCCTTCTCGCATAGACATGGATAGTAGCGACCCCAAGGGTTGAACAACCCTTCTACAGGTAACAAAGCGAGCACCAAAGGCCTGAGTGAGCTTCTCAAAAGAGTCAATAGTATTAGTTCTCAAGCCATTAAACCATCTCATTGCCACTGGGCCCAGGCTAGACGGGAAAACCTTGCACATCAAGGCTTCATCCCTGGCATGAATAGCCATTCTTTGGCTGTAGTGGCTAACATGTTCCACTGGGTCTGTTCGACCATTATAAATGGTGAATACAGGCTGGTGGAATCGCCGAGGAAGACTAGCGTCTTCAATATGTCGTGTGAAAGGCGACTTAGAGACCTGATTCAAAGCCTTGTTCAAGGCATCATTCCCCTGACCCTGGCGAGTCGGACTCTTACTTCTTCGCCTACGGTGGTACTCTTCCTCACACGAAAAAGACTCGTTGGGGGGAGTTCTCGACCTCTGCCTGTAATTGGTGTCATCCGACTCCTCAGAGGAGTGTTTAGAGTTATGAGCCTTACGCCTTCGTCGTTCATATCGCAACTCCCTCTTCAACTTGTTAATCTCATGCTGCAAATTTCCTCCGCTCTTTACAGGGGAAGCATGGCCTTTACCCCGGGAGCGGCTTCTATCTGTATGGGTTGTTCGGGTACTTCCCTCATGATCCTCCCCTTGTTCGTGGTCTACCAACGGATTGCTGTGCCGAGAGCCCCTAGACTCTGCTTGGTGCTGATTAGCATCTGCCTGTTGCGGGCCTGTCAATGGTTGCTGCGGTACTCCCTCTTCCATCGTGAGTATCACACCTGCCTTTCCTTTTCAACAGATCAAGTTCTTCCCACAGAAGGCGCCAATTGTAGGGACTCAATTTGGATTGACCCTGAGTATGAATGGGTTTTCAGCCCAACAAGCCCAAACAATAAATTTTTAGAGGATGGGTTCAAGAACTAGTACTGTGTGACAGGAAAGGTTCTACTCCTCAAGTAACAAGGGATACTTTAGGTTTATTCCTAAAAAAAACTCTCCTTGGCTCTTTTTCAGTCAGTCTCTCTCTCTTCTTTTTTTCTTTTTTCTGCCAGAAGAAGTCACTCTTATTTCCTTCGTTCCTATGTTATATACTCCGTTTTCCCCCCGTTTCCATCGTACACGTGTAGTTCTTATCTTGGGAGCTCCTTTCTGTCCCATCCAGTATCTACCAGAACCTTCAGCTTAGTGGCCATAAAGCTGCTTAGTTACTGTTCAGGTATCACCTCCACATTAATGCGGCCAGAGTATTAGCTGGCAAGCATTTAATGTGGAGGTGATGGCCTTAGAAGATATTTGCTACCTTCCCCGACGCCTCCTTAAGCTATATCCAATTTCCAGTTCAGATACAACTTGGCGGAGTCTCTCCACTAACATGAAAGTTACATTCACCTCGGACTTTGGTGTCCTCGGACGTGTGTTATGCCGCTGTATATAATATCAACTCGTTCCTCCTATATTACCCATTTGGTAAGAATAAAACTTTTTTAGGCTGTCCTCGGATAACTAAGTGTCCTCGGATTGGGCCATTGGGCCCCGAGCCCACTTCTGAGGATTACTATACCTTTTTAACTAACAGGCCCCACAATTCACTTTTAACAATATTATTGAAGAATATTCTTTAGTTTAAATATGATTTTTTATTATACCTTGCATCACACATGCATAACACTAGTTGTTAATAAAAGTAAATTACATTAATTTTATAGATGTGAGGAAACAAGTTATTAGGGACCTATTTTTGATGTTTTTACAAAAACTTTCTAAATATTGTGGAAGAAAGTCCTAATTAATTGGTAAGATTATCATGATTGTATATTCTTACGTTTTTGTCATTGATCTTTGTAGCAGCTAGATTAGCAATTAAAAATTAATACTTTCATAATTTGACCCAAAAAAAAAAAAAATTAAAGCCATCAATGAAATAAATTGGTGGTAACTGGTGTAAATTTACTTAAAATTTTGTGACTAGACACACAATTGAGAATTATATATAATAAAAAAGAGTGAAAGGGTAGTAATTAGATACCCATCCTTGTAGGTCAAACCAGATATGCTACCAGCTTTGTTTAGAGCTTCCCTCCATTTTTGCACCTTCTTTATTTTATTTACTTCATGTTTTGCTAAAGCTTCTCCAAATTTTCCCTTTTGGTTACGTACTTCTGAGGGATCCACCTTATAAAACACCGGTAAGACCATTTGTCCACTCTTCTTACACTCAAGAATTTCGACAAGTTCATCCAAGCACCAGGTAGAAGATGCATAGTTCTCAGAGAATACAATTATGGAACTCCGTGAACTTTTAATGGCTTCGAGAAGTTCGGTAGAAATTTCTTCTCCCCCTGGGAGTTCATCATCGATAAATGTGTGAATACCCTTTAGCTTCAAAAAGCCATTCAAATGGCTCGTAAAATCCATGCGGGTATCATCCCCTCTGAAACTCAAGAACACATCATACTTGTATTGGTGGGTGATGGAGGAAGAGGAGGCTTGTTTGTTTATCAAAAAAGCCATAGTGAAATGGTACGTTTGAGAAGATCTAAAAGGAAGAGGAGAAAGGAAGCTTGATGAAATTAGGCAAAGAAAAGTGAATAAAAATTAAACTAAGAGGTTTTTCTGAATGGATTTTTGAGAGAGAATAAGAATGGCAGAGTGAAGAAATTGAATGTTAGTTGTTGTTTTGAGGCCAAGAAGACCATATGATAGTCTACTATAAAAATACTATTTGTGGCCCAAACGCGGAAGTTGAGAAGACTGGTCGTTCAAGCTAAGAAGACTTCTTGTTGGTAACCAAGGTATTTCCATACTAATTCGCTTTCACACTTACTTAGGTACACGCCTATTTTTGGAGTGTAGCTAGCTAAAGCTTATGCGCCTTGATTCATTTTCAAACTTTAAATAAAGCAAAGGAAAAACAATTTCCTTCCTCCTAAATAAGAAAGAGACTCTTCGACTCCATGGTAAATTATTTCCTGAGGAAAGTAGGAAGAAATAGAATTTTCTTCGTTTACTCTGGTCCAGAAAAGTTAAATTGCACTGACACGGACATGAGTATGGATATGATATGGGTACAAATATGGGGTACGATAATTTTTGAAAAATAAAGGTATGACACAACGTGAGTATGACAATTAAATAATTAATTAAATTTTATATTTAGACATATTTTTTAATATTTGTAAACATAAAATACATTTATGTCTAGAATTTAAAAAATACAATATTTACAGTAAATAACAAGTGAAGGAATGAATTAAAACCAAAAAGAAGAAGTGAAGGAATAAAACAAAAAGGAAAAAAAGAAAAAAGAAAAAGAAAGATAGACACGCAATGACTCTAAAATAACAAGAAGAGCATTAAAGACAAAGCTGAAAGCACCACTCTCACCTAACCATCTGACATCATTGATTAAATAGTTAGATAAGAACATTTGAAAGACACAAAGCTAAAAGCACACAGTTGTAGTGCATTAGCAATGATTAAACCAAAGACACAGGAAAAAAGAAAGGAACAGACTGGTACAACCCAGTATCTGAGGCAGAACCTGCACCAGAGAAGCATGTCAGAGCCTTGTTGGAGAAGAAAAAAAAAAGAAAAAAGAAAAAAAAGAAAAGAAGAAGAAGACTTCGCTCGGACTGTCAGACACTAGTACTTTGTCAAAAATGACGTATCGGTGCAACCTAGTAGAAAAGTGTGCATTGCCTACAAAATAATAATTTGCTTCTAGATGACCTATTAAAAGCCCTAGCAATAGTGGAGCTAAAGTAATATTTTTGCTCTACAACTATGCTAAAGTGCATAGCCAAAACTGTAGACTGTAGTTGAAAGGTGAAAAAAGAAAAAATTATTTTACATTCACATTATTTTTTTATTTTTATTCTTTCTTTTGCATTTTATTTTGCATTCACACTACTTTTTTTTTTTTACGTGTCTGCAATGATTTTTATGCATTACATTTCTTTTTGTGTTCACACTACTTTTCCTCTCTCCGTGTTTCTGTGTAGTGATTTCTATACATTTCATTTTGCGTTCACACTACTTTTCCTCTCTCCATGTCTCTGTGAAGTGAATTCTATGCATTTTATTTTGTATTCACACTACTTTTCCTCTCTATGTGTCTCTGTGCAGTGATTTTTATGGTTTGATGATGGTTGTGGTTGTGGTTTGGTGGTTGAATGAAATATTATTTTATTGTAGTGTTTATATTATTTTATTGTGTTTAAAGCTAAAATAAAACCACTGCTATTGAATGTGAAAAGCTAAAATAGATAAATTGACTTTTTGTAGTGCTAAAAAGATAAAAATTTAACTCCACTATTGTAGATACTCTAACGTGTTTTGGGCCATAAAATTGAAAAGTGTTAGATGGGCTAGATGATCCATTTCATTGTAATCTATCTCGGTCTTTTCATTTGCAAAGTTGTCTGCCAAAGCCAGGTTGCTCCTGCCCAATAGATTTAAACCATAAAGAAATTTAAAGGAAGCTAATCATCTAATATAAATCCAGCTATGTTGCCACTCTACATAGTAAGGAAACTCCTAAATCCAACCTTGTCCCTACCATTCTTTTTTTTTCAATAATCAAATTTAATCATTAAAAATAAGCAAAGATAATTCTAGATTTTTTGGGGCAATTATTATTTAAAAAGTTTAAAAAAAAAAAGTATTACATGAACATGAGGATATACTGCTGCATTGCACCTAATCCTGCACTTGATAAGAGAACTGCTCACAACAAGCTTAATGCAAAAGAACTACAAGATGATTGCGATGTACGCATTTATTCCAAATCAACTTCAAATTTTATTCTCTTCCGGTAACCAATCTAAGCTACATCACATGATCATGCATTAAAGAAGTTCTCACAGTCTCACTATCTTCTTGAGAAGACCATCAACTTTCCACTTGGAAGGAAAGTTTGGGCAATAATAGGGAGAACATTCAATAAACTGAAGAGAATCATGGGTAGAATCTGCAAAAGGTATTCAATGCAACCAATCAAAAATGGAAAAAAAACCAAAAAAAAAAAAAAAAAACAAAAAAAAAAAAAACAAAAACAAAAACAAAAAAAAAAAACAAAATTAGGCCAATACCCCATTTCCCACCCAAAAAGACAAAGCAAAAAACCTTGTAATGCATAAATTCGATGTACAATAAATTACAAGTATATACTAAAAGGGAATCTAAAACTTACCCATATTATGAAAAAAATTAGACACCATTACAACAAGGAAAAGATAAATTACTGAATCTATCGCAAAATAAGACATGCTTCTCATCATGTCTAAGTTGGCTATGGCATATATTATAAAAAGTAATGATTATAGAATATTAAGCACCCAAAATCAAGATCTTTATTTGTTTATAATTCATTCTCCTACAGATTACTTGGCTACATTAAATAAACTGCACCACAAATGCATATTAGGCAAACTATAGAGACACCCAAAGGTCTCTCTTCAAAATTCAATTTTAAGCCTAATAATAATATCTTCAACTATTTCTTCTATTCATACGGCTTTAACAGAAGCATTGCACCTCCTCTCACCTTGAAATTCTACTCCTATTTAACCGAGTATTAGCTTTCCGCAATTGGAACAATATAAGTCATAATAAAACCAATTGGCACAACGAAACAATACAGAACGATATTAACTGAAGGAGCTCAGTGAAAGAGTATTCAAATCCCATAACTACCTCATTAAGGTATAACACTCAACCAATTAAAAAGGAATGTACATTAAAAAAAAAAAAAAACAGCTAATTTAAAGTAACTAATTTCATTCGCTCATTCAGATTTCGTTTACATTAATGTCCATTAAAATTGGATTTGTACCCAATCACATGAATGAACCAATTAATTTAAAGGGAGAGGGATCTTAAATGTAATAATAGTACCTTGACATGTTACTTTGTAGTTGAATCAAGAACCTTCCATAGTATGGCTGACATGTTTCTTTGTTTGGGCCCATTTTGAAAGGCTATGGCCTACGTTATTACACAACATCTTGCCAAAGGCAAAACTAAGGTGATGTCACGGAAGGCTAAAGAAAAGCACACACGATACTCTCTTGATGAAACAGAAACTAAATTGTTAGTTTCTGGTAGTAAACCTCGAATCCACGAGGGGTTTCCCTGAATCCACAAGGAGATAAAACTGGAATCTACCAGAAGAAAATTTGACAAAACGTCTGTGTTTATTAATAATAGTCTATTTTGCCTCTGACGGCTACAAAACATATAAATACTGAGCAAAAACGTTTAAAACCCTAATTCGCACTAATTAAGCGATTAGGTGACAAAATTACCAAATTTTACCAAAAATGGCAAAATTGAGTTAAATGCAGAATCATAAACTACTGACCTTAAGAGTCGTCCCAAAACATACGGGACATTATTCTGACTTTTAAACTAAAAGTTATTAACGAAAAACAAATATTACTATAAATAGCAAAAACACTGTTTTTGAGGCCTTAATGAAGGAATTTGCCTAAATTTTGGCGACGATCATAGCTATGAATCTGGATCAGAACACCGTTTCCCTTCAACTTGCCAAATTTCACGCAATTTCGACACTGTTACCCCTGAAGGCCCCTACTGGCACCCCCCTTTGATCTTGCGTTGTGACTTCCTGTGCCCTTACTGTTCCAGGAAGGCATGTGCTGTCTGTTCTACATCATAAGGTTTACCCATTGATCATGTGGCCTGGTCCAAACACTTCACGGCTATGCTCTTCAGTTACCCACGAAATATATGGAAGAAAATCTCAAAGAAGCCCAAGGACCAGACAAAACATATGGAACAAAAATCTCCAACCAAACACAATGAATTCCAACGAACATTAATTTTGAATAAGCGCAAAACACATAAGCCCTTATAATATATTTTCAAACTATAAATCGTAAGTTTTATTCTATTATTACAGCTGTAAGGATAAAAGGCTCAAATATGTGTATTGGGCCGTGGGCCATGTCCAGGACATCGAGTAGTCTGAGGACAGGTAATAGTGACGGAGACCTATAGAACAGTGGTCCATGGAAGGAGTTCGGTCATGAGGAATTGGAAATGTTGTCCGAGGAGAAGTACCTCATCGGCTAAATAGAGTAGAGGTCATAAGTCCAACCATTCATTAAGAACAAGGTACCAGACGATCATACTGGCAAGGATAAACATCAGGTGGGGATAAGACAAAAGAGAGCTGAGAAATATCGAAGAAGAAAACTGCTACCATCGCATTGAATACTCTGCAACAAACTCCCTGGCCGCATTAATGTGGAGGTGATACCTGAACAGTAACATTCAACCTTACAACTACCCACAAAGACTTTAGGAATGTGTTGATGGGACAAGTATCAAAGTCAGTAATCTAATCTACACGTAGAGGGCTGAGATGGAGTGAAGAAAGAGAATATAAAGAAGAAAAGCCCAATTACAAAGGGATCATCAGATAATCTGTAGAAAAATCACTGTACACTCAAGAATTGTAATTGTGGTTAAGTCTAGGAGAAATATATAAGAACAACCTTCCTCGGACTTTGCCAAAGAGGATTTTCCTTGTCCAAAACTGTTTGTTTATGCTTTCCAATAACAACTAACATATTGTGATTATTATCCACCTCACTAATTGAAAGTTCAGTTTCAAGCCCACTATCTACAAATTCATTGTTTTGGGCTCTTTAGGTCTCTGACCATTTCATTTGGGCTTTAGGAGCAAAACGTGCCCTTACAACAACTTTCAATAATAATAATAATAATTAGCTTTTGTATGATTTTTGTGTGAGAATCAGAGTGAGAATGAAAACCTAAAATACTCCCATATGTGTTATTGTATATATAGGTATATACAATGATAGGTTGTAATAATGATCTAAGTTTGAAAAGTATTTCATTTGTGTAAAATGATAAAGTAAATATTCAAGTTCTGGAATTTTCTTAGTGAAAAGTTGAAATTCAATTTTTTTGATTGGTTGAAGCTTTTACTCAATCGATTGAAGTGATGAGGAAAATAATCACGTAGCTTCTGCTTGACTAGGTCGATATTTGATTCATGTTCAATCGATTGAAAAGAACTTTCAATTGATATTCAATTCCTCTTGATTAATCGAGACACGTGAAAATTGAATTTATGCAAAATTTTCTGGTTACTGTTCTGAACATTTGAAAATGTTTTGAGCCTTGTGAACAATTTTGTAAAACATTGTAACTCTCCATTGGTACCTTTTGAAGGATTATAACCTTGTGGGTATAAAAAGTGGTTCATGTTCATTTGATATCTAATTATTTTCTCTCCCTCAAAAAGTTTCTAAGAAACACAAAAAATCATGTGAGTGTTCTTCAAAATTGCTATTTGTAGAACCTAATAAACTTGGTTGTATCGTGCGAATAAATTTGTAGTAACCCTTTAGTGACTTGTGTATAGAGACAAATATTGTCTAAGGATAATGTGGGGCCCATAGGCCTAATAGCCTCGGCCCATCATATAGCAGGCCCAAGGCCCATGCCGAGGAGCACAAGCTATTTTTGAGAGAGAGGGGGAGAGCCTATTTTCCTAAATCCACGCCGAGGATACCTTGTCCTCGGCCTGACAAAGGTGATTTTGGGGAGAAGCTAACCCCAAGGTAAGCTGTCACTCTCGCATTTAATGCACTCAACTAACCCCCCTGGCCGCATTAATGGGGAGGTAACCCCTTGGCAGGATAACGTTGATTAAAGTGAGCCACTTGAGTGCCGATAAGGCCTCTGATGGGACGGACAATCAGAAGAAAAGCGAATAGACGATCAACAGATGGAAGCAGGAGATAGGAAGATGAAAACTATAAAAGAAAAGCTAGTAAAGCAAAAAAGGGGGGGAGAAAGAGAGAGAACATTGAGGCCTCCTCGGCCTGTGGCCGAGGAGCATTCCCCCATTTGTAAGGAAACACTTAGCATTTTTTATAAGAGAAGTTTGTGCATGGTGATCGACGGCCAGCACCTAAGCCTGTCAACCCACTCTCTATAAATTTATTGTTTGGGCTTATTGGGCTAAGAACCCATCACTCAGGGTTAATCCAAGTTGAGTCCTTACAATTAGCGCCGTCTGTGGGAAGGATTAGGGTGCTGGCCGGCGCACCAGATAAGTTTTCTAAGTTATAAGTATTTGTTTTACAGTAGATTGAAAAAGATAAGTGTTCTAAGTTATAAGTATTTGTTTTACAGTAGATTGAAAAAGATAAGTGTTCTAAGTTATAAGTATTTGTTTTACAGTAAATTGAAAAAGATAAGTGTTCTAAGTTATAAGTATTTGTTTTACAGTAGATTGAAAAAGATAAGTGTTCTAAGTTATAAGTATTCGTTTTACCGTGGATGGGAAAAGATAAGTGTTCTAAGTTCTAAGTATTCATTTTACAGTAAAAAAAAAAATATAGATAATATAGAAGATTTGGCAGCAAAAAAAAAAAAAAAAAAAAAAAAGAGGGAAACGAAAGATCTTGATATTATTAATTCATACATAGAAAAATTACATATTACAATCAGAGGCTCAGGTAGGCCTGTTTTACAAGTAAATTTACGAGCTAATAGCCACCTGCTATTCCTAGCTACTCCTACAATCAGAGGCCCAGGTGGAGCCGCCCTAAGAGAAAACTAGCCGGAGGGAAGTGTCAACTCGTGCTTTTATTTGGCACCAAGAGAATGGGAGAGCTTGACACACGGTGGAGGAGGTGAAGGACAATCATGCCCTCAGGCCCCCAACCACTCCCTCCTCGGCTAGGCGGAGCTGGAACAAAGAGAGGAGCAGACGCAGGGGCCTTAGAATACCCTCCCCCATGATGTTCCCTCGGTTCTCTTCATTCCTCTCGAGTGTTGGCCATTGGAGACGGTAACACTCGAGCACCGCCCATGAGGTGAATTCGCACGCTTTCCTCGTCGGGGGTGTGCTCCGAGGAAAGACGTTAGGTTCTCTAGCAACATCCATCTGGGATACCTCGAAGGGCACCATCAGGGTTACGCCTAGACTCTGCCGCACCGAAAGCCCAGTGGGGGCTGCGGCCATACCGGTTTTCGTCAGTCCCGGTGACAATTCCAGCGGGGTTGTTAAAAGGGCATGTGAAGTTGGAAGAAGGTGTTTTGTTCTGTTTGTGTTGAGAGGTTCATGGGTTGTGGAGGAACCATCTCCTTACTTTATATAGGGGATGGGAGTTTGGTGAGAATTAATTCATGCAGAGTTCGAAAAGGGTATTATCAGCAGGATTAGTAATGAAGTCCCCAATTTCCAAGGAGGCCACGGACGGTTGGACTCGTGTCAATTTACGAGGGCATTAATGAAGGCACGTTTAACGCACCGGAGCTTTGAGCGCGGAACACGAACAGACAGGGGGCGCTTCTTAAATAAAAAAGATGGGGCCTCAAGTTAGAGGTGAGATCAATGCCACGTGTAAAGATCGTAATCTGACGCAAAGAGTAATCATCTCCAGTAAAGCGATCTGAGGACAAACCAATACTTATACAAAAAATCGAAGTGGTAGACAGAACCAAGGTATTGCATGGTCCTCGGACCCAAACCTATGGGGAAACTAGATACTTACAGGAAAAATAGAAGTGGTAGACAGAATCAAGGTATTGCATGGTCCTCGGACTCAAGCCTATGGTAAAACTACGCACACCGATTATATCTGATACTTACAAAAAATTGAAGTGGTAGACAGAACCAAGGTATTGCATGGTCCTCGGACTCAAGCCTATGGTAAAACTACGCACACCGATTATATCTGATACTTACAAAAAATTGAAGTGGTAGACAGAACCAAGGTATTGCATGGTCCTCGGATTCAAGCCTATGGTAAAACTACGCACACCGATTATATCAGATACTTACAGGAAAAATAGAAGTGGTAGACAGAATCAAGGTATTGCATGGTCCTCGGACTCAAGCCTATGGTAAAACTACGCACACCGATTATATCTGATACTTACAAAAAATTGAAGTGGTAGACAGAACCAAGGTATTGCATGGTCCTCGGACTCAAGCCTATGGTAAAACTACGCACACCGATTATATCTGATACTTACAAAAAATTGAAGTGGTAGACAGAACCAAGGTATTGCATGGTCTTCGGATTCAAGCCTATGGTAAAACTACGCACACCGATTATATCAGATACTTACAGGAAAAATAGAAGTGGTAGACAGAACCAAGGTATTGCATGGTCCTCGGACTCAAGCCTATGGTAAAACTACGCACACCGATTATATCTGATACTTACAAAAAATAGAAGTGGTAGACAGAACCAAGGTATTGCATGGTCCTCGGACTCAAGCCTATGGTAAAACTACGCACACCGATTATATCTAATACTTACAAAAAATTGAAGTGGTAGACAGAACCAAGGTATTGCATAGTCCTCGGACTCAAGCCTATGGTAAAATTACGCACACCGATTATATCTGATACTTACAAAAAATTGAAGTGGTAGACAGAACCAAGGTATTGCATGGTCCTCGGACTCAAGCCTATGGTAAAACTACGCACACCGATTATATCTGATACTTACAAAAAATTGAAGTGGTAGACAGAACCAAGGTATTGCATGGTCCTCGGACTCAAGCCTATGGTAAAACTACGCACACCGATTATATCTGATACTTACAAAAAATTGAGGTGGTAGACAGAACCAAGGTATTGCATGGTCCTCGGACTCAAGCCTATGGTAAAACTACACACACCGATTATATCTAACATTTACAAAAAATAGAAGTGGTAGACAGAACCAAGGTATTGCATGGTCCTCGGACTCAAGCCTATGGTAAAACTACACACACCGATTATATCTAACATTTACAAAAGATAGAAGCGGTAGACAGAGCCAAGGTATTGCATGGTCCTCGGACCCAAGCCTATGGAAAACTAAATACTTATAGAAAAATAGAAGTACTGGGCATAACCAGAGTGTTGCATGGTCCTCGGACTCAAACCCGTAGAGAAAATAACCGTCTAGATAAAAACTAGAGCGTTACTTAGAATCAAGCTATACTGCGGTATTTAGATTTATATTCGAAGGATAACAGATGGTTTCATGAGGCAAACTCCAGAATAAAGTACGAATATTGAGCAGAGTACAATAGTAAAGTGAACAAAAGAAAAGAAAATATCATTAGTTGGAAGAAGTATTACGTATTCAAATTCAAAAAGAAAGTATGCAATTCCCTTACAACGCCACTGAGGCAAGAAACAAAATGAGATAAAAGAGAAGATAAACAAAGTCTTCCTACGCCGTACACTAGTCTCCTCAATTCAATGAGCAAATTAAATCAATAAGTAAATCAACAGGTCTGGGCCAAGGCCTAAGGGCTCGATTTCAAAAGGTCCGCCGGAGGACTTGCCATGTCTTGTGGCATTCCCTGACCCTCGGTTGCAACTTCCCCTAACACTCTTTGGGGCTCAACCTCCTCGGATGGTTGACCAGTTAACGGCACGTCCTCAGTGGTCCTATCCTGACTTCCAACCGATGGTAATGAGGATCCCTCCTCAGGAGCAGCAGGTGCAATCTCGCGAATGGCAGTAGGGTAATATACCCTGTCCTCCCTTCTAAGATTCGATGAGGCATCAACCCCTGCTTGGTTGAGGGCTTCATGCCAAGTTTGAGAGCAATAATGCCTGCACACAGCAGGAACTTGAGCCCGAAGAATGGCTTCAGTCTTAGCCACCCCTTCTGTGAAAGCATCTTCCTTTGCCTCTTCCACAGAGCGCTCAGCGTCTGTTTTCGCAAAAATCGCCTCGTCTCTGGCTCTCACAGCCTCATCCCTGGCATACTCGGCAACACCTTTGTCATGGATTGCCTTGGTCAAACTTCCCTTCATATAGGTAATGTCCTCTTTGGCCTTCTGTAATTGACCCTCAACATCTTGCAAGCGGTCAGTTTGGTCCTCAGCTTGTTTCCTGACCACGGCTAGGTTAGAGACAACAGTATCCCTGGCCTTCGCCATTTCTGCCAGATCCTCGGTCGCCTTTTTCAGGTCGGCCTCAGATCTCTTAAGAGTTTTGGCCGCCTCCAGGAACTTATCACGCTCTTGCGCTAAGGCATGACTATGGTCATCAACCTCTTCGCCCAACCTAAAAAGGGCCTGGATAGCCTGCCAGCAAAAACAAGCAGCTCTGTAAAGAGAAAGAAAAATACTAAGCGACAAAAATTTTTGGTAAAACGAATAGGTGCCAGGGGACCTACCATGCCTAGATATTTTTTAAGGTCGAGGACAACCTCTACCCCACTCATTTTCTCTAACTCAGCCATATCTGTGGGAAGAAGGAGAGATTTCTCTAGGGCCTCGGCCACGAGAGCCCCCTCGCCTCCTTGAGACTCTCGTATCGACGCGTTATCCATTAGGGGCTGATCATGAAGCATGGCAGCGGGCAGCCATGCTTGAGCCTGGGGCTGCTGGATGGCCTTCTTGCTCTTCCTTTGATCACCGAGCTTCAATTGCTTTGGAGGTCTGCGAGTCCTACCCTCCTCGGGCGAAGAATGAGATTTGCTCCCATCCATTGGCTCCTTACCCTTATAAAGTCTTTTCCTTTTTGGATCAGGAGACTCAGTAGAAGGGGCAGTTACTGTAGGAATGGAGGACGACCTGGTTTGCATGGTTGGAATCCGGGGCTGAAGTGCTAGGGGCTGGGACTGCGACTCGCCTGGTACATCCTTCTTGGAACCACCTTCAAGCAGGTCAAGAAGATTGGTTTGGGGCTGTCTTTTTAAACCCATCTCAGCCTGAGTACCAACTTTTAAAGACTGAAGATCGGCTTCGGACAAGTGAGGATCTCCTAGGTCACCGGGAGGATCCTCGGACTGATCAACTAAGTCAAACACGCTGTACTCGTCCTCGGAGGAACTCAATTCAACCACCTCCCTTGCCTTCTTAGATGGTCCTTTCTCGGCCACCGTTACTTGTCGGGATGAAGAGGGACCTGATAGCGGAATACCTTCAGGTATGTAAGGCCCCCCAGTAAAAGAGAAACCGCTCTCTACCACGGTAATCTGCGTAAGCTGAGGATCACGAGCTCTAATTACGTGCTGCGGAACAGGGAATGACGTCTGAGCTGGGTCGCACCCGAGGATTTTATGAGCAGCTCTGACCTGGTTGTCAGGTTCGTTCAAGAAAAGTTCCGACCTGAGAACGGTTTCCAAATCCGCTTTATTAACTAAGTGGAAGTGACGTGCAAAGGCGTGTGGATCTGTGAAAAGAAAAGCGAAATTCCTATGGTTAGTCAACCAAATCGAGTATACAGGTATAAAACTTGAAGGTGCTGAGACCTAGATTATCTTGTACTTCGGATGCCCTACCTGGCTTCCCCTCTACGGTTGGGCAATGAAAGCCGTCGTGCCATTCTCCCGACACTATGAGGAAATCTTGGTTCAACCCCTTATTGGAGTCAGGAAGACACTGGATAAGACGAACCCTATCGTCCCTTGTCTTCATATAATATGTCTTACCCCTCAGGTGATGAAGGTTGTAACACCAATTAACATCATGGTGAGTCAGTCTCAGCCCCATTTTCTCATTCAGGGTATCTACACACCCTAGTATCCTAAATACATTCACAGCACACTGAGTAGGAGCCAGGCGGAAATGCCTAAGGTAATTGAGGATCACAGGCCTCATAGGGATTCTCATCCCTCCTTCTACAAAAGCGACTATTGGGATCACGACCTCACCCTCTCTCCTCCTAAGGTACCACTCTCCTTCTTCGCAGTACTTCAAATTCACATTATTGGGTATTCCATAGTCAACAATGAATTTGTTCATCATCTCATCGGACTCGACCAACTCCTTAAACTTACCCATTCCCCAAAGACAACTAAAAGCTCTAAAAGAGAAAAGGAAGAGGGAAATCAAGGAAATTTGGGGTCACTAGAAAAAGAAGACTTACAGAAGTATGACGATACCCTTCAGATAGTATGCCAGTCGAACCAAATTCAAACTATATGCATCAATAATGATAAGCGCGAAAATGATGAAACCAAGCGAGTCAAATAGGTATTTATACTCTCCCTTAATTTCCCCAAATGAAACCGCTTGCTCATAAAAGCAGAAGATCATGCCGTTGAAAGTGGGAAACATGGTGCCGCCAAAATTTAATGTGGGCACCCATTAAGTCTCGAAACGCTAAAAACGCGCATCGGGCAATCAAGAAGCCTCCAGCAGCAGTATAAACTAAAGTGGGGCAATTCGTCCGGTGGACCCGCATGTATCAAAACCCTCCTCCCCGTTCGAGGGAACGTGCAGCAGAGTTTTGAGGGGTTATTGTGGGGCCTATAGGCCTAATAGCCTCGGCCCATCATATAGCAGGCCCAAGGCCCATGCCGAGGAGCACAAGCTATTTTTGAGAGAGAGGGGGAGAGCCTATTTTCCTAAATCCACGCCGAGGATACCTTGTCCTCGGCCTGACAAAGGTGATTTTGAGGAGAAGCTAACCCCAAGGTAAGCTGTCACTCTCGCATTTAATGCACTCAACTAACCCCCCTGGCCGCATTAATGGGGAGGTAACCCCTTGGCAGGATAACGTTGATTAAAGTGAGCCACTTGAGTGCCGATAAGGCCTCTGATGGGACGGACAACCAGAAGAAAAGCGAATAGACGATCAACAGATGGAAGCAGGAGATAGGAAGATGAAAACTATAAAAGAAAAGCTAGTAAAGCAAAAAAGGGGGGGAGAAAGAGAGAGAACATTGAGGCCTCCTCGGCCTGTGGCCGAGGAGCATTCCCCCATTTGTAAGGAAACACTTAGCATTTTTTATAAGAGAAGTTTGTGCATGGTGATCGACGGCCAGCACCTAAGCCTGTCAATCCACTCTCTATAAATTTATTGTTTTGGCTTATTGGGCTAAGAACCCATCACTCAGGGTTAATCCAAGTTGAGTCCTTACAGATAATATTTAATTATGCCTCCAAGTCAATCATAATTTCTATTTACTTGTTGCATTCATTTTGTTCTTTCATTTTTACTTCTTGAAACTGAAATCCCCAACATCTGTTGCACATATACAATCTATATTTTTATTTTCTTTATTTTTCTAAATCTTTTATATTTATTTTTTAATCTTATTTATCTTGTTTCATTTTTTTATTCATTGTTACTACTTATTTCTGAGTCAATATTGGAGGACTAAACAAATCGGCCTAACAACAGGTATGCAACGAGGGCCGTGGTAGGACATACTGGACTTGATTGGTCCAATATTTTTTTAGCCTTGTGAGCCTCAGAAACCTAGAGACAGTACCGTGGTTCGTGTACTGTTCAGAACCGGCTCCAAAATCCAACCCAAAAGAAACTGTTTATGGTATACTTGAAATTTGGATGCCCAACAAACATGGACAAGATTGCTCTAAGACGAAGGGGCCATGGACTCCCAGAAAGTTTTAAAAACATTGGAGCCCATTTGACAACGTGTTATAACTTTGCACCTTTTCAAAATATAGCTTATTTATTTATTTTATTTTTTTACGTATAGTTTTTGCAAACAATTTTATGAGGACTATACATGGCAATACCATTTTGTAAGGCACGCAACATAGATGTTCTGGGTGAAAATAATTGTTATGCTAAAAGATGAGGTTAATTTGGGCATCAACAAGATGACTTTATAATTGTGCATCATTAGTAAGTGTATAGCTTTGGATCATTGAGAGGCACATGAATCTTTTATAACTAGTCGCCAACCCGTGCGATGCACAGGTTAATGATTTATTTGAGTAGTTTTTGCTATGAAACATGTGAGTTCAAACTTATAGAACATGTTTTAGTGTCCATTAAGGGCTTTTTTTTTTTTTCTTTTTTCTTTTTTTTTTGGGTACAATAGCATCCATAAAGTTGCTAGTTGAAACACTTGGACATGTTATGTGGTTCAAGCTTAATACAAAGTTAGAACATTTGTGTTTGTAGCTAACTCATGAACAAATAATTAGAAAGTTGGTATTACATTTTGAACATAAGCTAATAATACATGTTCACCATGTAAAATAACACAAAACAAATAATTAGAAAACAAATAATCCTTTGCTGAGTAGATAACTTAAAACTTTCTCACATCTTCCCTTTGGATTCTCCCCTGGGGTTTTGCTGCTTCTATTTGAACCATTTACTTTCCTCTTTGATTGCTCATCATCCAAATAAAAAACTTCAATTGTTCCTCCACCCAAGATGGAAATTCCCACATAGACTTTCTTTGGGTCTAGCTAACTCATGAACAAATAATTAGAAAGTTGGTATTACATTTTGAACATAAGCTGATAATACATGTTCACCTTGTAAAATAACACAAAACAAATAATTAGAAAACAAATAATCCTTTGCTGAGTAGATAACTTAAAACTTTCTCACATCTTCCCTTTGGATTCTCCCCTGGGGTTTTGCTGCTTCTATTTGAACCATTCACTTTCCTCTTTGATTGCTCATCACCCAAATCAAAAACTTCAATTGTTCCTCCACCCAAGATGGAAATTCCCACATACACTTTCTTTGGGTCTAGCACTAAGACTCACACAAACATACGCATAAATACGTACATAAATATTCATACTAAATGATATACTTTTAGGATCTTAGCAATATCAAGTTAGGATCTAAGACACAGACATCCATCTCCAAAATATGCACGCAAATTTGGATCTAAGACAGACACACACGCACCCATACATGTATATATATTCAAACTATATAAAATGATTCTAAGATTTTACCGATATCAATTTGGATCTAAGGCTCAGAAATCCATCTGCAAATATGCATGCAAATGCTACAAGCATGTTACGAAACCTCAATATTTACTTTTCCTTTATTACCTATGTGATGTTAAAAACTACAAATTATATGTCATTCAACCCAAGTACTAAAAATCATAAAGTAAACTAACCATGCCCAAAATTTTGGAATTGAATTAAATATAGAACTTTCACCACCAAAAACAAACTATATAACCATCAACAGTATAAATTAAAATATCATTACATCTCCAAAGAAGGACCTGGCTTTTGGGGCCAATCGTGCCATAAGAACAGCTGCTACATTGGCAGCATGGTTCTCATTATTAAAAAGATCAAGATGCCAAAAAAGTAATGATAATCTAAACTTTTATTGAAGAATTGAATTTTCCCCAAATAATTTGATTGAAGAATTGAATTTGACTAATTAGGAAATTTCAAAATGTCATTTCAACTTCATCTACGTAATGACTAATACAAAAAAAAAAAAAAAAAAAAAAAAAAAAAAAAAAAACTGAAAATCTTCAAGGAAAAGTAAGCCTAGAGTCATATTTATTTCATTGTTTTAGGTCAATGGTTTGATGGTCATATTGCTAACCTTACAATAAAAGACAGATAAAAAAGAAAAAGAAAATAAAATTGATGTCATATGGATTTTACCCATCCATGTGCAAGAGCAATGGTCATGATAGTTGCAACTTCCACGACCCATGATAAAGGAATTGACATAAAACCCAAAGTTTTTAGTATTTTGTTTTCTGAAGTAAGATAGAAGAGTAGAAGAACCAATCAATGAGGCAGATTAAGAAAGCAATAATGAAAAAAATAAAAAAAAGAAGGGATGAATATGAAATTTTAACATTGCTTTTCTAACCTTTTCCTCCTCAAGTTTGTTGTATCCAAACAAATCTGCATCAGATCAAAGGTCAAATCCTTTCTTATACAATTAAGATGCTCAGGGGGTAAAATTTCCAACATTAAGAAACTTATAATTTAGCATCAAACAAATAAGATAAAGTAATGGAAATCCTTTGTATTTCCATCTTTTTTATTCTTCCTGATTCTAGGCAAATCAAAGTATTAACATGACGCTGCTTGAATTAAACATTAAAGATCTAATTTCTTCCAATTGAATATACTTCCACAAAAAGAAAATGAAAAATAAAAACTGGTTGTTTGTGGCATAACAAAATATATTCTACTAAAGTATCAATTTGAGTCACTAAACTTCTTCATCTAACTATGAAGCTAATAACATTTGGCTTTATTATTCTTATATTTGCAACTATGAATTTTCACACAAAAAATAGAGAATATTGAATGGTTTTCATAACTGGGACATTCATTAAGGTAAAGTTGGCATGCCACAAGATGATAAAAGAGTATAGTGATTTAATGAACATCAGGGGGAAGGACCTATTCAACCATCTTGGATTTCCTTTAGATTCAACCCTACACCAAGTTGTTAGAAGAGAATTTGCATTGTCAGATAGTTTTTTTTTTTTTTTTTTTTAAATAAACATTGTCAAATAGTTCATTACATCTCACTCATTGTTTTCTCTTAAGTTTACTAATCCACAAACAAATTAAACAGTGCTACTTATCTCATGGGCAAATAGTTAAGTCATTCCCATTGTATTTAAGTGTTCCTATCGCCAATCCTTTTCTGTTGGTGTCTACTCCTACACCTTGCCAATATGCTAAGCTCCCCACCTCATCCATTTTTTTTACATAGTTCCTAGTGGGACTCTAGATTCAATCTATAGATTGTTATTACTGAGGCAACAGTATAGTTGGGCCAGGAAACGTTTAGTGGCCCACTATTGGACCAGTTATTTTGATTATATACTTTGTGAGTGTGTTATAGTATTAAGCTCCATTTGGATCACGTCTGCATTTGCTATGTTTGCCTTTTTTTTTTTTTTTTTTTTTTTTCAGCTTAGCGCCTCTTGCACTGTTCATGGGACATGAACAGTACAAATAGGCAAATAAACAATAATTTTAAAAGTGAACAGTAACCAAATTTTTTTTTTTTAATTGTTTTCAATTTTCAGTTTTCAGCAAAATAAGCAGTATCCAAACCACACTTAGTGTTACTTTTGGGTCATTTAATTAAGTTCTTGTGTTTTGCACATTTGTAGATGACCAAAGTATAAAACTTTTTGAGGACTTTGCAAAGGACCATGAAACTATTGTCTCACAAAGTTATGAAGTTGCTCTAAGCATGCTTGAGTTTGAAAGATCAGGAAAATCATTTAAGGTATAATCTCTAAATTTGAAATATTATTTAAAACATTGGTTTGTTTTCAAAAGTGACTAACAACTATTATCTATGCAGTACCTTTTCATGCAAGCTCCCCTTGTGCATTAAATTATTCCAAAATTTGACAAAGTAGTCATTGCATCTATGCACATATTTGAAGAATGAATTGGAATATGAAAAATAATGAGCTAATGATGAATGAAGTTGGGAAGGAAATAAGTGAGGAAAGAAGTAGGAAAGTCAGAGAATTACACAATCTTGACCTTTCTTGCATTGTTCTGCTAATTTACGACCATACTCAGTGGACTGATCTGAGTTCATAAGTGTATCACTACTCTACCTGGGACTCTATGTAAGAACATGCTTGTGTGCTTCAAGAAGAGCACTCTAAGCTTACAGAGCTTCTCATCAGTTTAAAATCCAATAACATGTAAAACCACATCAAGTTCAAACAAATTCACCCTAAACAGACTTCAGATTAGCCACAAATAATCACAAATGCATTGGAAAAAAAATCAAACAAAGAAAATCAAGGGGAAAGAGAGCGAAAAATCTTATAGTAGATTGCTATCTGCAAAACAATGTGAAAGCAGATTGTTGTAACAGAGCTACATCTACATTTAATTTAATTGATCCAGCCTTAGCATGTTGATCATAGTACCATAGTGTTCCACCTAGTTCCTTGGGTTCCATATAGGTTCAAAATTAAAAGGTATGTAAGCAGAGCATTGATCTTTTAATAATACTTGTGAAAATCCATAAGGGCATTTAAAGAGTGATGTTAAAAATACTTTGAGGGAAATCACAATTATTAACCAAACAATCATATGTAGAATCCTCATTGAGACCCAGCATCAAACACTTCACAGGCAATAGTCTCCAATAATTGAATAACAAAAATTGACATTTCAAAAACCCTAATTTTGAACTCAACAAAATAAATTTGGGGAAAAAAAAAAAACCGAATGAAGATTGTAAAGGAAAAAAAAAACTCAAACACACAAAATTGAAATTTTCAGTTTGAATTGCCACAACCACCATACAATTTCAATAGCAAAATGGGTCTTTTGAATAAAAAACAAATAGTTTTAATCAGCAAAAATCAAAAGGCTATTAGAGCAGCTATGGCAGTGGTCGAGCCACTGATAGTGTAGCTCGGTCATGGAAAAAAAAATTGAAACTCCAAACTGAAGTAACCACAGAAATTGAAACTCCAATAAATAAATCAGAACCCTATAGTAACTGCAGAAATCAGAAAGCTACAATATGATTAAAGCACCTCACTTGTGTGAACTGGGGCTGTAGCTCAATGCTTCGGTGACTTAGGCTAAGGTCTTGTCATGGCTGTGATGGGTGACGATAGCTATGGCAGTGGCGGAGCTGCTGATGGTGGGCATGGGTGGGATGTGGGAGAGAGAAGGAAATTGGGTTTTGGGAGGTTTAACATATGGCAGGTAATTGGGTTTTTAAAGACCTTGGGATGTTGCTGTAGAAATTAAATGTTAATTGATTGTTGTTTTTATAAAAATAAAAAAGTTTATAATATTTATTTAAGTAATGCAGAGGCGGAAAACTGTGGAGAGGTCAGAGGCTTCAGTTTTATGACAAAAGTTTCTTTGTAATTGTTTTTCAAGATCATTGTAATAATTTGGTGTAAGGGAGGTTGAAGTCTGAAGAAAATTGTTCACTGTGCAAGTTTATCGGTCAAGAAGTGAATATCAATTGAATGAAATCAAGCGTATTCAAAAAGTTGTTGATTTGAATGTTTCGCCTAATATTGACCCAACACTAGATTGAGCAAATTTGTTAATAGAAAACATTGCTTTTCTAGCCTCTCAGCCCTCAAATCTTACACCGCATTATATGAACGAATTATAACCCTACTACTAAAAGAGAGAGGCGAGCAAAAAATTCCTTGAGAGCTTGTCATGGGTCTCAAATTGATTGGATCTGAATCAAAGTTTTCATTATTATTCAATACTTACTAGTATGGTAGGCTGATATTTACACAGAAATCCCTTGTTTCCTATCAATCCAAATACCGGACCATAAGAAAAAATTTCTTTATGAATTTAAAAGAAAAAAAAAATCAATACAACATGGCTTAAGGCTCCATTTGTTTCTTTGTAACATGTTTTCAAATGTAAGAAGTAGGTTCATGAATACACAATTAGTTTGATATATAAGTAGCTGAATGACTCAAGTTCAGGAATAGCAACACAGTAAATTTGTTGTCATGAAACTCAAATTTTGTGGAACACTGGATGAATGTGGAATGCTCTTTTTCTTCAAATTCTTACGAATGAAAGATGATCAACATTTGTTTATAGAATATAAAATTAGTAAGGTATAAAAGTAACCAGGTGACTTGAAAATAAGATAAAGCTCACTAACACAGTCTTCAATATAAATTCTTCCATTTTCTCAAAAAAAAAATATATATATATAAATTCTTCCAAAGTAGAATATGAAATAAAGGTTCAGAGCATCCACATCAGTTCCTCTAAAAATTTCTTCTACTTTACACTAAAAACTTACTTTTTCTATTTTACATGGTTACTTTTACAAAACAACTCCATCAGTCTGTCTATTTTACACACTATTTTAATTAAATAATCAATTTTTTATTATTATTTTTTTACCTTTAATTTCTCCGGTTCTCTCCCGTCAGCTTGTCTTGGTTTCTCCATCCTCTGTATTCTCCCCTTCCCTCATCTCCTTCCCTCAACCCATAAAAGAATACATGTGGTATCTCCCTTGCAATCTGATCTCCGTCCTCTGTTTCTCAATCTAACCCAGCCAAAACCCCACTAATCTCCGTCAACCCACCACTAATCTCCGTCCTCTGTTTCTTAATCTGACCCAGCCAAAACCCCAACGCTTCTCTCTTTCAATCTGATCGCCAACAAGACGAAATCACTGGTTTTTTGGGTTGAAAGCTCGCTTGATCTCACCCATGACCCAAACATGGGTTTTTTGGGTTGAGGTGAAATGGGTCGAGATGAAGTTGGGTCAAGGTGAAACAGATTTTTTGGGTTAAGGCAAAGCGGGTTTTCTGGGTTTTCTGGGTTTCCTTTGAATTTGGTTTGTGTTTTTGTTTATTTTGGGTTGATTTTTTTGTTGATTTTAGTTTAATTTTCTGTTGATTTTTGGGTCAATTTTGTGTTATAAGGTGTTGTGATTGGCTGCGGTGGTGATGGTGGGTGTTGCTAGGTGCGGTGGTGGGTGGTGCTATTGTGGTGGTGGTTGGACAATGGTTGGTGGTCAATGAGTTTTGTCCCGTTCAGAGGAAGAGGGAGAGGGAGAGAGAGAGAAGTCAGATGGAGAAAGAAGAGAGGTGAGAGAAAAAAATATAAAATAATGATATACACAAGCTATAGTACCCGTGTAAATATACACGGGTACTGTAGCTCATGGAAATATATACACAATTTTACACATTTTTACACCTGCTGATGTGGGTGTTTTTTTGCTCAAAATGTGTAAAATTTGTACTGTAGCTCTATTTTAGAAGACTTTAGATGATTTGATGTGGATGCTCTCACATGGCCAAAAGCTGAAAGAAAATATACAAAAAAATAAAATAAAATAAAAAAATATGGCTTACGCCAATCATCTTGTTGGCTCTTCCAAAACAGTGGCACTCAAGGGTTAAACATTAACAAGTAGCCATCGAAACATAGAGCTCCCTATCTTAGTTTCCCCATACCTTTTTCCATAAAAAGAATTCAGCAAATCACATAATTGTTTTAATTGGTAAAAATACAGATCATTTGTACAATTCAGATTAAACCCATGACTTCAACATCCCCCCCTTGTTTATGAAAGGCAAAGGAGAAGCCATTTGGTACTGATTATCAATCTGAATTAACAAAATACCTTACAATATAACAATACTGCCCATGTGCACCCACCATACTATAATCTATATCTATATATATCTAAAGCTGAAGCGAAACATTTATAGTTGCTATACGCTCCTGTTGAGCCACATCAGCGGCCACGTTATACTTTTTTTTTTTTTTTTTTCCCCTTTTTCTTTACCTCAAATTCAACTTGGACTTTCTGTTTTCTTTCTTCATTTTAAAGTCCATAACATAACATTCTTTCTTTGTCTTTATTTAGTATTTAGTATTGATTATGCCTTTTCAGTGTCCGTCACTATCCTAATGTTTTCCCTTAAGTTTCCGTTACTAAATAAATCGGATTGAAAGTGTATAACCATAGAAAATTCAATGTTATGACAGGGAGTTTCAGAAGACAATTACTTTTGAAGGAATTTTTAGAGTCGGTTTGTGTTCATCTCCCATAATTGCAACACAAACGTGGTATTGTTCCACTTTCAACTAGTATATTATAATTAGAAGCGGGTTGAGCTCAAGTTCAAGGAGAAAAGTGAGTGGAATTGCTCAGGAAGAACAACACATAACGTAGGACAAGAGAAGCTTAAAGACAACGGTTGGGATTTGGAGTGGCATGCCAGAAAAGACTTACAACTTATTGTTCAATTTGTTGTATAAAGCTCCAAACATCATTTTTTTTTTTTAAACCTTTTGCATTTAATTGTAATGCTATGGTTCATGGATTGCATGTGTTAAAAACTTACCCCGTTTGTGCAAAAAGATTATGTGGAAAATCAAATGGCCATATCTGCTAGGTGTTCGACCAAAAGCCTCTAAGAGATTTGCAGGGTGTGAAAAGCTTGCCACCATTTGTGTAGTAAGAATGTAAGATTTCCTCTGTTTTTTGTTTCTTTCTTTTTAATTTTCCCAAAATATGATGTTTTCATATTGAAATAAATTAAGCAAGGAAGATAATGTATTGAAATAAATAAATTGTTCCAATTGAATCACTAATTCACTAGAGAAACAATTATTGCAAGAAGATAAGGTATTCAACCCCACTTTTTTCATGGGCAAGGGGCCTTCGTGAATTGGGTTACACATGTTAGTTGATTTGGTTAATTAATGATGGTTGTTATATCTATATAAATATGAACATCTACCTCTAGATTGATTTTTTTTTTTTTTTTTTTTTTTTTTTTTTTTTTTTTTTTAAATTTGCATCCCTACATATGCAAGGGAAGGGTGTTGACCTATAGCTAGCAATGAAATGACCCCTACAGACTCTAAGGACCTACCAGAATATTGGAACCATTAGATATGTCTTTCTAATGTGTCGCTAATGTGGTAAAAACGAACTAGAATAGGAACTATGGCCAAGGATCACTCTGGGTGTGTTTTATTTCCCTTGAACAAAGCTCTTCCAGTTAAAATAAAAGCAATGATGGCAGCTAGGTGGGTGATGAGGGAAGTAGCTCAATTGGCAATTAGGACTGGGCTAAGGAACATTATTGTAAAGGTGATAATCAAAAAGTAGTCTAGGCTTTTGATAGCAATCTCCCAAATCTCACTTACCTTGGTTTGGTTGTTGAATTCAGTCTTTCAATTCTCAGTTTAGAACTATTTCTTTTGTATACATCATTAGGTCAAGTGCAAATATGGCTGACAAAGTGGAGGGTGTTTGGATGGGTTGCCCTCCTTTCTTAGCACATTTGTTTGAACCATTGTACATTGTTGTTTACATAATAAAATCCTATTATTTTCAATAAATTAGGTTTAATATAGTATGCAGTTGGAAGCTTTCACCTCCATGCTTATTAAAAAAAAAATGCTACTCTTTTGAACAATGCATCAATTCGGATATTAATAAAAGTAAAATTTTAATTGCTTTGTTGAGTTAATATCATTTTGTCGGAGTTGTGTTTCAAATGATCATTCTTTAATAGTTTTGCAAGCATCCTTTCTCATTATATGTTACTGAACTCCAATTCTTCAGCCTTTTATTTTTCCCCCCTTGAAGTCAATTGATGGGTTGATTTGATTCTTTGTTTTTCTATCAACTTATTTGTTTCTCTTCCTGAATTGGCATGTACAATTTGAAGCTAGAGAGAGCTTTCAGGTGGAACTTAGTCAAGCTTCCTCTTATCCATCCTAATTAAATATTTTATTAATTTTAATATAATGTTGACAATGACTAGGTTATGCATTATGCCCGTTATATATGATTTAGCTCATTAGTGTTGTTTAAAACAGTAAAACTACAATCTTGAAACTTATATATTAAAATTGAAACTCATATTTTCTCTCAGTGTTTGTAGCTATTCTTACTTTATTTATTATGATTTTGCCTTTGTTGTTTTGTGATATAAGGCAATAGGTTATTGATTCAGAGAAAATGAAAAAAAAAAAAAATCAAAAAATTTTTCCTTTTATTTTTTATTTTTCTAACAATCTAAATTTTATTGAAACAGATGATTAAATGGTATTGAAAGGGAGAAAATACACGCTAGGATGCCTTTTGTGGTTGAACGGGCCATATATTGTCCACAGACGACAGGATAGGCGAGCCTGTCGTGTGCACGGGCCTCCAGTGGACGGATCTCGTGTGGACGGACCGGATACGGACGGAGCGAAGGAAGGTGGGCTGGTTAGCCATGGGCCTGTTGGACCCCTTAGTGGGGATATTTTGGCCCACTCTCATAAGACCCTAAACAGAGTCCTTGCGCTAGTTGGACTCCGGAAATCTTATATATTTGGTAAAGATCTTCCCTATAAGGGGGAGATCTGTCCATCACGTTTAGGATTCTACAAGAAGAGTCCTATAAGGAAAAGACTTCCGCACCAAGAAAGAGATGTCAATCCTCTACTACTATAAAAGCCCCAATACCCTCACAAACCAAGGTATGCATTATTTTACCTTCTCTAACACTCTAGAGTTGTGAGAATACTTTCTGACTTGACCTTCGGAGGGTATTTGGCCGGCACCACACTGGCGCCCTTTGATAGGTTTTCTCCTTTGCTTTGTGCACGTTAACATATAAGCGAAAAGGGCATTACGCAACTCATTGGTGAACTTCTCAGCTTCATTAGTTGGCGCCGTCTGTGGGAAAATCGCAAGAAGAAAGCAGTCAGACGTTGCTTCATCCCTGAGACAGAAGAGTTGCATGGTGCTCACTCGCTCGATGGCAACAACCAATGACATCCAAGGAGAGGGACTACCCATGACCGCACTCGAAAGACAGGTTCGAACCCTTACTGCGGCAGTGGAGCGTCTCACCAAACAAAATCATGACCTAGAAGAACAGTTGCGTCAAAGAAACACAGCACCCCACAACCAGAGGGAGGATCAGGAAGGTACCAGTGCCATGCAAAGAGATCGAGAAGGGCCTGAAGGGAGTAACGCCCCAAGCAGGCCAGAACGACAAAACATGAGCCTCCAATCCCTCACGGATGCGACGACCCCGCCTATGTTCGCAAAGATGCAGGCGATGAAAGAACAGATAGAAGTCATGATGAACGCCCTAAAGGGACGAGTGTCCAGCGATCTGGACGACTTAGTGAACCGGACTGACTCTCCATTCACCGGACCCGTCAATTCCTTCCCCCTACTACACAAGTTCCGGATGCCACAAATAGAGAGCTATGATGGGGTCAAGGATCCCATAGACCACCTGGAGACATTCAAGACCTTGATGCATCTACAAGGGGTACTGGACGAAATCATGTGTAGGGCCTTCCCAACCACACTGAAGGGTCCCGCGAGGATTTGGTTCAGTCGGCTGACACCGAACTCCATCAGCACTTTTAAAGAATTAAGCGCTCAGTTCACCTCGCACTTCATAGGGGGACACAGGTACAAGAAGTCCACAGCGTGCTTAATGAGCATTAGGCAAAGAGAAGATGAGACGCTAAGATCCTACATAACCCGCTTCAATAAGGAAGCACTCTAAATTGATGAAGCCCTCTCAATTGATGAAGCCAACGACAAGATACTGGTGGCAGCTTTCACGAACGGATTGCGGAAGGGCAAGTTTTTGTTCTTACTATACAAAAACAACCCCAAAACCATGTCAGAAGTACTCTACAGGGCCACCAAGTACATGAACGCGAAAGACGCACTACTTGCATGGGACGAAAGGCCCAGGAAAAGGGAACGCCAGGTGGACGTGCGTCAGGATCAAGGGCAGAAAAGACCAAGGACAGGAGACAGAAGGGACGAAAGGCGCCCTAAGCCCCCGAGCGGGAGGTTCACAAGTTTCACCCTACTGAACGCCCCGATTGACCAAGTTTTGAGGCAAATCAAAGACGAGGAGACACTAACATTCCCGGGAAAACTAAAGAGCGACCCAAGCAAACGGCCGCGAGACAAATATTGTCGTTTCCACCGAGATCATGGCCACGATACAGCCGATTGCTATGACCTAAAGCAGCAGATTGAAGCCCTCATTAGACAAGGAAAGTTGCAAAAGTTCATCACACAAAGAGAAAGCGGATCATAATCGCCAGGAGCCGGCCCCTCGACGGGATAACGAGCGTCCTAGACCCCCCATCGCAGACATAAGGATGATAGTGGGAGGGACCACGTCTACCGGTTCTTCCAAAAAAGCTCGAAAAACGTACCTCAGATCGGTCCTGAACGTCAATCTAACAGGCTCGAGGCCTAATACCACACGGGTGGAGAGCCCTATCATTGGGTTCACCGAAGAAGACGCAAGGAGACTCCATCATCCGCATGACAATGCGCTGGTCGTCAGCATACGTGTGGGGGACTATAACTTCCACCGAGTACTAATCGACAACGGCAGCTCAGCAGAAATTCTATACTATCCAGCATTCCAGTAAATGGGGATAGACAGAGCACGATTAACGCTGACGAGTGCCCCACTCGTCGGCTTCGGAGGGACCAAGGTATTCCCAATAGGCTCTATCACACTCCCTGTAACGGTGGGCAATTACCCGCAAGAACTCACTAGGAATGTAATGTTCCTCGTGGTGGATTGCTCCTCCACTTACAATGGTATTCTCGGACGACCCACACTTAACTCATGGAAAGCAACAACATCAACATACCACCTAATGATCAAGTTCCCAACGGACTATGGGATTGGGGAATTACGAGGAAATCAGGCAACCGCCTGAGAATGCTACATTGCCATGCTGGAAATGGAAGATCATCATCAGGCAATGTGCATAGAAGAGCAGCGGACGGTCGCAGAACCGGTCGAAGAGCTGGAGGAGATAACGCTCAACGAATCCAAACCAGAACGGACGACCAGAATAGGAACATTGGCCTGCCAACCTGTACGCCAGGCCCTCATAACATTCCTCAGAAGGAACCAAGACGTCTTCGCATGGAACCTCGAAGACATGCCCGGGATCGATCCCTCTGTCATAGTACACAAGCTGAACGTGAACTCTTCAACCCCACCAGTCCGGTAGAAAAAGCGAGTGTTCGCTCTCGAACGGGACAAAGCAATAGCACAAGAGGTCGGAAAACTACTCGAGGCGGGTTTCATTAGGGAAGTATATTACCCGGAGTGGTTGGCGAACGTGGTCATGGTCAAAAAGGCTAGTGGAAAGTGGCGAATGTGCGTCGACTTCACGGACCTTAATGAAGCATGCCCAAAGGATAGCTACCCCCTCCCGCGGATAGATGCACTGGTCGACTCCACGGCCAGACACCAGCTCCTAAGTTTTATGGATGCCTTCTCGGGCTATAACCAGATCAAGATGAAGGAATCTGATCAGGAGAAAACGTCCTTCGTCACCAGCCAAGGCCTCTTTTGCTATAAGGTGATGTCATTCGGACTCAAGAACGCTGGGGCGACGTATCAAAGGCTAATGGACAAAATGTTCGCACACCAGATAGGGAGGAACGTACAGGTCTACGTCGATGACATGCTAGTCAAGAGCCCATTCGAAAAAGATCACCTGAACGACCTCCAGGAGACGTTCGATACCTTACGGTCATACAACATGAAACTGAATCCAGGCAAGTACGTATTCGGGGTAACAGCAGGATAATTCTTGGGTTTTATGGTGTCCCAAAGAGGAATAGAGGTCAATCCAAAGAAAATACAGGCTATCATGGAGCTTGCACCGCCGAGGACAGCAAAGGACGTACAGAGCCTGAACGGCAAAGTTGCCGCTTTAAACAGGTTCGTCTCAAAAGCAACGGACAGGTGTCTACCGTTCTTCCGCGTCCTAAAGAAATCATTCGAATGGACGGAGGAGTGCCAGAAGGCATTTGAAGATCTGAAAAAATACCTTGCCTCGCCACCCTTGCTCAGCCCCTCCAAACCAGGAGAAGACCTCTACTTATACCTAGCAGCTTCGCAGGTGGTAGTAAGCGCGGCCCTAGTAAGAGAAGAGGAAGGGACTCAGCGACCCGTCTATTTCATAAGCAGGGGGTTCCGGAGGGTTGAAGAAAGGTACCCCCACATGGAAAAACTCGCCTTCGCACTGATAACCGCAGCCCGAAAACTGAAACCATACTTCCAAGCCCGCAGCATCATCGTCCTGACAAATCAGCCCCTAAAAAGGGCAATGAGCAGCCCCGAAGCAGCCGGACGAATGGCCCTATGGGCGATAAAGCTTAGCGAGTTTGACATCCACTACCGACCGCGAACCGCAATAAAGGGCCAAGCAGTGGCTAACTTCATCGCCGAATACACGCAAACGGAGCAGCAGGAGCCACAAGCCCTCAGACCATGGAACATCCACACGGATGGATCATCAAACAGGCAAGCCGGAGGCGCCGAGGTAGTAATTCAAACCCCCAACGGGGATAAAATCGAGTGCATGATCCGATTGGACTTCCCGACGACCAATAATGAGGCCGAATATGAGGCATTGTTGGCAGGATTAGACCTGGCAAAGGCAGCAGGCGCCGAGGCCATGGTTGTACATTGCGATTCGCAGGTAATAGTTAGTCAGATTAGTGGCGCCTATGAGTGTAGGGGGGAAAAGATGAAGAAATACTTGGAAGAAGTCAGGAGAAGGATCGACCCCCTCTAGGTCACATACGTCCAAATCCCAAGGGAGGAGAACAAATGTGCTGACCGGCTCGCGAAAGCCGCCTCCGCAGAGGTCATGACGGCCCTCGACAAGGTGTTATCGTTCATCCAGAATTCCTCAATCATTGACAGTAGGGCAGAAGTGCAGAAAGTAAACCCAGAATACGATTGGACTACGCCACTAACAGCCTACCTGAAGGAGGGCATGCTCCCAGACAACAAAGACGCAGCCAGAAAACTGAAAGTCCAGGCTTCGCAGTTCATAATAATCAATGATGTCTTATACAAAAGGGGATTCTCACGACCATACCTAAGGTGTTTGGACCACGAGGAAGCGGACTATGTAATGAGGGAGGTCCATGAAGGTATCTGCGAAAACCATTCGGGGGCGCGGTCTTTAGCGCACAAACTGATCCGGGCAGGATACTATTGGCCTACAATGCAAAAGGACGCACAAGCCTACGTCAAGACTTGCGACAAATGTCAAAGGTTTGGTAACCTAATTAGACAACCAACCGAAGAACTGACACCCATGACGGCCCCTTGGCCGTTCGCCCAATGGGGGCTAAACATCATGGGCCCTCTCTTGACGGCCGCGCGACAGCTAAAATTCTTGGTGGTAGGGATCGACTACTTCACTAAGTGGGTTGAGGCGAAAGCTCTGGCAACTATCACGGAGAAAAACATCAGAAGTTTCGTATGGAGAAATATCATATGCAGATTCGGGATACCAAGGGTCCTCATCTCCGATAATGGGAAACAGTTTGACAACAAAGCATTCCGAGATTTCTGCTCGGAGTTAGGCATCAGAAATCACTACTCGTCACCCGCACATCCGCAGGCGAATGGGCAAGTTGAAGTCACGAACCGGTCCCTGCTCAAAATCATCAAGACTCGGCTCGAGGGGGCAAAAGGCATCTGGCCCGATGAGTTACCAAGTATCTTATGGGCATATCGCACAACAGCAAGAACACCCACGGGAGAAACACCATTCAGGCTAGCATACGAGAGCGAGGCTGTCATTCTAGCAGAGATAGGTCTTACAACTTATCGAGTGGAGAGTTACAATGAAGACAAGAACGACGGGGCTTTGCGGCTACAGCTAGACCTAGTCGACGAAGTCTGGGCTACAGCTGAACAAAGGATGGCCCGATACCAAAACCTCATGGCAAAATACTACAACTCCAAAGTTAGACGCAGATACTTCCAGATCGGGGACCTTGTGCTACGGAAGGTAATAGGAGCAGCTAAAGATCCTTCACAAGGAAAACTTGGCCCAAACTGGGAAGGACCTTACAAGATCTGATCTTGGCAGAGAAAAGGGACCTACCACCTCGAAACCATGGACGGGCGAAAACTGCAACACCCGTGGAACACAGAGCACCTACGGAGATACTACGAATAAAGACGACATGAAGGGGCATCAACCCCCCCCCCCCCCAAGCATTCTAGCTTATTTCTAAAGTTTTCAGTAGTTTTTGCTTTGAACAACTATTTTTATTTATTTTTCTATGCTTTTACTTTGAACAAATCTCTCTACCAGTGCCTTTTTGAGCCCAAGGGGGCAGGCACCTTTTTCCTATAAAGACTTCTTTCAGACTCTACTAAATTTTTCCTGCTTAATCTAGTTAATTCAATATCATACGGTTAAAAAGACTGTCCATAAGATGGACGGATCATCCAAAGAGGATGCAAACATTGAAGTCCAGATGATGGACGGACCAATAAGGCTGTCCACAAGATGGACGGATCATCCCAAGAGGATGAAAACCTAAGACCAGATAATGGACGGACCGATAAGGCTATCCACAAGATGGAAGGATCATCCCAAGAGGATGAAAACCAAGTCCAGATAATGGACGGACCAGTAAGATTGTCCACAAGATAGACGGATCATCCCAAGAGGATGCCAACGTTAAAGTCCAGATGATGGACGGACCAGTAAGGTTGTCCACAAGATGGATGGATCATCCCAAGAGGATGAAAACCAAGTCCAGATAATGGACGGACCAGTAAGATTGTCCACAAGATAGACGGATCATCCCAAGAGGATGCCAACGTTAAAGTCCAGATGATGGACGGACCAGTAAGACTGTCCACAATATGGACGGATCATCCCAAGAGGATGAAAATCTTAGTAGTCCAGATGATGGACGGACCAGTAAGACTATCCACAGGATGGACGGATCATACTAAGGATGAAAACCTTAAGTCCAGATAGTGGACGGATAAGTAATAGTGTCCACATAATGGACGGATCACCCAAAAAGGCTGGTAGATAAGTCCGGATAGTGGACGGACAAGTAACAGCGTCCACAAGTGGACGGATCAACCTAAATGGACGGTAACTACTAAGTCCACATAATGGACGGACCCAGGATAACGTCCGCAAATAGGATGGATCATCCAAAGGGGATGGAATAAGCAAAGTCTACCCAATGGACGGGTTCAATAAGCTAAGCCTACCTAATAAACGGACCATTCAAAAGCAAATGGTATTTCCATAAAGTCACACAAATCATCCTAAGAGATAACGACCTTTGGTTAACCGATTAATGAACGGAGGAACCATATAAGCGGAACGGAGTTCATTTTAACATGAAAGTACGCTTTAAAGATAAAAAAACATGCATTCCACAAAGATAAAACAAAAGGTCAACAGACCTTGCAGAAAATAAACATACTGAACGGTCAATGTATATATAAACCCCACAAACATGACGGGTGTTAAAAATTGTTCCGCACTTAAAATAAAATAAAATAAAATAAAAGGAATAATCAAACGAGACTAAGTTATTACAAGTCAAGCTCCATCTCCCTCTTCAGCTGGACGGTCCCCAACGTCTTTGACCTGGCTGTCCGCAGTAGTTTGATCCATAGGAGCTTCGCGGACAGAGACGTTCTCGTCGAAGAGAGCATCAGTATCCTCCGACTGAACGGGCTGGGCGGTTGACGGCTCGGGGGCAGTGACGGCGACGGTGGATAAGTCTATCTCTAGGTACAACGCCCTCACCTGACGGAGAGCATCGTCGAACCCGTCGTTAAAGACAAGACTCAACTCCGCAATAAGGGCGTCGGAGTCGCGGTACTCGCGCACGGCATCCTCCTTGGCCTGACGGACTTCATTGTCTTTATCCACCAAGTCTCTCTTCAGACGGTCCGTCAGCTGGATGGCCTCGTCCCGGGCCGTCTCGGCCATCTTTAGCTTTTTCTCCTGGACGGCCTTCCAAGCCCTGAGATCGAGCAGCTCCTCCTCCATCACTTTGGCTTTCTCACGAATCCGGCCAATGGTTGTCTCGTGGTTAAGACACCGTCCCATCAAGCCTTTCATCATAATCATAGCCTGAGGGACAACAAAGATGCATAAGTAAAATATTAAGAGAACGATGAACGGATGGAACAAGGACGACGGAGTAGTTACCTGAGCAATGTTGAAGAGGCCCGTCTCCCCCATCGCCTCCGTCGAGTGATTCCCAAGATCCTCGTAGTCGTCGGTGGTAATGATCGACGACAACCTCTCCAAGGCATATTTAGAATCCTCACGGAGCAAGACAGGTGGCTTTTTTTGCTCGTCAGACGGACCCGTCATCAGCCCCTTGCCCACACCGTGCTTTGCCAGAGTGACTGACTTACTCCCCTCAGCCATCAAGCCGACGATCGGCTCCAGGGGGACCTTAGGCTGCTTTGGTGGACGGTCACCCTTCACGGGCAACTTCCTCTTTAAATTTTGCTTGCTAGAGCCCGTCCCCATGGGGTCCGTTCCAGTCTGTTTGTTCTTCGCGGCCTGGAGTCTTATGGCTGCTTGCCTCTTTGCGTCCTCCATCTCTGAAAAAGGTTGACGGACTAAGAAATAATAATAATGACGGTAAAAGAAAAAAAAGAAGTCATAAGAGTCGACGGACTCAAGTAGACGGGTCTGCTTCTCGTACTTTAAAGCCGCCGGGATTGGCTCAGGACCGTCACAATACCAGTGGATTGTGTTGAGGTTGACGAGCTTGGCCCACGTCCGTTCCTCGGGCTTTGTCTTTGAAAAAATTCTCTCAAGGAAACTGAATTCCTCAAGTGTAATTTGGGGACGCCGTCGAACTGCATCAAAAAGAACGGACGTTAGAAACATTATAAGAATTATTAAGCTGCACGGAGTCATTTATGACGGGCCATACCAGATGGGTTTAAAATGCCCCAAACTGTGTCGACGGGCATGAAGTCCGTCTCCTCTGGATAACACATCCAATCATCTCCTTCTATGAAAAAGTAACGACTCTTCCAGTCTCTATTTGAATCCGGGGTTTCATAAATTACTTTCAGGACGGGGCTCCTAGGAATGAAGCTATACTGCCCCTCGATTTGTCTATCTCGTCCGGACGGTAGCAATGGAGGAATTCTTTTATTGTAAGCCTTCTCCCACCGTCCTACATGGCTCCGTACAGAACCTCCATTGCGATGAAAACTCTCCAGGCGTTAGGGGACATCTAGCTGACGGATATACCTAAGTAGTTTAAGAGTTCGCGGTGTAACGAACTCAACAGGAATCTCAGGCCAGCTTTAAGCACCTGTTCGTACACGCCTACCCCGTCAACTCCTTCGTAATAACATTTTTCTGACTTATAGGGTAGACGGAGTGGGATGTGGTCTGGGATTTGGTAGCGGACCCTAAGTGTGTTAAAATGGCCCTCCTTGATAGTGGATGTAAAGGCGTGTACCGTCCACTCTGGGGGCAAGATGAACTCCCTAAGTCCATCAGCTCCCACGACGGACCTAACTACTTGCTCTTCGTCGTCAGCTGATCCCTCTTAGATTTCGATCATCTCCAGGCCCTTATGTGTTGAGGACGAGGAGAATGATGACGGACTACTCTCGCTCGGGACGTCGTGGTCTTTGGGACCTGACGGGTATACCCCTTCGTAATCCGCCCTGTCACGAACGACCGACTGATTACTCGACGCACTAGACATGGCCTACAGGTAATGACAGAACCTAAGACTCTGACGGGTTTGGAAAGAACGACGGGCACATGAAGTAAAGAAATAAATAAGAGCTAAAGAAAATTAAAAGAGGACGGATATGAAATAACTCACCAGAAGATTGAAGCAAGATGTGGCAAGCGACGGGTATGTGAGTGAACGGACTGTTCTCTGACAGGTGTGACGGACTCGCTCTGACAATTTCTTCCAGCAATAAGTGGGGAAATGAGGGGCGGGGGATTGGTATTTATAAGGGAGGTGCACGGAAGACGAAGCGACGCCTCGTTCCAAAACAACGGCCAATGACAGGATGACACTTGGCATAGCTCATTAATGCATTAGCTCCTGATCCAGCATTGTACGGATGAAAGTTCACGGACATAGGTGTCATGGAGACATGACCGAGTTTAGATCCGTCACCCCATGGGTCCGTTCTCTTATGCATGACGGAGCCATCGGGTGAGGGGGCAACTGAAAGGGAGAAAATACACGCTAGGATGCCTTTTGTGGTTGAACGGGCCATATATTGTCCACAGACGTTAGGATGGGCGAGCCCGTCGTGTGCACGGGCCTCTAGTGGACGGATCTCGTGTGGACGGACCGGATATGGACGGAGCGAAGGAAGGTGGGCTGGTTAGCCATGAGCCTGTTGGACCCCTTAGTGGGGATATTTTGGCCCACTCTCATAAGACCCTAAACAGAGTCCTTGCGCTAGTTGGACTTCGGAAATCTTATATATTTGGTAAAGATCTTCCCTATAAGGGGGAGATCTGTCCATCACGTTTAGGATTCTACAAGAAGAGTCCTATAAGGAAAAGACTTCTGCACCAAGAAAGAGATGTCAACCCTCTACTACTATAAAAGCCCCAATACCCTCACAAACTAAGGTATGCATTATTTTACCTTCTCTAGCACTCTAGAGTTGTAAGAATACTTTCTGACTTGACCTTCGGAGGGTATTTGGCCGGCACCACACCGGTGTCCTTTGATAGGTTTTCTCCTTTGCTTTGTGCAGGTTAACATATAAGCGAAAAGGGCATTGTGCGACTAATTGGTGAACTTCTCAGCTTCATCAGGTATAAATATTTTCTAGGTAGTTTCACACTTCACAAGAATGAAATCCTGTAATGTCTAATTTCTAATATATCAATAGTATTATACATTTAAAAATTGAATTCAATTTGAGTTGGAAACCTTACAAATTCAATGTAGTATGTAAAGGTAAACTTTAATGTCCAGTGTTCTTTAAGGAAGTCCTGGAGTAATCAACCGAGTGGCAAGGGGAGCAACAATAGCGACATTGAGTAAGCATAAGTGTTACGATAAGGATTCAACCACGATGGACGTAATTAATGGCAGCCATGGATGCTATAAGGTTGGCTAGAGACATGTGATGATTTCAAGTCATACTTGAAGGGGATGACAGCTTTAATCAACTTAGTAATATATTCATAAGCTTCAATGGCACATTAGGGACACAATTATAGAGGACAAAAAGAGAGAGCTCAGAAGTTTAGGTAGTTAAAGTTAAGTTTTTTTCATGGAGCTGCAAGCATAGCATAACATTCTTTACCTATATTTTTAGTTCACTTGGTTGATAGGAATTTTTGGATTGGTCATAGTCCACCATTCTCACAACCCCAACTGCCACTGCTGTATTGAACTCTATTTAATAGAAAAGAAAATTTTTCTCTTCAAAAAAAGAATCAATATTTTTCAAGTTCTTTATTTAATTTCCATTTATATTTTTTTTAATTGGTAAATTACATATCACCTTGCTTTAATAGGAAGGGGAAGTGTCATTTGAGCTAAAGCCTAAAGCTCATTGGCTCATTATATGATTTTTTTCCCTTTGTAAATATTATATAATCTTTAATTTTTTTTCCCTTTGTAAATATTAAATAATCTTTATTTTTTTTCTCTTTGTAAATATTACATAATCTTTATTTTAAACTATGATAAAAGAGAAAGAGGTGACTAGGGAAGTAATTCAAATTGCAAGGGTTGGCCAAATGATAGTTCATAGTTGACAAGAGAAAAACAAAGAGACAAGGAAAATGGGAATATGACATTCATCTAGATCATTTGGTCCAACATCTATTTCTTGGATGCGAGAGTTGCGATAGAACAAGAAAAATGAGCAATTGCATTTTCTTCAACACGTAATTGATTATTTCTAGACTTATGCTTTTTGTGGGATTATTTTTTTTTTTTTGGTTGATTGTATATTTGTATTCTTGAAGCAAATAACTTCTCTCATACCGACTAACATTAAATGATGCCATGTTCAAAGGCTAAAAGTTGTTTGTAATTTATGCCAAGACTACCGACATACATATTGTTTGGGATGAGAATAGGTGATGTCATGTTCATAGGCTAAAAGTTGTCTATAATTTAAACAAACACATGTTGATTGGGATTAGAATCTTTACACAAGTTAAATGCGAGCTTATTATCTAACAATTAAGGGACAAAATTGCTTTTTGCCCCTTTCTGAAAAAAAAATCCAGCATTTTGCCATCTTTCTCAAACTAATTAGGGAAATGCCCCTCTTTTGAAAATCGAGTTTCTGAAAATCGATTTCTATAGTGGCATTTTTAAAGACCCTATAGTGACGTTTTAAGAACCTATAGTGACGTTTTGTAACTCGATTTTCATAAAATCGAGTTATAGGTAAAAAAAAAAAAGAAAAAAAATTGCATGTAACTCGACTTTATGAAAATCGAGTTAGAAAATGTCACTATAGGTATTTAAAACGTCACTATAGGGTCCTTAAAAACGCCGCTATAGGGTCTAAATCGATTTTTAGAAACTCGATTTTCAAAAGAGGGGTATTTCCCTAATTAGTTTGAGAAAGAGGGCAAAATGTTGGATTTTTTTTCAGAAAGGGGCAAAAAGCAATTTTCTCCAACAATTAAGAGAGCCCAATAGTTTGCATTGTATAAAGTGATTAGTTTTTTGCATTGTTCAAATTTTTTAAAAGGGATAAATATCAATAGATTTATCAAGCAGAAATATTTTGTAAAATTTTATTCTCTTGCATTTGTTTAGTAATTATTAAAATATAAATTGTTACACTTGATGGAAGTCAAAAGTAGATAAGGCATTATATGTTGCTTTTAGTATAGAAAATAATATTTGGAATTAGTGAATTTGAATTAAGTGTGTTTAATGGACTTTGTTTGTAATTTAAGGACATAGAGAGTGGTAGAGTGGCTTAATAAAATATTTAATTGGTCTAGGATCACCATTTTACTCTTAAGCTCAACCTCTTTTTAAATCATGTGGTATTCAAATCCTATAAATGTATAATAGCTCATTGTTGTGATTTATATAATTTTGTTAGTATTTATCCACCTTTATTTTCAATCATATCATTTTTTGTTGTGATAATTGGTAATGATCTCTAGGTAGTATGGAGTCTACTTATTTATTTATTTATTTATTTATTTTATGTGGCTAATTTAAAAAAGAGAAATTAATACAATGTTTGATGTGGATAGCTCATTATTCTTGGGGATGAGGTTTCTTTCTAGAAATTGATATGTTGTAATTATTTGAAATGGTTTTTTTTATTGGAACATGCTTGAACCATATCATTGTGGCTTTTAGATGAATGTTGTTTATTTGATTAATATATTTATACATATTTTCAACTATTATTTTGAATTAGAATTATCAAATTTGATTGGTTTCAAATGATTGTACTAATAAAAGTGAATGTTTATAACTTTCATTCAACTATCTCGTGCATCGTACAGGTTAACGATTAGTTTGGGATTTAATTACCACAACATATGGGAAAAGCAATATTAATCAACCCCTATACATTTCTATCAACAAAATCAACCCCTGTATATGACAGTGAAGTTGTGCTCGTGTATATAGCCCCCTAGTACATTGTTTTCATAGTATAATTATAAAATAACATGTACTCTTGAGTGGCAACAGTAACTTCTTGCTATTCTGACCGCTGCTAAACACCAATGCCTCCACATCACACATCAACCTCACACAGCATCTCCAAAAAAGTGTTTGTACTGCACAAATCTTCTCTATTCATTATATTTTTAATTTGTTTTAATTTGACAATAGTGGCATAAAGAAGCAACAAAAAATTCATGCAGAAAAAGTCCGTCAATGATTGTATTTGGTTATATAGATACAATGTTATCACAGGGTAAATCATCTTCTTAAAATCATTCTTCATCAAAAACTTCATACTAAGAACCCATATCATATGGATTGAAAATCTATAAACAAAGCCCAAACAATCACACTATTCAAATTTTATACCGGTGAAGTATGAGCCATTTGCATTGCTCAATTATTTATTCAAAAGAAATTATAAAAGTAAAGGAACTATTCATTAAAAAAACAAAGAAATGGTAAAAACATATTACTTCCTTGCATGTTGAAAACAAATGAAGAAGAAATGATTAAAGAGTTTTCTTCCTTGCTTGTTGCTACTAAGGTTGAAAAGCGTTCGTGTAACCCCACCAACTGAAGAAAGCCAAAAATAATTGGTCTCTCTGCTCAGCCCTACAGAATTGGAATCTTGTAGAAGAAAGCATTTGTGGTATGAGGATCAAGGAACTTTTCTATAGGTCACTTGCTAGAGTTATGGCGCAAAATATTTTGATTCTAGATTTTCTTGAAAAGATATTGATGCACTCCGAAAGTTTTTTTTTTTTCATTATTATACCATAGAAAGAATAATACAACATACCTGTAATAAATATTATGTATACAAAACCCAAAGTTACTATTATACTTTAGTGATTATGTTAATTATAATAATAATAGGTTAGTAATTATTTATTTTTTCCTTTTATGATAATCTTTTAAAATTTGCATTCTATGTTTGTTTTTGATGATGATTCATTCAATTTTTAGTGTTAGGTTCTAAAGATTTAGGATTTTATGTATTTAGAACTCTAATGTGTAGTGTTGGCAAACCATGATCAAAAGAGGTTGTTTAGTCTTGTTTAGGCTTGCTCAAAGTATGTTTATTTGTAAAACTGGAATCGAGTGAGTGCAGATTTATTGGACTAAATCTGTAAGGCTCGATCGATCGAAAATTAGACTCGATCGATCGAACCACGTACAGATTTATTTTTCTGCAGAGTTCCAGTTCAGCCCAAACTCTATTTAAACGTCTTGGGGTTCAAGTAAAACACTTCTATATATAAGGAAAACCCTAGAACGTTTTTGGGACTTTTGTAGAGAGAGATTAGAGTGCCTCTTGTGCCTCCTTTTATTTTTAGGGTTTTGTACCCAAACCTCTCTAAGTCTTTGTTGCTCATATTTGCTGTTTATGTGAATCTCTTGTGAGATCTTAGAGGAGCTTTCCTTCACATAAACTTAGGGTTTTCAAGGTAGAGATATTTTCTACATTTTGATGATCAACAAGGTTGCTGCCATTGAAGATTAAAAAGAAAAGCAAGCGGGGAGCTTGTAGCTGATTGAAGAATTCAAGAAAGAAGTAGTCCGTGGAGCTTGGTCGTGTCAGGAAGTTCTACTGGTGGGTAGCATTAGGAAGTCGAGCGGGGAGCTTGTAGTCCTTTTGTACGAACTTCAATTCTTTCATAGTGAATTCAGGTTAGCCTTGAGGATCGGTGGGTCAAATCCTCCCCAGGTTTTTACCGTGTGGTTTCCTGGGTGATCATATCTTGTGTTATTTATTTTCCGCTGCTTTATATCTTGATATGATTGTTTAGATTGTTTTAACCTAGAATTGCTTAATTTGACTAAGTAACAACTTGGCTAATTAATCTAGGCTACGCAATCTGTGTGTTTAAGGGGTCTAAATTCCTGTCAAGTGGTATCAGAGCGGGTAGCTCTTCTTGTTGTAGATCTTTTGATCTATGAGCTGATCCTTGACCCCTGTTGTCATGGATAATTTGAAGTGTCTTTCTGATCATATTTCTGCTCATGCTTCTGCTGATTTTATTGATGCCTGTGATGTTTTGAATAAAAAGGACACTATTGTTTCTGTTGATTTTTTTGATGCTTTTGAAACTCTTCGTAAGGAATTATCTAAATCTTTGAAAATTTCTAAGAAATTCAAGGAAGAGTTAAAATTGGCTAATCTTGAAAAAGAGGATTTGATTGTGAGATTAGATGAGTCTAATAAAAAGAATGAATTTTTGAGAAATCAAATTTCCTCTCAAGATGAGAAGATGAAAAGTTTGGAACAAAAGTTAGCTGAGGCTGAAGCTAAATTGGAAAATTTGTCTAATACCAAACTTGTTGATGATAACAGAAGTGTTTCTGTTTCTCTTAAGCCTAAAACTGAGAAAGTTTATATCCCTCCTTTTAAGAGGAATAATAAAGAGAAGGCTTATTTTGCTAGGTTAGACAAAGGTAAAAGTTCTGATGTAGACGCTGAAGTTTCTAAACCTAAGTCTAATCCTACTGTTAGAGAGCATAATAAATCTGTTTTTGTGCCTACTTGTCACCTTTGTGGTGTTGTTGGTCATATTAGACCAAATTGTCCTTTGTTGAGGCAAAAACCAAAATCTGAGAATAGATTTGCTATTAGGAATACTGATATTCCTAAATTTGTTCCTGTTTGTCACTTTTGTGGTGTCTCCGGTCACATTCGTCCTAATTGTCATAAATTAAAATTTAAGCATTCTATGTTTCAATCTAGGATATGTGATGATATTTCTCCTGCCATAGGTTCAAATAAATTATTTCATATGCTTTTGAAAAATTTGAGCTTGTTGGTTTGTGAAAGGAATTTGCAGGATTTCAGTCTCTCTCAAAAGATTGATGTAATTCCTCAAATGCACTCTACTTCTCATGGATTTTCACCTACAAAGCCGAATACTCGTGCTAAATGGGTGAGAAAAGATTCTCCAAGGTGAGTGTTGCTAACTTGTCCTTGATTTAATTCTTTCAATTATTTGTGGACATGTTTTGTTTTTTGTTTTTGGTTGTTTTGTTTTTTAGGTTGTTTTTTTTAATAAAAAAAAAAAATCCAAAAACATTGAAAAATTTCAAAAAGACAAAAATATTTTATTTTGTGTCTAGTTTTTCTTTTTGAGGATTACATGAATTGTTATATCTCTCTTGATTTAGAACATGCCTGACATTGTGGAGAAACTTGAATAGTTTGTGCTAAACTATTTTTGATTTTGAATGAGTATGTACTAGTTTGTACATGTACTCAAGGGTTAATTAAGAAATTGATATTTCTTGTTTGTGTACCCTTTATAGCTTAGTTTTGCACTGTCATGCATTGCATTTGCATTGTTCATTTAGTATAATATGTGCTTTTTTGTTTTTGGTTATAAAGTTTGTTAAAACCAAAAAGATTTTTGTGTTTTGTATTATATATCTTGGATTTATAATCAAGGATTGGCCATATTATCTTTACATAACATGTTTATGTACCTTGTTTAGCTTTGATAAGCTTATTTATTGCACTTTACTAGTTGAAGTTTTGTAGTGCATGTTGTGTGGGAAAGATGTGTATGGTTTTTAATCTCCTTGTCTTAATCATGAAGTCATATGTTATTTGACTATCGGACTTGATCCTTTTGAGAAAGGCATAAATAACCATCTCACCACTGTTCACTAGCCAATCATGAACACCTTAGTGCATATCATAAGATTCTGTGCTCGAGAAAGTGTAGCACATGCACAAAAAGAACATAAGATGTAGCCTCAAATTAATTTAAAACTGGTGTGTACTATTAGGCTTGATGCCAATTCACTTAATTCAAACCGGTGTGTACTATTAGGCTGAATGCCATCTCATACAAATAAGAGGCAAAAATGCAAGAAACTTACATGATTGCAAGCTTTTGTTCTGGAGATGTGGGAGTTATATGATGTAACTCTTTAGGTGATAGTCTCTTTTAAATTCTATGTGATGAATTTTGTAGACTTTGTGATTGATTGCTATTCACATATCACCTCACATGCATCTCAAGCTTTTGCTAGTTGCACACACTACACAAGTTACTCTTTGTTAAACTTGGTACATTATATTGTGTGTGATTTTGTTGTGGCCATCAAAGATTAAAAGTTCCTTGATTTTGATGCAAAATATGTTTCAAGTTTGAAAAATTTGAAAATATCTTGAGATTTGTGCAGAACATATTTGTTGCTTAAGAAAATTTCAATGGGAGAATGATTGAAATTTGTTTTGAGAAAATTGGGTTCAAAATTTTGGGTTTTTGAAAAAGCATTCCATCTCATACTCATGCATTTTGCTTTCTTTGGTTAATGCTTTGAGGAGTTGTTTTTCAAAATTAGGTTTGTATCTTTCAAAACTGTGATTTTTCTCAAATTTAGTGAGTCTCTGCCCAATTCGATCGATCCAGTGTGTTTTTCGATCAATCAAAAAAGTGCTTTAATTTGTTTAAAAATGACTGTTTCATTCGATCGATCGAATGTATTTTTCGATCAATCGAAAGTCGCAAATCAGGTTTTTAAAAAGGGTTTGTTCTTGATCCGAATTGGGGCTTTTGTGAAATTGAGTTGAATTTGATGAAATTGGCTTGTTGTATTGATGAAATTAAGCATTATACTCTGTGAGTTGTGTTATGTGATGCTCAATTCATCAATTTGTTTAAAAATTCAACAAGTGATTTTCAAATTTTTGGGTTTTTGTTAGAAACTCTATGCTCAAACCAATTTTGTCAATTTAATCTCAATTGAAGTTAATCGCTCACTGCATTAGTACATGCATCATGGCATTGTAATTGTTTCATGCATCATATAAAATTTTATTCTATTGTTTTTTTGTGCTAACTTGCAGTCTGCCCTTGGTTTGTGTTTAGGATTCACATGCATTGCATTGATTTCTGTATCCATTTTGCAGTTTTGCAGTCATATCTCTCATTGTTTTCATACATAGCATGCATACACTTTGCTAAATTGGGTACTCAACTTGATCTAAAAATTGATTGATTAATTTTTGAGTTACGTACTTTCTAGTATATGCTATTTTTATGTGTGAATTGTAGAAAATATTTTTCTTAAGAGATATGATGGATAATCAATGTGCAAATATTTTCTCTACTCATGCAACTGTTTATGGGTCACATAATGTCATGTTTGCATTTTATTGAAAGAGAGAATATTTTTTTCATGTGTATCCTCACCTTAGTTTTTAACTATTGGTTTGTGAGTTTTTCACTTTGGTCCTGCTGGTGAGGATGTACTTGATCCTGTTAGTGATGCTGCTGCAGCTGCTGATTTTTCCCCCCCCCTCCTTTATTTTTCCCCAAAACTGTTTTTCCCATAACTTGTTTTGTTTTTCCTATTTTTATAGGGGGAGAAAAGTTTTTTTTTACCTGTGTTGTTCATAGGGGGAGCTGTCTCTATTTTCTATAGAGTTGAATTGTTTTGTGTTCCCCTTGATTCTCTATTTTCTCTTATCCTTTATTGCGTATGTTGACTGTTTACTCTTTGTACGAGTTGTCTTTGTCAATACGTGACAAAAAGGGGGAGAAATTATTGATTTATGGGAATCATGTTTGTCTTGTTTAGGGGGAGTTGAAATTATTTTTAAAAGGGAAGAAAATAAAAACTTTTTGTTGTATCTAACTTAGGGGGAGAGTTAGTTTACTTATGTTTTTATTTCTGTTTCTTGTTCATTGCTCATTGATTTATATTTATGAGTTCTTCATGATATATGTCTTTGTTTTGTGTTTTGTGAAGTCAAGAATTTAATTTTGGTTTACTTGTATTTTTTCCACACATGCGTTTATGCGTTTGGTGAGTGTTTCAGAAAATATACAGGTTGATTCAATTGAGCTGCTGTCTACACTTGCAACTGATGGATAGTAGTTAAGATTGGATTTGTTGTTATGAGCAATGGGCTTTTACTTTGTAAACTTTGAGCTTTTAGTTTGTGTTTTGTCACGGATTGCCAAAGGGGGAGATTGTTAGGTTCTAAAGATTTAGGATTTTATGTATTTAGAACTCTAATGTGTAGTGTTGGCAAACCATGATCAAAACAGGTTGTTTAGTCTTGTTTAGGCTTGCTCAAAGTATGTTTATTTGTAAAACTGGAATCGAGTGAGTGCAGATTTATTGGACTAAATCTGTAAGGCTCGATCGATCGAAAATTAGACTCTATCGATCGAACCACGTACAGATTTATTTTTCTGCAGAGTTCCAGTTCAGCCCAAACTCTATTTAAACGTCTTGGGGTTCAAGTAAAACACTTCTATATATAAGGAAAACCCTAGAACGTTTTTGGGACTTTTGTAGAGAGAGATTAGAGTGCCTCTTGTGCCTCCTTTTATTTTTAGGGTTTTGTACCCAAACCTCTCTAAGTCTTTGTTGCTCATATTTGCTGTTTATGTGAATCTCTTGTGAGATCTTAGAGGAGCTTTCCTTCACATAAACTTAGGGTTTTCAAGGTAGAGATATTTTCTACATTTTGATGATCAACAAGGTTGCTGCCATTGAAGATTAAAAAGAAAAGCAAGCGGGGAGCTTGTAGCTGATTGAAGAATTCAAGAAAGAAGTAGTCCGTGGATTCGGAGCCTGCGCGTGGTCGTGTCAGGAAGTTCTACTGGTGGGTAGCATTAGGAAGTCGAGCGGGGAGCTTGTAGTCCTTTTGTACGAACTTCAATTCTTTCATAGTGAATTCAGGTTAGCCTTGAGGATCGGTGGGTCAAATCCTCTCCAGGTTTTTACCGTGTGGTTTCCTGGGTGATCATATCTTGTGTTATTTATTTTCCGCTGCTTTATATCTTGATATGATTGTTTAGATTGTTTTAACCTAGAATTGCTTAATTTGACTAAGTAACAACTTGGCTAATTAATCTAGGCTACGCAATCTGTGTGTTTAAGGGGTCTAAATTCCTGTCATTTAGTTCGAAGAAATTATTTTGCATATGATTTTCAATTTAATATTGATTTATTTGATGAACCATGATTTTATTTGCTAATTTATTTCCTTAATTAAAAAATTAAGCAAAATAATTCATTAAATTTTGATAACAGCTAATGGGATTTCCTTGACATGCTCAATCCCCGTAAGTCATGTAATTGGCAATGGGATTTTTTTGATATGTCAAAAATTATTTGATTTATTTTGTGTCCCTATCAAACATATATGAAAACAGTATTCATAATGATATCACAATTAAGGGAAATTATTGGGTAGTGCTGACCTTAGACTCCAGCCCAATAAGAAGAAGACAGGTCATTAAAAAAAAATTGATGACATAAGTTTATTGCTATGTCCCCCGCCACAGCCTACTCCTCCACGTTTGCTCCCCGGCAATCCCTTGCCTCCGCATCGTAGAGAAATCCAATTATCTGAGAGGTATGTTGTTCCTCCGACAAGGATGATATTGCTTGCTCCAAGATTCAAGTAATGAATGGTTAGTATTTGATGGAATGATGTGTCATGAATTATTTTTGTACTGGCTATTTTGGAATTCATGGTCAATTGATTTTACAACTCTGGTTCATTTTGTACTCCAATTGTTTGATAACATTCCCCAATGTAAAGACAAAGTCATTTTTAAAGAATTTTGGTATAGACCTTTCATGAAACTTGCTTATTATCATGAGAAAAGCTTAATTTAATCATCAAGACTCATTCTTGGACGTGTTGTTGATAGTTCTTAGAGATTTTGGAGTTCATTTGTGAAGTTTATTAATAACTGTAAATTTCAATTAAGCTATTTTGTATTAATCGTGTGATACAAATACATATAGTCATACATTATTTAGTATTGATATTCTATCATCATGCAGAAGAAGTTCAAACTTTAGAGAAGCAAAATGAGCAGATGTGGAGAGAGAGGTCTCAAAACTACAAAAATCCAAAAGGAAATTTCAATGGATAGCTGAAAAATATGTCTGATGATGCTTTCATTTGTGGAAACAATTATACTTTCTACACTGAAGCCTTGCTGCCTAGCTTTCTTTTAGGAGTCCTTTGTTTTACCTTTTGGTTTTCATCTACCAAAGTGAATTTGTTTTTAGACAGCTTTAGTTTGAAAGAAACTACTTTTGTACTAACGGACTTATTCAAATTTTACTTGGAGCCCATGGAATGTTTAGGAATGGCAACGGGTCGGGTTCGGGCCGGGTTTTTTCATACCCGGACTCGACCCGCGGGTCAAGACCCGCGGCCCAGACCCGACCCGTTTATTAATCAGATTTTTTTTTCGGGGCCCGAACCCGCCCCAGCCGGGCCCCACGGGTCCCGTCCAGCCATCTGCCTTCAGGGCCCAATCTAAAGGCCCTAAACCTTGACCCAATTAAAAAAAAAAAAATTTTAAAAAAAAATTCAGGCTTCACATCAGAAATCACAAAATTCATGCTTTCATTTTCCACATTTCAATCACAAATCACCCCAGAAAAAAAAAAATTATAGAATTAATCAATTATCAAACCAAAAAAATTTACACTTATTGTTTCTTCTGACTTTACTTACACATGTATGTTTCTTTGTGTTCTTGGAATTACACATTAGTAACAACTGTAATAATACATGAGACTGTCATTCAATATATTTTAACAATGTGCCATCCGTATGCCATTGATCTTCCTCTCCCCCCATAAGAACATGTTTGCCTGTTTGGGAAAGATCATGGGTTCATCTCATCATCTTCCTCTCTCAAAGTTCCCCAGCTGGACGTCTCACTGCCGCTCACTGCTTCCACCTCCATCATGGTTTTCCTTCATTCCTCGCCACAGAGCCCTCTCCGATCTGACCCCTTACCTTGGCCAGACCTGAACCCAAGCAAACCATGCCGCTCGCCGCTGCCACCTCCGTGGAGGTTTTCCTTTTTCTATTTTTTTCTTTGTTTGATTTATGGGTTTGGGGATTTAGATTTGACTTGGCTATTAAAGATCTGATGTTGCTTGCATGTGCTTGGTTTGGATTGGATTTTGATTTCAAATGTATTTGGGTTCATCTTAAGGAAATTTTGATTGGGGTTTCGTGTATGGTGGATTTGGTTTGAGATTTCCTTGGATTTGTGTTTTTGGATTTGTTGTTTGTGCTACTGTGGGTGTGAGCTTTGATATGGGGTTTGCTTCAACATGGGTCGGATATGTTGTATGTATTTTGGTGGTTGTTGTGGTGGTTCTAATGCTAGTGGTGGTGGTGTCAGCTGTGACTGTGAGGATGGATGAGAGTGAGAATGAGAGCTTGAGTGTGCTTCTGTGAGGGTGAGGCGCTATGAGGGAGGGCCTGGGAGGCGTGAGCTGCTGTTGAACAAATGAGGATGTTAGGGTTAGTTAGAGCTATATATATATGGGGGGGGGGGGGTTTGTAATTTAGAGTAACCGGGTTTTATTCGGGCCGGGTTTCAGGTCGGGTTTCAAATTTTTTTGATAAAACCCGGACCCGACCCAAACCTGCTTCGGGTTTTTTTTTTTAAAACCCATACCTGACCCTATTTCTAATCGGACCGGGTAAAACCCGACCCATTAGGGTCGGGTCAGACCGGGTACCCACGGATCGGGTAAAAATTGCCATCCCTAGGAATGTTATGGTGTCAACAAAAAACTGTCATGATACTTTCTATTATATTTATTCTCCTTGTAATCATTTTAACTTGGAGCCCATTGAAAGTTATGTACTAATTTTATATGCTTACATTCCAAAGAAAAGCTTTAATGATCTTGTAATGTATAGGTTTTTTGAACTAAAAGAAAGATGCCCTATCTTAATTTAGTTTCTTTGAATTTGAAATCATTTAGTGGAAATGCATATTAACACTTGGTGTGAAATGGTTTAATTTTAGTATGATAACCTTCAAATACATTTAGAAGATTTGTTGAATTCGGTGATTTTTTTTCTTTTCAATAATGGTATATAAAGCATTTTTTTTTTTAATAATGGTATAGAAAGCAAAGGTGAGAATTGCATTGTAGCAATGAAGCTTAAAATTAACCTACCTCTACTTTTTATTATGGTTAATGGTTTTGTTTCATAGTCATGAACAAGGGAATTACTGTGTTATTTAAATTGACAACCACATCCAATGAATTCAATAATAGTGGGCAATAAAAACACAAATTCACATTACATATGTATTTTGAAATTACAAGAATTCAAATCTCATTGTTAAAAAACAATGTTACAAGCTAATTATCAACATAATTACAATGACAAAAATAAAATAAAATAACTGGACATATAATAATCTTAATAACTTAATCTGGTAACTCTTCCTAAAAACTAGGAATTTGTTGGCTGAACTCTTATATTAATCCAACACCTCCCTTGGATAAAGGAACCACTCCAACAACAACACCTTCCTTCTTTTGCTGCAAGCGCCATTCACAAAATTGATGTTATTTATCCTCCTCATCATTCTTAGCTAGAATGGAGTACCCCTGTTGCTGCATACAACCACCTATTTGAATCATAAATCATAATAGGAGCCAACCACTTAGTGCACATAATTGGTCAGGTATGAATCATCCATAGAGTGCTATCAAAATCTCAAAACAAAGATAAGCTGCACTTCACAAAATTATATAACCAAAGAGGCCTTATGACATCAAATGGGTTGCAATAGCGATTATAAAAAAAAAAAAAGGGGGGGGGGGGGGGTGTTGTAATAGCATTACAGAGTATAGACTAGTCTCTAGGAAGATTGATAGCATAAAACACAATCCAAACAAAAATGACAAAAAGAAAAGTGAAAAATAATGTTTAATTGACATAATATAGAATAACACATCCCATCAACTGATTTCAACATCACATTAACATGAATACAAAGGCCACAAGAAGTTTAGACTAAATTACAGCTTGTATACTTACCTGCCGGGCTCTTCAAGAATTACTGCATTTTTTATTCGGCCAAAAATAAAATAAGGATTCCTATAATTTGTTTTTGATTAAATCATCCTAACATGACAACTCCTTTTGATATTTTACGTGTGTCGAATATCAACTTGCTAATTCCAGTAATAATCTCACAAGTACAGAAATGCTTTAAATAAAAGAAGTTACTAAAGCAATAATAGATTCACTGAAAACCAGCAAATACTTCACTAGTTCACTCAAAGAAACAAAAAATTTTACAATCCAACCAATGTATGTGTTTATTGGTTTGTCTTAGAAAGTTGGACAAGGTCTGTATGACAAGGGTGCAAGTAATGAGGTCTATCTAAATTGTGGTATCAAAACAAAACAGTAACCGCAAGAGCCAATAAGGAAAAAAAATTGGAAATCAAAATCACATTGCAACCTAAATCCCCAGTTAGTTTCTGCTGTTAACTGTCATGTCATCTTACTAACATGTTTTTTTTTTTTTTTGCCAAATAAGTTCAAAACGACACCGTTGCAATGGAAATGAAGTGATGACTTGGCACAGGTTAAACGGCACTGTTTTGCCCAAAGAAAAAACAAACAAAATCTGCTAGGACACCGTTTCCACACCAAAAAGAAAATCTCAATTTCGTAAAACTAAACCCACGAACCCAACCCTTGCCTTCCTAGCCCTTATGAACCTAGACCACCACATCGGCTTTGCAACCAACTCTTGCATCCTGAACCCAGACGTGAGTAAGTTCATCGAAGGCTCCAGGTCAGCTCCAAGGCAGCAACAGCGGCAGCGACGGGTACGGCCAAGCCAACAGTTAGGGTATTTCTCTTCTCTATGGCTCTCTTTCTCTCTCTCTTTTTGGATTTTTCTTGCAATTGCTGGATTGGAATTTTGGGTTTTTTATTGGGTTTGCTGGGGCTTTTGTTGTTTGGGTTTGTTGAGGTTTTTGTTCAATTTTTTTTGTTTGGGATTTTTTTGTTGGATGCACAGAATGTTTGGGGTTTTTGTTAAATTTTTTGGGTGATGGATTTGTTGCTAGAACTCTTTATATGTGTGTGATTTAAACTCATTTACTTTGCTTTTGGAACTTTGAGTGTGTTTATGGTGGAGTTTGTTTCTCTTTATTTTAATTTTTTTGGGTTTTGTAGCACTTTGATACTGTTTTTTCTATGTATTGGGATCCCATTATGTTTGATGGATCACTCAGAGAATAGAGGCTGAATTATACTATCTTATATATCTGTATTTGCAGTAAACTTTGAAGTCTATTTTTATTACATATGTAGCTGCATGACATCATTTGATTGTCTTTGTATTGATTGTGACATTCGTATCGACCAGGGGCTATTTTTTCATGCTGATGCTGGTTGGGAAAGCAAAACAATGAGATTTTTTTTGGTTCAAATGGACAGCAATTTCAAATGGGCAGCAATTTCTAATGCAGAAGCAAAAGCCAGTGCCTATCAAAATGCTAAATCCGAAATTTGAGGAGAGGTAATTTTCTTTCCCTTGCTTTTAACCACATGTTAAAACTTTGTTGCAATAGATAATGTTACTTGTAATAACTGGTTGGAACTGAGAATTTGTCATGTCGTCTTGCAGCTTTGTTAAGGGTAGAGATTATGATCCAGATCGTGAACAGGCTGAGAAGAGAAAGTTGCAGAAACAAGTAAAACATGAAGCTATGGGGGCAGCTCGTGAGTTGCGGAAAGGCGCATTTTTCTTACTTGAGGTTAAGGAAAAAGAAAGAGCACTTGGGAAAAAGAAAGAGCAGAGAAGTATGAGAAGGCATTAGCTTTCCTTCAAGAACAAGAACATGGTATAAAATCTGCACAATTAGGAAAAGGCAGGAAGAGGGGATGATGAAGCTGACTTCTGAATCTTGTATTACATGCTATCATTATTTAGGTGGTGTTTAGGTATACATAATATTCTTGGAATTGAATTGAATTGAAGTCTTGGAATTGGAATCAAAGGCACAATTTTGATTTTGTTGTATAATTATTGCTAACTTAAGAAATTATACGCAAGTTTTTCCCTTCTCATATTGATTTCATTGTATTATAAGCAACGTAAGTGTTGGCTGCTGTCCCTCACGCTCATTGCATATTTTTTAAGTGTACAAATTAGAGCCTTAAAGTGCTGCACCTAAAGCAACGCATCCAATGATTGCTTTCAAACATCTACCGAGATTATCAAGAAACCCCTCCAATTCCCTATCACTGTCTTGCATCTAAATCAAAATTGAAGAATTATTAGAGGAATCAATGGAAGAGGGATCTTATCCCAAACAAAATGTCACACCAAGCTCAATAATTTGTTCCTGCTAGATTGATTTATGTTTTAAACAGGCTGAAGCTAGTTGTAAAGCTTTCTTGGTTGATTTTTTCCCTTGACACGTGATTAATCATCATGGAACATTCGTCCAAACTCTTCTTCATCCTTTTCAGCTTAATCCTAACTAGTTCAGCATTATAAGCATCCCTTTTCCTCACTGTTTTGATACACCTCTCACTTTAAGGTTCAAAAGGAGCATACAGTTAACTGCTCCAAGTCTTTTTCAGCAACACAAGCATTGGTCTCCTGGTATTCTCCTCACAGGCAGCATTTTACACAAACATCTGAATCTTCCAAACCCGTGACCTTAACGTAACACTGATGCTAGTGAATCTTCCAACTTCATATCAGAACTCTTAACAGTATCCCTATGCTCACCCAATGAGAAAAATTCTAACAATGGATCTAAGACCCTAATTTGAATTCTGTCCAAAAAATTAAAAAGCAACTTATAAATCATGACTGATCAATAATAACATGCTACCTAGTAATTGTGCAAACTGCAAACACAAGAGCCTGATAACTTTTCTTACAATAGAGGCATTTTCCTGAGGTAACAGACAGACAACTAACCATTAATACTACCTAAGGTAAAATAAAGAACAGCACTGATCAAACCACTGTACATAAGATCTCCCGGTATTCAAAGGTTTGAGCATTAAAAAAAACTAGGATCTGAATCCAAACTAATTATGGATCTTATCAAATATTACTGAACTAGGATCCATATCATCGCCAAAAAAAGACCTCAAGAAAAAATAATTATATATGCAACCAAACCAGAAAGGAAGGCAAACTAACTTCATATCCATATTATGAAAAGCCAATATAAAATCTAATATAAAAACTAGAAACAAAACATCATTGGCATCAAAGCCAAGTCCAACATAAAAATAATCAAAAGATTCATTCGTAATACCAAATATTCAAATCATCGCCAAAAAAAGACCTCAAGAAAAAATAATTATATATGCAACCAAACCAGAAAGGAAGGCAAACTAACTTCATATCCATATTATGAAAAGCCAATATAAAATCTAATATAAAAACTAGAAACAAAACATCATTGGCATCAAAGCCAAGTCCAACATAAAAATAATCAAAAGATTCATTCGTAATACCAAATATTCAAAAGATGTATGGAAATCTTAAAAATCATGATAAGTTCATTAACTTCATGAAGCTATAAATATTGTACCTTTATTTCTATAGTACAGACTTGTGTAGCAGGAATACGGACAATTTTCTCTGCTTCCTTGTCAAATACCACAAATATTGTGCTGTCACTTTCATCCTTGACATGTAATTCTAATCTGTACCTGAAGTTTTTGGCAAATGTGTAAGTTTCTACAATATATATTTTATATGTAATATATTTTAATCTTTTTCATAAACTAGAACTAACCTTATTGTTGGAAAAGAAAATTCTTTCTTGCAACTTTCACACCAAAATGTAGATCCAATTGTTTTAGCCTTTTTATGACAATCAGTGCATGAAATATAATGTCATCCATTTTTAGTATTTACCTTTTTCATGACAGCCATACAATAGAAAATCGCTTCCTAAGTAATTTTTTTTATTAGTATATTACATGAAACTTTGTCATTAATCAAATACTTATTTAGATTTTTAACTTACCTGGGATTTTGATTGCTCAAGAAATTTTATAATTTCGTGTATTGTCCTCTTATTTTTTACCACTTCTTCAGAATCCCAGTGGATGTAATCCTGCTGGTTATCCAAGTTGATGTAAACCTTTGTTGCATAGGTGGAAGACAATGAAAGTTGGTCTTATTACATAAAAGAAAAGTTAATAGTCAGCATAGCATTTAACTGAACCATAAAAATAATAAAGTCATCATTACATAATAAAGTTTGTTTTGTGACATACAGTTACTGAGTACATTGCACTCGTATTATTTGTACATGATTGGCTGCTCAACAGATTGATTCCAAGGACCAAGCTCCAGCTTTGAAAAAAGATTAATTGTTGGTTGAGATTCAAAGAGTGAGAAAAGGAAATTAAAGCTCCCAATATGTAAAGGAAATAATTGGGTAGGCCAAGCCATGAGAGGTCCCAATAACAACAATGAAAGGACAAGAGACTTAAACAATATCTATTATCACAATGACCCCACTCTCCCTGATACGTATCCATGATTTTAGGGCATTTAGAATTGCAGACCAAGATTAGGTGTGCAGAGGGAAAGAACATTTAAGATGAAATAAATAAGGAATGAGATAAGTTTGAAGAAAGAACTGTATTGGGTTGTAAAGTGGTCATAGAGTCAGAACAAAATAGACTCTCACATCCAAGTGCCCTACTGCCTCTTTCTTTAGTACAAAGATGGGGCCAGCAATTTTATGATTTCAGCAATTAATCTTTGATATCATGGTGTGTTGTTATCAAATACAGATGAAAAAAAAAAGTTTTAACATTGAGATTGATTGTCATTAAAAGCATTCTGCATAGGACCTATTACTTAGTGTTTCACAAATAAAAATGTATATAATGTCACGTCATTTCAAGAAAACAAATAGAAAGGATATATGCCACTCACAGCAATGGTGAAAAGCATACTTTTTAACCAAAAAGAAAAAAGAAAAGAAAAGCATACTCTTTTAACCAAAAAAGAAAAAAAGAAAAGAAAAGCATACTTCCACTCCTCTCAATACTACTAGCTTAAAGTTTATAACAATACATTTTTATCACATGATCCCTATCCAAAAAAAAAATTTATCACGTGGACAGAGTCTAAGAGTGTTAACATACAAATGTTCTCTTTTCTTATAAATATAACTACTAAATTGATCACAATTTTGGCACATTGACATAGAATCTACCATTTTTGATCCAGAAGAAAAATTGAACTCGCTAAAAACCAAAAAGTATCACCAGTTTCACTCAACTCTCAACCTGATACATGAGATAAAATCTATAAGATAGTGAGAAAACAAATAATTGTAAGGATGAAATAATTTCCAAACATGGTCCCAGTCCATGTTATAATAGTAAGTAGTGAAAAGAATCCTTTCTACTAATGCTGATAGAAAGAGTAGGGTTCTGGTAGTGCAAGAAACTTAATGAAGAAGTCTCTACAGGTAGTTATTTGTCAAGTTATCCATTTGAATAGCAATTTGGCCTAGTAGACAACAACAAAAATAGCATATTTTCAAGTGTTATTAGTGTGTGATTCATTTTAGTGTCCCCATGCTTTGATCAATAAAGTTCTTGAGGACCTAACAGTTACTCTTAACAGAAGAAAACATGTAGATCCACAAAATACAGCATTAGTACTGCCTTGTACAAGGCATTTTTTGGAGGATAGAGGAACATCATTCCTCATTTTACAGGTGTTTTGAAATGTATGCCCCATCTCAAAGCCTCGTACAAATGTTATTGAAACAAAACTTGAACTCTTATAACAACTTTTCCAAACCCAAGTAGTAGCAGATTGTATATTGTCCATTTCCACCCCTTCCTGTCCTTACTACTAAACTAAGCTGCGAAGATTATTTTAATCAAATTTTTTACCAGTGTGAGAAGAAACATTAGGAGTTCATTGGCATGCTAGGTAATGTAGCCCAACTATAAGACTTTAGGCTCCAGAAGCAGGGCATGGTGTAAAATTGCAATCATATCAAGCCCCGGGAAGTGGCCCAACAAGCTTCAACAACAGGACCAAGCATGGAAATTTGAGATTTCTCTCAACTCATTTTAAAACCAGTAAAATACTTTGTGTGTGTGTGGGGGGGGGGGGGGGGGGTGTGAAGGAACAAAAGTTGAAAAAAAAAAATTTGGTCTGTACTGTCCAGAAATTCTAAGAATATCAATTTGGAGTTCTCCAAAGTTGAGGAGCTAGTCAAATCTTATGAAAAATGGGTATGGTACAATCAGCTTTCCGGATTACTAAATGATCTTTTTCCTTTGATGGGGAATATCATTGTTTTATGTTGGGAAAAATTTAGGTACAAATACAATTACATAGGTGTTGTACCTTAAGTTCAACTACATGTTGTTTCTATCTTTATCTCACCAAAAAAAAAAAAAAAAAAAATCAATTACATGTTGCATTGAAGATTTCAATGTAGTACAAACAATGATATCTTTTCGAATGACAATTAAATTCAACCATGTGACTTATTGGCCGATATATATGTATACTCCCGCTTCCTCCCCGTCAATCCAAATAAGCATTAATAACAGTACAAAGTAAGCCAATGGTTGCGCCTCATCTGCAAGAGATTTCATGACCACCTTGGAATTACCTTGCTAAATACCTTGGTTAATACCAACTTCCAGGGAAAACTCCAAGGCTCAGGCAGTAGCTACTGCTTCCACCTCATCTACTTGATTAATTTGATAAAATATTATTAATTTATTTTAAATACACAAAATTTGTCCTTAATCCATTCAATACAAAGGAAATTATCTCATACAAAATGTTTATACTCAGAAAATGGATCTACAAATATGTGAGCCTAGTACATGCGAGAGGCTCTACTAATGATTCAATATAGACAAAGTTTGCTTCCATCTAATGCTCCAGATGGGACATGATGTATGATAGTAAACAATGAAAAGAAAGCTTTTGATAGTGCTGATGGAAAGAAAGAGTAAGGTTCTGCCAAGAGCTAGGGATCTTCATGCAGAAAAAGAGTTATTTGTAAAGTGATGCATTTCAGAGCAATTAGGCAAAGTAGACAACAATGAGAATAGCATCTTTGCAAGTGTTAGTGTTATAAATTTTAATATCCCCATTTTTTTTTATGTATGAGAATTCTCAAGCACCTAACAACTCTCAACAGAAGAAAATATATAACTACACAACATACAACACTAGTACTGCCTTGTACAAAACCTATTTTGGAGGACAGAGGAGCATTAAATCTCATGCACATGTTTTGTGAAATTTATGCTCCATTTCAAAGCCTAGAACACAAGATATTGAAACAAAATTTGAACTCTTATAATAACTTTTCCAAACCCAAACAGGAGCAAGTTCTATATCGTCCTTTTCTCACCTCCATGTTCTTGCTACTAAACTAAATTGCAAAGACTAGTTAAAGACAATGTAACTTCATTGAACTTTTGACCTCAATGTGTGAAAAAAACATTGGGAATTCATTGACATGGTTGGTATTATAGCCCAACAATAAGGTTTTGGGCTCTAGAAGCAGAGCACGATGTAAAATTGCCAACCTTGTTGGGCCAAGAAAGTGGCTCAACAAGCTTTAACAATAGGACTAACCATGGAGTGACAAGGTGACTCCCAGGATTTGAGATTTCTCTCACTCATTTTAAACCAATAACTTTGCAAGGGAAGACAAAGAATGAAATGTTACAAGGTACAAAAATTTAGAAGTCTACTGTACAGAAATTCTAAGAATATGAAAAGAAATGATAAAAAGTTATTACTTCCTTGCACGTTGAAGAAGAATCTCTAATAATAAAAATGAATTAATGGCCTTTTGGAGAAGGAAATTATGAGGCTAACCCTGTGGGCTTGGCCCAACAAAGCTAGAGTCCAAAGTCCGCGACCCCCCATAGGGCAAGAGTCGAGCCTAGCAATCCTCCATCAGATTCTTTCTAACAAGGGCCTAGCTCTCCTGACAAGTTAGCCAAACAAAGCTCAAAGTTGCACCACACAAGTTAACTCAATAGCTATCTATCTTCCACATACTTTTGTTAAACTAAGCCATGCAAAATCAGCCCAATTTTAGGAACCTAAAAAGACTCAAATCAATAAAACTTCGAAAGTCTGCTACATCAATCATTTTCTCAAATTAATGGGGAGCCACTCCTATCTAAGACAATACTCTTTGTTCATCTCAACTGTTTTACTAGGGGAGTAGCCGAAGGAAGTGAACAATCAAACACATTTTTTAAGAAGTAAATAATGAATTTTGTTAAAGAAGAGGAGTGCGCAAAATCTAGAGCTTGCATATTCTATAGAGACAGATTTTATTGGAAAATAATCACTTATAATGGAATAATTTCCTTTGGGTCATTATCACCCGTATAATAAAATCAAATGGCCCCAAAATGGGCTAAGAATTCTATTCAATGCAAGAAGAGCCAAAAAAATGAAAGTAGATGAAAATGAAGTAATTTTAAACCACATCTGCTCCAAATAGACTACTAGAAATCTTTATAGAGATGTCATACGCCAATCATCATAAAGGATCACAGCAAAGGCAAATTCAAAAATTTTGGTGTTATCGTAATGAAAGAAAAGAAAATGTAATTAAGTCATGTGCAATATTTCATATTCCACATATGCATAGCAAGGCCACAAAGAAAACTATAGCAGACTACATTTGATTATCATTTTGCATAATCCAGAGGAAAATCTGCTTGCCTAGTAAAAATTTGTGACTAATGGTCTTGATTTCCCAAGGACTGAGGAGAAGCACAACCCAATTATCATAGAAGTCTAGAACAAGACAAGTCAAACAACTCGCTTTAGCCTTCCTTGAATATTAATCCAAACCATGGTGCATTAATCTGAGCCACATTTGGAGTAACAAACCTGCACACATAACCAAGTATTTATTCTAATACATGCCTAAAAAAGCTATTAAATCTTCCCCCAACCACATAGTCAAACATATTATAGCATTCATGGAAGTATAAGACACCTCAACAACCAATTCGGAGCACAATTTGATGATTATGATTCTTCTAGATAAACCCACAAGATAGCAAAATAGGTGAATCTATACACTGAGCAACCTCTAACACTATAGGTATCAATAGACCAACAATTCAACAAGCTGCATAAGGAATGCTGCAATCCATGAAGATCAAGTTTAGAAGCCATTTTTATTTAGTATCAAGTTTCAATAGTTCGCAATTAATTTGATATTTCAAAAAGGTATGACTAAGAGTTCATTGACTCAAGCCATACGGGGGCACTTTCTCTTTTTCTTCAAATTTTACAAATAAATGGTTAATAACATTCCTTTATAGCCTATTTTCAAACAGAATCAAGGATTAGATAAGAATACCATTAATATAGTACAAAAGTATCCAGACGACCTAAAAATAACCAAAGGCACAGTAACACAATCTGCAATTTAAATTTTTCCAAAGTAGGATATCAAATAAAAATCTACATATGGCTAAAAATGAAATAACACATAAAGAGAGGCCTACACTAAACATCTTGTTAACTTGTCCAGAATAGTGTCACCCCAAGGCTAAACATCATAAAAACCATCATAAAACAAAGATCCCTATCTTAGTTTCCCTAGCCCTTGCTTCATAAACAGAGTTCAGCGGTCACATTGCTATTTTGATTGGTAAATACTAATTGCTTACACTTCAGATTAGACCCACGACTTCAGCATCCATCCCTTGTTTATGAACCGCAAAGAAGAAGCCCTTGCATGACAAACCTATTTCCTCTCTCATTGTTGATCTAAAAAGGTTCTGTGACATTGTGAGGAATGAGAACTCTCAGGCTTTAAGTCATTCTGGTAGAGTAAAAGCACTAGCTGTGATTCTTGAAACAGGCATAAAGGGAGATATTAGTGATAATACGGCTGATTTTATTCATAGAAAGAATGTTTATGTTGCCAGTAAGTACCAAAAGGCACCTGCAAAAAACTCCTCAGTTATGTCTTTGAAGCGTATAAGGACACCACTGTTATTTTACTTTCAACCTGTGCTATACTCTCTCTGCCTTAGGTATAAAACAGCATGGCTGGAAAGATGGGTGGTATCATAGTGGGAGTATTATCATTGCTACCATTCTGGTTGTTGTTGTTTCTGCTGTTTGTAACTTCAAGCAATCCAGGCAATTTGAAAAGCTCTCCCAGCAAGTAGAGACATCAGGGTGGACGTATTGAGGGATGGGCGGCACCAACATATTTTAATGCACTTGTTGGTATTGTCATTGGCTATTACTGTACTTTGGCTTACTTTGTGAAGTGCATGTTGATTATGTGTTTCACAATCTGGGTCAGACATAACAATCTACATTGACAAAACAAGCACCCTTACATTAAATGAGACCAAGGTAACAGGATTTTTCCTTTAAATAAGCAATGAGGAAAGCTAAGTAATATTTAAAATATAGATTCTCAATCGCTTGTAAAGATTTTTGGGAGCCCTTGCTATTTTTGATATGAATATCAATGAAATCTAAAATCCATGTTGAAGACTTTAAGTCAAAGAATTTAGAGAAAAATAGAAGTGGAGTATTGGTGAAGAGGAAAAGTGCGAAGGCTATTCGATACTACTACATGGGAGCTCCAGAGACTAAGGGATATAAATTCAAGAAACTGATTTGAGCTAGCCTTTAACATGACATGATGGAAGAAAGAAAAGTTATCCCCCGCTTAATTCATTAAATAAGACCAACCCTATGACAAATTAATTACCTACTCCGAAGTAATTATTTGTTTTACCAAGTATGAAAAAGTGATACTAAAGTTCAAAGGTAAAGTCATTCTTCCTTGAACTTTCTTAGGCATACAGTTGGAGAAATAAAAGACAAACATGATCGAATATAAAATTCATAGATTCAACTAGACAAGAAGTAATAAATATCATTAGTTTGAGAAGTTCATTACAAAACTCAAACTTTAGAAAATCAAAGAACTTGCTCCAACTTGACTAACCATAATATTAGTCTACATTTGATCTTACTTATATGTTGTCATATGTAACAAATCAGCAATATGGAGAGCCTTAAATCATACTAACTAAACTCACAATGAAGAAAATGTGAACCAAACTTGGAGCAAAGTGACCACTTGATTACTCCCATATGATCGAAACCAAATTACAATACCAACAATTACCTTAGGGAAAACACACACTAAACAGTTTCATGCAAAAGTTACAAGAAACACATTATTTTATTGCATAGGAAATTGTCTATCATCTTTTCATCAGTTGCATAATTGGTATAGAAAGACGATTAATTGTCAATAAACCAGACTGTAACAAGAAGAAATTGTCAAAGTTCTCAGTTCCCAAGGTTTTGTAACAATGCTCAAGTCATATTACATCTAGGTAGAATAGTATCTAGCAAGAGAACAACAGTACCCCAAAAGGAAGATGAAGATTTATTTCTTCCTAAGTAGAATATTAAAAAAAAATTTGAAATTACATGTGTCCCATCCTGAACACCTTATCTGAGGCAACAGGGGAAATACAAGTTAGGCCAAGGGAGGCCAAGGTGGCTGTTGCCTCCCATAGGATTGAAGTTTTTTATATTTCTTATATGTATATAGATAATCCTTTGTATTGTACACCCCAATTCTTCTAATTTAATACAATGGTCCCCTTAGTTTTTGCAAATATCACAAACGCTTAATTCCATTCAAAAGTCACAGGTTTTGATAGTATTAACATAAAATGAATAATACAACAGAAAAATTATTGGTCTTTATTAGAGAATTTTTACTTTCCTTATAAAATATATTTTTAGACATACCTTATTTAAAATATGCATATATTTTCCTCAAATAAAGAAGTTATTGTCCCCCTAAAAAAAATCCCAAGTTATATTATAAACAAAAACAAGAAAAAAATAAGTTTATTCATTAGAGAGGCAGGCAATATGCATATAATTGGCCTCAGTAAGGTAGCTAACCAAGAAGAGAGTAATTTAAGAATGTATCATCAACCTTTTATAAAAATATTCCACTAACTTAAAGCAACAATATTTCTTTTAAGCTAACCACTATCCATTGATGTTGGTTGAAATCATAGACATTATGTAAAAAGAAATGAACAGAAAATTAAACTGAAAAACCCACAGCATGCAATTTTTAATACATGAAATGAGAGAACATTTTTTGCTCTAATACTCTAAATCTTCTTACTCTAGACATATTTTAAACTCAAAGTATCAGAGATGAAGTGCAGGATGGCTGATCATGCATGTCATTGAAGCAGTCACAATCGGTAGTGGCAATTCCAGAAGGTCTGCCTCTAGCTGTTAATCTGACATTTGGCACATTCTACAAAGGGCTTGATGGCAAATCACACCTTGGTTCATGAATCTTCTGCTTGTGACACAATGGACTCAGCCACAAAAAAATCTGCACTCACAAAACAAGCACCTGACAGCACATGAGATGAAGCTAACAGAATTTAGCTCGGAAAATAAGCAATGCAAGAATGTACTTCCTAAGAAAAAGCATCAAATGTTCTTGATCTAACCAGATTTTTAAATGAAGATGAAGCCAAAGCCAAAGCAGAATTTGGCTTGCAAGCTGGATTTACAATGAAGTTTTCTGCAATTCAAACAAAACAATCTAAAAGATAAATACTCAACAATAAGCTAACAAAATAAAGAGTATCTTTAGAGGAGATTCATCCAACTACAAAAAAGAAAGAGAAATAGCAATCCAATTGTTTAATCTTTACCATATTTTACCATTATATATATACACTCAAAATTCTCTCTAGAAAAGAAAGAGGTGAGTTCATTCATTCAGCCCATAGAAACATTTTATCAAATACATGGAATGTTTACCTTTGTACCCTCTACCACAATTTGCGCTCCTCTTTGGCCAATGTCATTCCCATCTTGTTGCTGATGTTTATGCCACGTCCGATAGCTCTGCCATTCCCGTCTTGATCTTTGAGAACCACAGCCACGCCTACATTGTTTTGATCACACGATGCATTGAAATTAAGCTTTACCAATTGATCAAGTGGTTTGGTCCAAACACTTCCCTTGTTTTGCTCTTTGGTGAGTGGTCTCAAGTAAAAGTCATACTGTTTGTTCAGACGATGGACTAATTGGTTTATGGTGGGTTTAGTGTTTGAAACCAAAGCTTCCTCTCGTGCCATCCAAAGGATTTTCATTGCCACTACTGCATATAGCGTGAACTCATCTTTGGTGATTCTTTCTACAAGTAACTTACTTGGAGGGTCAATTATATGTTCAACAAATTCCATTACTGTTTGAGCTCGGATCATTTCGACTCGAAAACCCCATCTACCCCCATACCACACTCCTTTGGCATAGGGACAACATTGAAATAGGTGTAAAAGGGAATCTTTAGCTATTTCACAAAGAGGGCAATGGGTTTTTGAGAATCTGATGAGGTTTTGAGCAGCAACTCTACATAAAAACATTTTTAAGTTTTCATCAAAGGACACTCTTAAACTTTCATGAATTCTTATGCAGGCCATCTTATCTACACCAGGATTCCAAGAAGGACAGATGCAAGCTACATGGGCCCCACATCTTTCAATTGTAATTTTTGCCTTTTTTGGATCATAATTTGAAACTTCAAATAGAAGTTCAACGTTGTTGCAATCCTCTAAAACTATGCCGTCAAATGAGCTATTGCTACTATAGTGAAACCACATAAAAGATGATGAATCTAAAAAAAATTCATTTGAAAGGAACCTTTTTTTATAACCATTGAAGAAAATGTGGACAGAACAACATAACCTTTCAAATGGACTTGCCACAATATCCTTCAATTCTATTTTTAAAGCAACACAGAAAGCAAATGCTGGAGATTTCGAACTGACCGAGAATGATACAGAGCTTCCAACACTTTGATGGTTGAACCACATTGGAATCTTAGTTCCTGGAAGGACAAGGTGAAACTGAAATTGATCATCAGCAAGGTCAGAAACAGAGTCCTGGTGCAATGATCCCCTTGAACATAACATATTTTGTGGAAGCCCAAACGTTTCTCCAAGCTGATGCAAATTAAGAAACTTCAGTTTAGCAAATTTAGTCATATATTATATTTGGGAAAGTTAAACGAAATTGTTTCTTTCTATGAGAAAGGGAGAGACCTGACTCAATAATCTTCTTCTTGAATGTGAATCCAAGGAACCGCACCCTACTGTGTATATAACTACAAGATGTGGTGGAGGCATTGGAATTTCCCGAAGCTTCCAGCAGTAGCGAAAGAAAAGCATTTTTAATTTCGGAAACCTGATATTGATTTCAGGGAGGGTAGTAATGTTGCTGTGATTGAAACCTAAAAATTCTAATTTGGGGAAACAATCAGGAGTATCCATGGCTTTTGGAAAATTGTCACAATCTTCCATACCGAGACACCAAAGATTTTTTAAAATAGAGATGCTACTTGGAACCTCCTTCACGTTTTTTAAATTTATAAATAACTCATGAAGGCCAATGAGATATCCTATTGATGAAAACAATGCTTCCGTTCCTTGCTCAAGACTTTGACAGCCTTCGATACCAAACACTTTTAGAGATTTCAACTTGAGGTTTCTTGGTATAATTCTAAGATTTTGGCATTCGGAGAGATTCCAGCGTTCAAGCTCTTCAAGAAGTCCAATGGACTGATGAACCTCAACTAAATTTATGCATGCATAAAGGTACAATTCCTTTATGTTTGGGGCAATTAGTGACAGGTCAGGTACCTTCGTAATATTTTTGCAATATGACAAATCCATATATATCAATGTTTCGAATCGACACCTCTGTAGAAAGAAGAAATATTTTTTTGAAATTTATTAGTAAAAAGAAAAAAATATATATGATAGGCTAAGAGGATAGATTAAGAAATACTACATGTTTAATTACGAATTATTGTAAACATTTTTTTAAAGAAAAAATTGCTAAAGATACTACAAGTATTACAATATAAAATTTACAAATTAATGTGATAATGAATGTAAATGTTGGGCTTCAACTAACTCATAAATAAATATTTGAATTGTCTCTTTATGATTGGTAACACATCAATTTGATCAATTTGTACACTCAATCTAGTAAAACTTGTAGTGCATGTAACATTACTCTTTTTTTTTAAGTGCACAAACTGATTTTGTTCATTGAAAATGTATAAAAATATTATTTAATTTAGTATTAAATGCATGGTTTAGTTTTAACCACACCAAAAAAATGCACCTTAACTTGTTCCCTAAGAGCACTCATTAACAAAAGCCTAATAAGAATTTATAAATACTAATGATCATACCTCGAAATGCTCATCCAATTTTATGTGGCTTTGTCGCAAATTGAGTACAACGAGGTTTTTAGGCTCAAAGGCTGATGGCAAGGAAGATAAAGGAAATTCATTCCAAGCAAGTAACCTCAACCCATTGGGAAGAGATTCAAGGTCTTCACAAATTCCATTGCGAACAATCAAATATTTGAGATTCCTCATCTTTTCAAGATTCAACTTCATCTTTTTTGGTTTAGGCAAGCACACCTTTATGCCTCGAATTTCATTTGACCCCTAATTGAACAAAACATTAAGTAAACCACAATGTAAAAACAATTCACCAAAAAATAATAAATTGTTAAACTTTAAACAAAAGCCATTCTCATAAAATTATATTTTCTTAAACATTAAAAAAATAAAAGGAATAAAAATGACTAAATCCCTTGTGAAAAAAAAAAAAAAAAAAAAAGTAAATCAAAACAACTCATACCGGATTTTCAATTAGTATTTCAGGAGCATCCTCATAACACAATAGCCTACTACGCTTCTCGATCATATCTGGTGATTTTTGTCGAACAATTTCCCAACCCATTTGTTGAATCAAGTCATGCATCGATAATTTGTTATCTTTAGTAACAATTATAAGACACTTATCAATAAGTCTCGCAATATCATAATCTGGTTCATAGAAATTGACTCTTCTTAGTATATCTACAACTTGATCTTTGCAGAATCCTTCAAAAAAAAAAGCAATATCGAGAAAAATTTCCTGTTGAGTTTGTTCTAATCCATAATAGCTTATTTCGAGTATTTTTTGAATGTCACTATTGGGAATTCTTTTGTATTTGTCTAACGCACTTTTCCATTCATGTTTAGTTCTTCTAAACAAATCTGCGCCAAGTATTTTTAGAACTAATGGAAGACCTTTGGCATAATCTATAAATTGGTTGGCCAATTCAGAATAACCTTCCTTGAAATTGTTTCCTCCAAAGGCCGCTTGACAAAAGAGTTCACAAGCTTCATGTTTATTTAACTCCTCCACCTCGTAGTACATTACATGAATATTTTTTGTAAGAGTATCGAGCAAGTGTTTGTCTCTTGTGGTTATAATGATTCTACTTCCAGAAGTGAACCGATCATAATTTTCAAGAAAAAATTCTATCTCATCCAATTTTTCAACATTATCAAGAACTATAAGAATCCTTTTACGATGAAGCATTAAGCCATCACTTGTCCTTGATTTTTCACTAACATTATCTAGAAAGCTGCTTCCATCAAAACAATAACGAATTGTGTTAAAAATAACTTTTGCAATTGTTGTCTTACCCACTCCGGGAAGGCCAAAGATTCCTACAATGCGGACATCATTTGATTCAATATCTAAACAAGAATTTATGACATCATTTACACGAGTCTCTATTCCAACAAGATATTTTGCAACAGGTGATTTCTTGTGATTTAATTGAGCACTTGAGATCTCTTTAAAAATTTCTTCAATAAATTCAAATTGAGAGCAACTGCAATTGTCATTTACATAACATACAAAGTATGTAATAAGTTAGAATAGAATATAGAAATACAAGAACAAGGACTAAATTCAAGATGTTTAGTATGTGCACTACAACTAAAATATCATATAATTTATATCTATATCTATATCTATATAATAGAATTTAATTTTGTTACGCTTATGTTAAGCCACATCATCAGCCACACCACCATTTTATATATATATATATATATATATTTTTTTTTTTTTACAATATTAATATATTCAATAGTACACCATGACTTTACACATTCTCTAACCTCATTGTAACTTATCAATCGTAATAAAACCATATATCTTTTGGTAATATATGACTTCTCAACTTATATCTGTATATTCCCTCAAAAAAAAAAAAAAAAAAAAACTTATATCTCTATAATTTTTTAATCAATTTTTACCTGCATTATCTCTTAAATTCTAGCATTACATTATTTTTAAACCTTTCCTTGTCTCATTGTAAACTCTACTTCTCCCTCCATTATATCCCACTCTAACCTTATTCTTCCCATAACCATTCCTCAATTGTTTTAAATTTTCATTTAAATTTCTTATTGCCCCTTTTGGATCTCTCCCTCTTTTCATTCTATGTTTTGCTTGCAAATTCTTTGTTATTGTTGATTTGATTGTGACATCTCATTTATGTTAGCAATGTTATACTTATGGCCGAAATGTTTCCAAGTTAAGTGTTAGCGATATAACGTTACCTAGCTATCATATTCAAATTAATTTATGTTTATTTACTTCTAATATTATTTGATCCATATTTGGTTTTTGGTAAAATTAAAACAAGAGACTAAGGTGGTAACTAAAAGTAGAGAGAATAAAATTCTTTAAATACTTACAAATTATAATACATACACACTCAAAATGGCCTCAAAAAAACTTTTTTTTTTTTACTTCAAAATGGATTACTGTAGCTTTTGATAGCTTTAATTATTAACTAGTGTGTAGCCCATGCATATACACGGATACAATTTTAAAAAATCATAATTATACGGTTTAGATTATATATTATTTTTAGAAGAGATTACATGGTATTAGATTTATTTATATATATATATATATATATGATTTAAAATTTAATTGGTTTTAGACTCTTCGGTTTTTGTACCTAATGATTTACTTGCCACAAAAATTAAAAATTTAGATGGACACATGGCAGAAAATTGGTTTCTAATTGAAATCTAATTAAAAATTAAATGGATTTCAATTGAAATCTAATTTAGAATCTAATTGGATTTGGACTCTTAGATTTTTACACTCAATAATTCACTTGGTACAAAATCAAAAATTAAATAAAACACATAATGCAAAATTTAAAATTCAATTAAAATCTAATTGAATTTTCTCTAAATTGTGTGTGTGTGTGTGTGTGTGTGTTTGTGTGTGTGATGTATTAGTGCCATTTTCTAGATAATGTTTGGCAAAAAAGTACAGTTTTGAGTTGTTTGATGTGTTATGTACTTATCTTACAGGCTGATAATTTTTTGTGTGCAATTAATGCTACACTTTTATTTTTGGATTGTTTCTACATAACAGCATCAACATACTCTTTTTATGTTACTAAGTGTGCATACTGGTTTACTTGAATAATTCGTAACTTAATATTTTTCATGCGTGTTTTATAGTTTAATCATTAAGTAGAGCCATGTTATAATATTTAGGAATTAGCAAGATCAATCATAATCCACTATTGCAGCCTATCAAACTTTGATATTGCCAGATGTATGTCTTGAATTTAAAAAAAAAAAAAAAATTAGATGCATTTTTCTATTTGGATATTACAAATTAAAAGTTATGACTTTGTTGTGGGTTTTTTTTATAATTTTTTTATCAAGATTTTGTTGGGTTTTGGGTGCTGGAAGTCTTTCTTTTTTTTTTTTTCTTTGATTTATAAAATTTTGAGATATGTTTTTTGTGTTTTGGATATTTTGGAGGGAAATTTGGTTGTTGATGTGGTTTTTTTTTTTTTTTTTTTTTTTTTTGGGACTGTGGATCCTGAAAGTGTTTGTATATATACACTTTTTTTTTTTTTTTTGGACAGGAGGTAGAAGCAATATATATGTGTGTGTGTTCCTTCTAGGTTTTGAATCATGTTTTTGTAAGGGTTTGGTTTTGGAAATTTTTTTTATGCTATATACATTATTTTATTTATAAAATTTTGAGATAAGTTTTCTACATTTTAGGTATTAGAGGTGACTTTTTTCCCCCTTAATCAAGGTTTTGATATATTTTAGGTCCTGAAAGTAGTTGTTTCATTTTTTTTTGTTTTTGTCTAACTTATAAATTTTTTAGATACATGTTCCGTGGATTTGATATTAGGAAGATAAAGTTTGGATATTGACAAAATTTGTCAAATTTCTAACACAGCTAACTGTAATGTAAATATTATATGGAAACGGTTATTTTTATGCTTTACCTTTTAAGTTCTCGATTAATTTTTTTTTTCATTTGATAATAGAGAAATTTTTTTACTGATTATAATAGGTATATTCGTATTACCTTTTTATAAAACATTTATGCGCATTGTGTAAATCAACGACTCGTATATAACAAAAGTTGAACCCTAAAAGTTGTGGTTACAACATGTGACATACTCTCTTTGAGCCAAGTTCCTATGCCTTTAAAAGTTTTGGTTAATTTCTATAAAAAAATTGGTTAATTATAAATTAAATATTAAATTATATAATTTATGTTGTTAGTGAAATTATAAAACCTTTGGTACACCATATAAAATTTTTAAAATGATAAAATAATCAATCAAGTAATTATTGTCACAAAAAAAATTTCAATAAAGTAAATTTCATAATTTATGTCCAAATTATATCATACCATATAATATATACTAATAAAAATTGTATCCTACATTGTAGTTGTGTTAAGTGGATGCCCTCCTTATTCTCAAAAAAAAAAAAAAAAAAGTGGATGCCCTCCTCTTTATTTATTTGGTTCATATTTTTCTTTTTCTTTTTTTCCCTTTAGATCATTTGGTGTATTATAAGTAAATTATAACAATTTCATAGTTGCTATAAGTTGAACTCTATCGTCAATGTTTCAAATTTTTTTTAATAAAAGTTACCCAATTAAAATTCTACTCCAAAGAGTTATTCGAATTTTGAGAGAAATTTCATTATTTATTATATATTATATTAATGGCCTACCACAAATTTTTGGTTTAATAATAAAAGTTTAATTATACAAGTCATGTTTACACTATGTAGCGTAATATAATTCCACCCTTTTGCTTATTATAAATAAATTAAAATTATTAACATAGCTTACTTTTAAGTAAAACCATATTGCAAAATATTTTAAAATATAAAATAATATTTTGATAAAAAGTCATTATAAATTTTGAGAAATTTAGAACGCATTTCATTATTTATTTTAAATGATTTTATAATCTATGTTAAACTTGGTTTTACATGGTGTGTATTCACCATGTATCTTAAGTATATTTTTATTATCTAATATATAATTCACTTTTAACAATATTATTGAAGTACATTCTTTAGTTTAAATATGATTTTTGATTATACCTTGCATCACACATACATAACACAAGTTGTTAATAAAAGTAAATTACATAAATTTTATAAATGTGAGGAAACAAGTTATTAGGGACCTACTTTTGATGTTTTTACAAAATAATTAAGTACTTTTTATAAAACTTTCTAAATATTGCGGAAGAAAGTTCTAATTAATTAATAAGATTATCTTGATTGTATATTCTTATGTTTTTGTCTTTGATCTTTGTAGCAGCTAGATTAGCAATTAAAAATTAATATTTTCATAATTTGACCCAAAAAAAATTAAAGCCATCAATGAAAGAAATTGGTGGGAACTGGTGTAAATTTACTTAAAATTTTGTGACTAGACACACAATTGAGAATTATAAATAAATAAAAAAGGTGAAAGGGTAGTAATTAAATACCCGTCCTTGTAGGTCAATCCAGATATGCTACCAGCTTTGTTTAGAGCTTCCCTCCATTTTTGCACCTTCTTTGTATTATTTACTTCATGTTTTGCTAAAACTTTTCCAAATTTTCCCCTTTGGTTACGTACTTCTGAGGGATCCACCTTATAAAACACGGGTAGCACCATTTGTCCATTCTTTTTACACTCAAGAATTTCGACAAGTTCATCCAAACACCATTTAGAAGATGCATAGTTCTCAGAAAATACAATTATGGAACTCCTTGAATTTCTAATAGCTTCGAGAAGTTCAGTAGAAATTTCTTCTCCCCTTGGAAGTTCATCATCGATAAAGGTGTGAATACCCTTCAACTTCAAAATGCCATTCAAATTGCTCGTAAAATCTAGGCGGGTATCTTCCCCTCTGAAACTCAAGAACACATCATATTTGTATTGGCGGGTAATGGAGGAAGAGGACGCTTGTTTGTTTGTCAGAAAAGCCATGGTGAAATGGTACGTTTGAGAAGATCTAAAAGGAAGAATAGAAAGAAAGCTTGATGAAATTAGGCAAAGGAATGTGAACGAAAATTAAAATAAGAGGTTTTTTTGAATGGATTTTTGAGAGAGAATGGGAATGGCAGGGAAGAAATTGAATGCTAGTTGTTGTTTTGAGGCCAAGAAGACTATATAATAGTCTACTGTGAAAATAATATTTGTAGTCTGATTAACTTTTTTAGAGAATACAATTTCGTAGTCGGTGGCCCAAACGCGAAAGCTGAGAAGACTGGTTGTTGGTAAGTAACCAAGGTCTTTCCGTTCACTATCACACTTTCTTAGGTACACGCTTATTTTTGGAGTGTAGTGTTCTGACTCATTTCCAAAGCAAAGGAAAAGCAATTTCCTTCCAATTAAATAAGAAAGAGAATCTTTGACTCCGTGGTAAATTATTCTCTGAGGAAAGTAGGAAGAAATTTCTTAGGTACACGCTTATTTTTGGAGTGTAGCTAGCTAGTATGTTAGAATGTTTGGTGTTACTTAAACCATTATATTCTTGGGTTAGCATTCCTGTAGTGCTTGTACCTGCAAAGGAAGAAAGAAAGACTAGTGTTTACTTTTGAAAGGTTAAAAGATGACTTAAAGTGCAATTGTTAATGCATGTTCAATTAACTCAATTGATAAAAAATTTTATGGTTGAATAAAAGATCTGAAATTCAATCTCTGCTCTAACAAAAACCTATTGATGTCTTAATTTGATAATAAAAAACTATCATCAGAAGCGGACATCATAGTTTGAAACTCTTTTTAAAAAAATGCAATCGTTAACAAACTATTTTAGAAAATTGTCTAAAAAAAGATGCAATTGTTACAAATCATTTTAGAAAAGTTTTTTATCATCAGGAGCAGATATTATAAGTTGAAATTCTCTAAAATAAAGTGCAATTGTTAACAAACTATTTTGAAAAAGTTTTTAAGAACAAAGAAAAAAGTAATTAATATTTTAATACTAGTTATTTTTATTTTCCATGAAAGTCATATCAAAACTTTTTTTAAATAAGAGATTAACAATTGACTTAAACTTTTTTTAAGTAAGAGATTAACAATTGACTTAAAAGTACCGGTTAACAATATCTTTTAACTTACGTTGGCCAGTGAATAATGGGAATGTTTAGTATTATTGTTTAAATAACAATTTTCAATGTTTAAATACCATTACACATATTTCTATACACTATTTTACTCATTCGCGGTTTCACTCATACATATTTTCATAAAACACCAACGCTACTACAAACAATTTTTCAGTAATACTATTGCTGACTAGCAACAGTTAAAATTACTAAATAAATGAGGACAAGAAAAGACAAGAGACTTGCCTTTAGCCAGCTGCAAGGCATTTTCCTTTCCCCCTTTGAGTGTTTACTTTTGAAAAAATGAATTTGATTTATGACCAACTTTGTCGGCCATTGTAATTATTTTTACACTTGATATAAAGCAAAGGAAAAACAATTTCCTTCCACTTAAATAAGAAAGAGAATCTTTGACTCCGTGGTAAATTATTTCCCTGAGGAAAATAGGAAGAAATTTCTTCGTTTACCTGAAAGTAGAAAAGAATGCATTGCCTACAAAATAATAATCTGCTTCTAGATGACTTGTTAACGGGTTTTGGGCCATAAAAATGAATATGTTTGTGGGCCTAACACTTGAAATCGTGTTTTAGGACTAAAATAGGAGATGTCGTGAGCCTAAAATTGAAAAGTTTTGTTAGAGGGGCCTGGATGATCCATTTCTTTGTAATCTATCTCGGTCATTATTACAAAAAGCTTGAGCATTCTCACCAATCAAATAGTATTATGTTCCCATAGGTTGAGTCATTACTTCAAATTCAATCATCACCTATTATAAGAACTGCAACATGTATAACAAGATTAAGCTAGCTTGAAATTTTTTTTGGGCAGACAAAGCCTTTACTTGATTAGTCGACTACTCAGAACAAGCAACTGCGTCTCACATAAACTCCATAAATATATTTAGAGCCAACCAAACTCTGAAAAAGTAAATCTACTGTTCTGTGAGTACTATCAAAAATTACATGGAAAAATTCAGGTACATCAATCCAATCAAAATCAGGGATTCCAAGGGGGAAAAAAAAAGCAGTCAAGCTTTCATCTTTGAGTGACTGCTGCTTGAGAGAACCTCCTATCCTCCTGTTTGATGCAAAAACTTATCAACTTGCTGCTGATGCTTCCAATGAACGTTATAAACTTATAATAGTCGAGTCCAACCAGCCAGATGCTCTTTCCTGAGCAAAAAATTTGATAGAGCTGTGCTACCTGTGAAGAACAAAATCACCCGAAACCTATTTGTACCACATTTAAAAAGGCCTCCTTAAATTGAAAGACTAATAGCAGTAGTACCAAGCCAATGCTAACAACCAGCGAGTACCTTTCACCAATCTCTAGATTTACAAATAAAACAAGTTCCATGCCACTTTAGATTTTCATTTGCAAAGTTGTCTGCCAAAGCCAGGCTGCTCCTGCACAGTAGATTTAAATCATAAAGAAATTTCAAAGGAGCTGATCATCTAATATAAATCCAGCTATGTTCCCACTCTACATAGTAAGGAAACTCCTAAATCCAACCTTGTCCCTACCATTCTTTTTTCTCCAATAATCACATTTAATCATTAAAAATAAGCAAAGATAAATCCTAGATTTTTTGGGGCAATTATTATTTAAAAAGTTAAAAATAAAAAGTATTACATGAACATGAGGACAAACCGCTGCATTGCGCCTAATCCTGTGCTTGATAAGAGGACTGCTCATAACAAGATGATCACAATGTACGCACTTATTCCAAATCAACTTCAAATTTTATTCTCTTCCGGTAACCAAGCTAAGCTACATCACATGATCGTGTATTTGAATAGCAATTTGGCAAAGTAGACAACAATAAAAATAGCATATTTTCAAGTGTAGTAGTGTGTGATACATTTTAGTGTCCCCACGCTTTGATGTATGGAAGTTCTTGAGGAGCTAACAGTTACTCTTAACAAAAGAAAACACGTAGATACACAAAATACAGCATTAGTACTGCCTTGTACAAGGCATTTTTTGGAGGACAGAGGAACATCATTCCTCATTCACAGGTATTTTGAAATTTATGCTCCATCTCGAAGCCTGGTACACAAGTTATTGAAACAAAACATGAACTCTTATAATAACTTTTCCAAACCCAAACAGGAGCAAGTTCTATATCGTCCTTTTCTCACCTCCATGTTCTTGCTACTAAACTAAATTGCAAAGACTAGTTAAAGACAATGTAACTTCATTGAACTTTTGACCTCAATGTGTGAAAAAAACATTGGGAATTCATTGACATGGTTGGTATTATAGCCCAACAATAAGGTTTTGGGCTCTAGAAGCAGAGCACGATGTAAAATTGCCAACCTTGTTGGGCCAAGAAAGTGGCTCAACAAGCTTTAACAATAGGACTAACCATGGAGTGACAAGGTGACTCCCAGGATTTGAGATTTCTCTCACTCATTTTAAACCAATAACTTTGCAAGGGAAGACAAAGAATGAAATGTTACAAGGTACAAAAATTTAGAAGTCTACTGTACAGAAATTCTAAGAATATGAAAAGAAATGATAAAAAGTTATTACTTCCTTGCACGTTGAAGAAGAATCTCTAATAATAAAAATGAATTAATGGCCTTTTGGAGAAGGAAATTATGAGGCTAACCCTGTGGGCTTGGCCCAACAAAGCTAGAGTCCAAAGTCCGTGACCCCCCATAGGGCAAGAGTCTAGCCTAGCAATCCTCCATTAGATTCTTTCTAACAAGGGCCTAGCTCTCCTGACAAGTTAACCAAACAAAGCTCAAAGTTGCACCACACAAGTTAACTCAATAGCTATCTATCTTCCACATACTTTTGTTAAACTAACCCATGCAAAATCAGCCCAATTTTAGGAACTTAAAAAGACTCAAATCAATAAAACTTCGAAAGTCTGCTACATCAATCATTTTCTCAAATTAATGGGGAGCTACTCCTATCTAAGACAATACTCTTTGTTCATCTCAACTGTTTTACTAGGGGAGTAGCCGAAGGAAGTGAACAATCAAACACATTTTTTAAGAAGTAAATAATGAATTTTGTTAAAGAAGAGGAGTGCGCAAAATCTAGAGCTTGCATATTCTATAGAGACAGATTTTATTGGAAAATAATCACTTACAATGGAATAATTTCCTTTGGGTCATTATCACCCGTATAATAAAATCAAATGGCCCCAAAATGGGCTAAGAATTCTGTTCAATGCAAGAAGAGCCAAAAAAATGAAAGTAGATGAAAATGAAGTAATTTTAAACCACATCTGCTCCAAATAGACTACTAGAAATCTTTATAGAGATGTCATACGCCAATCATCTTAAAGGATCACAGCAAAGGCAAATTCAAAAATTTTGATGTTATCGTAATGAAAGAAAAGAAAATGTAATTAAGTCATGTGCAATATTTCATATTCCACATATGCATAGCAAGGCTACAAAGAAAACTATAGCAGACTACATTTGATTATCATTTTGCATAATCCAAAGGAAAATCTGCTTGCCTAGTAAAAATTTGTGACTAATGGTCTTGATTTCCCAAGGACTGAGGAGAAGCACAACCTAATTATCATAGAAGTCTAGAACAAGACGAGTCAAACAACTTGCTTTAGCCTTCCTTGAATATTAATCCAAACCATGGTGCATTAATCTGAGCCACATTTGGAGTAACAAACCTGCACACATAACCAAGTATTTATTCTAATACATGCCTAACAAAACTATTAAATCTTCCCCCAACCACATAGTCAAACATATAATAGCATTCATGGAAGTATAAGACACCTCAACAACCAATTCGGAGCACAATTTGATGATTATGATTCTTCCAGATAAACCCACAAGATAGCAAAATAGGTGAATCTATACATTGAGCAACCTCTAACACTATAGGTATCAATAGACCAACAATTCAACAAGCTGCATAAGGAATGTTGCAATCCATGAAGATCAAGTTTAGAAGCCATTTTTATTTAGTATCAAGTTTCAATAGTTCACAATTAATTTGATATTTAAAAAAGGTATGACTAAGAGTTCATTGACTCAAGCCATACGGGGGCACTTTCTCTTTTTCTTCAAATTTTACAAATAAATGGTTAATAACATTCCTTTATAGCCTATTTTCAAACAGAATCAAGGATTAGATAAGAATACCATTAATATAGTACAAAAGTATCCAGACGACCTGAAAATAATCAAAGGCACAGTAACACAATCTGCAATTTAAATTTTTCCAAAGTAGGATATCAAATAAAAATCTACATATGGCCAAAAATGAAATAACACATAAAGAGAGGCCTACACTAAACATCTTGTTAACTTGTCCAGAATAGTGCCACCCCAAGGCTAAACATTATAAAAACCATCATAAAACAAAGATCCCTATCTTAGTTTCCCTAGCCCTTGCTTCATAAACAGAGTTCAGCGGTCACATTGCTATTTTGATTGGTAAATACTAATTGCTTACACTTCAGATTAGACCCACGACTTCAATATCCATCCCTTGTTTATGAACCGCAAAGAAGAAGCCCTTGCATGACAAACCTATTTCCTCTCTCATTGTTGATCTGAAAAGGTTCTGTGACATTGTGAGGAATGAGAACTCTCAGGCTTTGAGTCACTCTGGTAGAGTAAAAGCACTGGCTGTGATTCTTGAAACAGGCATAAAGGGAGATATTAGTGATAATACGGCTGATTTTATTCATAGAAAGAATGTTTATGTTGCCAGTAAGTACCAAAAGGCACCTGCAAAAAGCTCCTCAGTAATGTCTTTGAAGCGTATAAGGACACCACTGTTATTTTACTTTCAACCTGTGCTATACTCTCTCTGCCTTAGGTATAAAACAGCATGGCTGGAAAGATGGGTAGTATCATAGTGGGAGTATTATCATTGCTACCATTCTGGTTGTTGTTGTTTCTGCTGTTTGTAACTTCAAGCAATCCAGGCAATTTGAGAAGCTCTCCCAACAAGTAGAGACATCAGGATGGACGTATTGAGGGATGGGCGGCACCAACATATTTTAATGCACTTGTTGGTATTGTCATTGGCTATTACTGTACTTTGGCTTACTCTGTGAAGTGCATGTTGATTATGTGTTTCACAATCTGGGTCAGACATAACAATCTGCATTGACAAAACAAGCACCCTTACATTAAATGAGACCAAGGTAATAGGATTTTTCCTTTAAATAAGCAATGAGGAAAGCTAAGTAATATTTAAAATATAAATTCTCAATCGCTTGTAAAGATTTTTGGGAGCCCGAATATCAATGAAATCTAAAATCCATGTTGAAGACTTTAAGTCAAAGAATTTAGAGAAAAATAGAAGTGGAGTATTGGTGAAGAGGAAGAGTGAGAAGGCTATTCGATACTACTACACGGGAGCTCCAGAGACTAAGGGATATAAATTCAAGAAACTGATTTGAGCTAGCCTTTAACATGACATGATGGTAGAAAGAAAAGTTATCCCCCGCTTAATTCATTAAATAAGACCAACCCTATGACAAATTAATTACCTACTCTGAAGTAATTATTTGTTTTACCAAGTATGAAAAGGTGATACTAAAGTTCAAAGGTAAAGTCATTCTTCCTTGAACTTTCTTAGGCATACAGTTGGAGAAATAAAAGACAAACATGATCGAATATAAAATTCATAGATTCAACTAGACAAGAAGTAATAAATATCATTAGTTTGAGAAGTTCATTACAAAACTCAAACTTTAGAAAATTAGAGAACTTGCTCCAACTTGACTAACCATAATTTTAGTCTACATTTGATCTTACTTATATGTTGTCATATGTAACAAATCAGCAATATGGAGAGCCTTAAATCATACTCACTAAACTCACAATGAAGAAAATGTAAACCAAACTTGGGGCAAAGTGACCACATGATTACTCCCATATGATCGAAACCAAATTACAATACCAACAATTACCTTAGGGAAAACACACATTAAACAATTTCATGCAAAAGTTACAAGAAACACATTATTTTATTGCATAGGAAATTGCCTGTCATCTTTTCATCAGTTCCATAATTGGTATAGAAAGATGATTAATTGTCAATAAACCAGACTGTAACAAGAAGAAATTATCAAAGTTCTCAGTTCCCAAGGTTTTGTAACAATGCTCAAGTCATATTACATCTAGGTAGAATAGTATCTAGCAAGAGAACAACAGTACCCCAAAAGGAAGATGAAGATTTATTTCTTCCCAAGTAGAATATTAAAAAAACAAAAAAATTGAAATTACATGTGTCCCATCCTGAACACCTTATCTGAGGCAACAGGGGCAATACAAGTTAGGCAAAGGGAGGCCAAGGTGGGTGTTGCCTCCCATAGGATTGAAGTTTTTTATATTTCTTATATGTATATAGATAATCCTTTGTATTGTATATCCCAATTCTTCTAATTTAATGCAATGGTCCCCTTAGTTTTTGCAAATATCACAAACACTTAATTCCATTCAAAAGTCACAGGTTTTGATAGTATTAACATAAAATGAATAATACAACAGAAAAATTATTGGTCTTTATTAGAGAATTTTTACTTTCCTTATAAAATATATTTTTAGACATACCTTATTTAAAATATGCATATATTTTCCTGAAATAAAGAAGTTATTGTCCCCCTTAAAAAAATCCCAGGTTATATTATAAACAAAAACAAGAAAAAAATAAGTTTATTCATTAGAGAGGCAGGCAATATGCATATAATTGGCCTCAGTAAGGTAGCTAACCAAGAAGAGAGTAATTTAAGAATGTATCATCAACCTTTTATAAAAATATTCCACTAACTTAAAGCAACAATATTTCTTTTAAGCTAACCACTATCCATTGATGTTGGTTGAAATCATAGACATTATGTAAAAAGAAATGAACAGAAAATTAAACTGAAAAACCCACAGCATGTAATTTTTAATAGATGAAATGAGAGAACATTTGTTGCTCTAATACTCTAAATCTTCTTACTCTAGACATATTTTAAACTCAAAGTATCAGAGATGAAGTGCAGGATGGCTGATCATGCATGTCATTGAAGCAGTCACAATCGGTAGTGGCAATTCCAGAAGGTCTGCCTCTAGCTGTTAATCTGACATTTGGCACATTCTACAAAGGGCTTGATGGCAGATCACACCTTGGTTCATGAATCTTCTGCTCGTGACACAATGGACTCAGCCACAAAAAAATCTGCACTCACAAAACAAGCACCTGACAGCACATGAGATGAAGCTAACAGAATTTAGCTCGGAAAAGAAGCAATGCAAGAATGTACTTCCTAAGAAAAAGCATCAAATGTTCTTGATCTAACCAGATTTTTAAATGAAGATGAAGCCAAAGCAGAATTTGGCTTGCAAGCTGGATTTACAATGAAGTTTTCTGCAATTCAAACAAAACAATCTAAAAGATAAATACTCAACAATAAGCCAACAAAATAAAGAGTATCTTTAGAGGAGATTCATCCAACTACAAAAAAGAAAGAGCAATAGCAATCCAATTGTTTAATCTTTACCATATTTTACCATTATATATATATACACTCAAAATTCTACATTTTATCAAATACATGGAATGCTTACCTTTGTACCCTCTACCACAATTTGCGCTTCTTTATGGGTAATGGCATTCCCATCTTGTTGTTGATGTTTATGCCACGTCTAATAGCTCTCCCATTCTCGTCTTGATCTTTGAGAACCACAGCCAAGCCTACATTGTTTTGATCACATGACGCATCGAAATTAAGCTTTACCGATTGATCAAGTGGTTTGGTCCAAACACTTCCCTTGTTTTGCTCTTTGGTGAGTGGTCTAAAGTAAAAGTCATACTGTTTGTTCAAACGATGGACTAATTGGTTTATGGTGGGTTTAGTGTTTGAAACCAAAGCTTCCTCTCGTGCCATCCAAAGGATTTTCATTGCCACTACTGCATATAGCATGAACTCATCTTTGGTGATTCTTTCTGCAAGTAACTTACTTGGAGGGTCAATTATATGTTCAACAAATTCCATTACTGTTTGAGCTCGGATCATTTTGACTCGAAAACCCCATCTACCCCCATACCACACTCCTTTGGCATAGGGACAACATTGAAATAGGTGTAAAAGGGAATCTTTAGCTATTTCACAAAGAGGGCAATGGGTTTTTGAGAATCTGATGAGGTTTTGAGCAGCAACTCTACATAAAAACATTTTTAAGTTTTCATCAAAGGACACTCTTAAACTTTCATGAATTCTTATGCAGGCCATCTTATCTACACCAGGATTCTGAGAAGGACAGATGCATGCTACATGGGCCCCACACCTTTCTATTGTAATTTTTGCCTTTTTTGGATCATAATTTGAAACTTCAAATAGAAGTTCAACGTTGTTGCAATCCTCTAAAACTATGCCGTCAAATGAGCTATTGCTACTATAGTGAAACCACATAAAAGATGATGAATCTAACCAAAATCTCCATGAAACTAACTTTCTTTTATAACCATTGAAGAAAATGTAGACAGAAGAAACAAAAAGATCATATCGATTTGCCACAACCTTTGGTTTTATTTTTAAAGCAACACAGAAAGCAAATGCTGGAGATTTCGAACTGACCGAGAATGATACAGAGCTTCCAACACTTTGATGGTTGAACCACATTGGAATCTTAGTTCCTGGAAGGACAAGGTCAAACTGAAATTGATCATCAGCAAGGTCAGAAACAGAGTCCTGGTGCAATGATCCCCTTGAACATACCATATTTTGTGGAAGCCCAAACGTTTCTCCAAGCTGATGCAAATTAAGAAACTTCAGTTTAGCAAATTTAGTCATATATTATATTTGGGAAAGTTAAACGAAATTGTTTCTTTCTATGAGAAAGGGAGAGACCTGACTCAATAATCTTCTTCTTGAATGTGAATCCAAGGAACCGCAATCTACTGTGTATAAAGCTACAAGATGTGGTGGAGGCATTGGAATTTCCCGAAGCTTCCAGCAGTAGTGAAAGCGAAGCATTTTTAATTTCGGAAACCTGATATTGATTTCAGGGAGGGTAGTAATGTTGCTGTGACGGAAACATAAAATTTCTAATTTGGGGAAACAATCAGGTCCATCAGGAGTATCCATGGCTTTTGAAAAATTGTCACAATCTTCCATAACGAGAAGCCTAAGATTTTTTAAAATAGAGATGCTACTTGGAACCTCCTTCACGTTTTTTAAATTTATAGTTAACTCATGAAGGCCAATGAGATATCCTATTGATGAAAACAATGCTTGCGTTCCTTGCTCAAGACTTTGACAGCCAGCGATACAAAACTCTTTTAGAGATTTCAACTTGAGGTTTCCTGGTATAATTCTAAGATTTTGGCATTCGGAGAGATCCCAGCATTCAAGCTCTTCAAGAAGTCCAATGGACTGATGAACCTCAACTAAATTTATGCATGCATGAAGGTGCAATTCCTTTATGTCTGGGGCAATTAGTGACAGGTCAGGTACCTTCGTAATATTTTTGCAATATGACAAATCCATATACATCAATGTTTCGAATCGACACCTCTGTAGAAAGAAGAAATATTATTTTGAAATTTATTAGTAAAAAGAAAAAAATATATATGATAGGCTAAGAGGATAGATTAAGAAATACTACATGTTTAATTACGAATTATTGTAAACATTTTTTTAAAGAAAAAATTGCTAAAGATACTACAAGTATTACAATATAAAATTTACAAACTAATGTGATAATGAATGTAAATGTTGGGCTTCAACTAACTCATAAATAAATATTTGAATTGTCTCTTTATGATTGGTAACACATCAATTTGATCAATTTGTACACTCAATCTAGTAAAACTTGTAGTGCATGTAACATTACTCTTTTTTTTTAAGTGCACAAACTGATTTTGTTCATTGAAAATGTATAAAAATATTATTTAATTTAGTATTAAATGCATGGTTTAGTTTTAACCACACAAAAAAAAAATGCACCTTAACTTGTTCCCTAAGAGCACTCATTAACGAAAGCCTAATAAGAATTTATAAATACTAATGATCATACCTCGAAATGCTCATCCAATTTTATGTGGCTTTGTGGCAAATTGAGTACAACGAGGTTTTTAGGCTCAAAGGCTGATGGTAAGGAAGATAAAGGAAATTCATTCCAATCAAGTAACCTCAACCCATTGGGAAGAGATTCAAGGTCTTCACAAATTCCATTGCAAACAATCAAATATTTGAGATTCCTCATCTTTTCAAGATTCAACTTCATGTTTTTTGGTTTAGGCAAGCACACATTTATGCCTCGAATTTCATTTGACCCCTAATTGAACAAAACATTAAGTAAACCACAATGTAAAAACAATTCACCAAAAAATAATAAATTGTTAAACTTTAAACAAAAGCCATTCTCATAAAATTATATTTTCTTAAACATTAAAAAAAATAAAAGGAATAAAAATGACTAAATCCCTTGTGAAAAAAAAAAAAAAAAAAGTAAATCAAAACAACTCATACCGGATTTTCAATTAGTATTTCAGGAGCATCCTCATAACACAATAGCCTACTACGCTTCTCGATCATATCTGGTGATTTTTGTCGAACAATTTCCCAACCCATTTGTTGAATCAAGTCATGCATCGCTAATTTGTTATCTTTAGTAACAATTATAAGACACTTATCAATAAGTCTCGCAATATCATAATCTGGTTCATAGAAATTGACTCTTCTTAGTATATCTACAACTTGATCTTTGCAGAATCCTTCAAAAAAAAAAGCAATATCGAGAAAAATTTCCTGTTGAGTTTGTTCTAATCCATAATAGCTTATTTCGAGTATTTTTTGAATGTCACTATTGGGAATTCTTTTGTATTTGTCTAACGCACTTTTCCATTCATGTTTAGTTCTTCTAAACAAATCTGCGCCAAGTATTTTTAGAACTAATGGAAGACCTTTGGCATAATCTATAAATTGGTTGGCCAATTCAGAATAACCTTCCTTGAAATTGTTTCCTCCAAAGGCCGCTTGACAAAAGAGTTCACAAGCTTCATGTTTATTTAACTCCTTCACCTCGTAGTACATTACATGAATATTTTTTGTAAGAGTATCGAGCAAGTGTTTGTCTCTTGTGGTTATAATGATTCTACTTCCAGAAGTGAACCGATCATAATTTTCAAGAAAAAATTCTATCTCATCCAATTTTTCAACATTATCAAGAACTATAAGAATCCTTTTACGATGAAGCATTAAGCCATCACTTGTCCTTGATTTTTCACTAACATTATCTAGAAAGCTTCTTCCATCAAAACAATAACGAATTGTGTTAAAAATAACTTTTGCAATTGTTGTCTTACCCACTCCGGGAAGGCCAAAGATTCCTACAATGCGAACATCATTTGATTCAATATCTAAACACCGATTTATGACATCATTTACACGAGTCTCTATTCCAACAAGATATTTTGCAACAGGTGATTTCTTGTGATTTAATTGAGCACTTGAGAACTCTTTAAAAATTTCTTCAATAAATTCAAATTGAGAGCAACTGCAACTGTCATTTACATAACATACAAAGTATGTAATAAGTTAGAATAGAATATAGAAATACAAGAACAAGGACTAAATTCAAGATGTTTAGTATGTGCACTACAACTAAAATATCATATAATCTATATCTATATCTATATCTATATAATAGAATTTAATTTTGTTACGCTTATGTTAAGCCACATCATCAGCCACACCACCATTTTATATATATATATATATATATTTACAATATTAATATATTCAATAGTACACCATGACTTTACACATTCTCTAACCTCATTGTAACTTATCAATCATAATAAAAGCATATATCTTTTGGTAATATATGACTTCTCAACTTATATCTGTATATTCCCTCAAAAAAAAAAAAAAAAAAAAAAAAAACTTATATCTCTATAATTTTTTAATCAATTTTTACCTGCATTATCTCTTAAATTCTAGCATTACATTATTTTTAAACCTTTCCTCGTCTCATTGTAAACTCTACTTCTCCCTCCATTATATCCCACTCTAACCTTATTCTTCCCATAACCATTCCTCAATTGTTTTAAATTTTCATTTAAATTTCTTATTGCCCCTTTTGGATCTCTCCCTCTTTTCATTCTATGTTTTGCTTGCAAATTCTTTGTTATTGTTGATTTGATTGTGACATCTCATTTATGTTAGCAATGTTATACTTATGGCCGAAATGTTTCCAAGTTAAGTGTTAGCGATATAACGTTACCCAGCTATCATATTCAAATTAATTTATGTTTATTTACTTCTAATATTATTTGATCCATATTTGGTTTTTGGTAAAATTAAAACAAGAGACTAAGGTGGTAACTAAAAATAGAGAGAATAAAATTCTTTAAATACTTACAAATTATAATACATACACACTCAAAATGGCCTCAAAAAAACTTTTTTTTTTTTTTTTTAACTTCAAAATGGCCTCAATTACTGTAGCTTTTGATAGCTTTAATTATTAACTAGTGTGTAGCCCATGCATATACACAGATACAATTTTAAAAAATCATAATTATACAGTTTAGATTATATATTATTTTTAGAAGAGATTACATGGTATTAGATTTATTTATATATATATATATATATATGTGATTTAAAATTTAATTGGTTTTAGACTCTTCGGTTTTTGTACCTAATGATTTACTTGCCACAAAAATTAAAAATTTAGATGGACACGTGGCAGAAAATTGGTTTCTAATTGAAATCTAATTAAAAATTAAATGGATTTCAATTGAAATCTAATTTAGAATCTAATTGGATTTGGACTCTTAGATTTTTACACTCAATAATTCACTTGGTACAAAATCAAAAATTAAATAAAACACATAATGCAAAATTTAAAATTCAATTAAAATCTAATTGAATTTTCTCTAAATTGTGTGTGTGTGTGTGTGTGTGTTTGTGTGTGTGATGTATTAGTGCCATTTTCTAGATAATGTTTGGCAAGAAAGTACAGTTTTGAGTTGTTTGATGTGTTATGTACTTATCTTACAGGCTGATAATTTTTTGTGTGCAATTAATGCTACACTTTTATTTTTGGATTGTTTCTACATAACAGCATCAACATACTCTTTTTATGTTACTAAGTGTGCATGCTGGTTTACTTGAATAATTAGTAACTTAATATTTTTCATGCGTGTTTTATAGTTTAATCATTAAGTAGAGCCATGTTATAATATTTAGGAATTAGCAAGATCAATCATAATCCACTATTGCAGCCTATCAAACTTTGATATTGCCAGAGGTATGTCTTGAATTTAATAAAAAAAAAAATTAGACGCATTTTTCTATTTGGATATTACAAATTAAAAGTTATGACTTTGTTGTGGGTTTTTTTATAATTTTTTTATCAAGATTTTGTTGGGTTTTGGGTGCTGGAAGTCTTTCTTTATTTTTTTTTTCTTTGATTTATAAAATTTTGAGATATGTTTTTTGTGTTTTGGATATTTTTGAGAGAAATTTGGTTGTTGATGTGTTTTTTTTTTTTTTTTTTTTTTTGGTGTTTTTTTTTTTTTTTTTTTTGGGACTGTGGATCCTGAAAGTGTTTGTATATATACACTTTTTTTTTTTTTGGACAGGAGGTAGAAGCAATATATATGTGTGTGTGTGTGTGTTCCTTCTAGGTTTTGAATCATGTTTTTGTAAGGGTTTGGTTTTGGAAATTTTTTTATGCTATATACATTATTTTATTTATAAAATTTTGAGATAAGTTTTCTACATTTTAGGTATTAGAGATGACTTTTTTCCCCCTTAATCAAGGTTTTGATGTATTTTAGGTCCTGAAAGTAGTTGTTTCATTTTTTTTGTTTTTGTCTAACTTATAAATTTTTTAGATACATGTTCCGTGGATTTGATATTAGGAAGATAAAGTTTGGATATTGACAAAATTTGTCAAATTTCTAACACAGCTAACTGTAATGTAAATATTATATGGAAACGGTTATTTTTATGCTTTACCTTTTAAGTTCTCGATTAAATTTTTTTTTCATTTGATAATAGAGAAAATTTTTTACTGATTATAATAGGTATATTCGTATTACCTTTTTATAAAACATTTATGCGCATTGTGTAAATCAACGACTCGTATATAACAAAAGTTGAACCCTAAAAGTTGTGGTTACAACATGTGACATACTCTCTTTGAGCCAAGTTCCTATGCCTTTAAAAGTTTTGGTTAATTTCTGTAAAAAAATTGGTTAATTATAAATTAAATATTAAATTATATAATTTATGTTGTTAGTGAAATTATAAAACCTTTGGTACACCATATAAAATTTTTAAAATGATAAAATAATCAATCAAGTAATTATTGTCACAAAAAAATTTTCAATAAAGTAAATTTCATAATTTATGTCCAAATTATATCATTCCATATAATATATACTAATAAAAATTGAATCCTACATTGTAGTTGTGTTAAGTGGATGCCCTCCTTATTCTCAAAAAAAAAAAAAAAAAAGTGGATGCCCTCCTCTTTATTTATTTGGTTCATATTTTTCTTTTTCTTTTTTTCTCTTTAGATCATTTGGTGTATTATAAGTAAATTATAACAATTTCATAGTTGCTATAAGTTGAACTCTATCGTCAATGTTTCAAATTTTTTTTAATAAAAGTTACCCAATTAAAATTCTACTCCAAAGAGTTATTCGAATTTTGAGAGAAATTTCATTATTTATTATATATTATATTAATGGCCTACCACAAATTTTTGGTTTAATAATAAAAGTTTAATTATACAAGTCATGTTTACACTATGTAGCGTAATATAATTCCACCCTTTTGCTTATTATAAATAAATTAAAATTATTAACATAGCTTACTTTTAAGTAAAACCATATTACAAAATATTTTAAAATATAAAATAATATTTTGATAAAAAGTCAATTATAAATTTTGAGAAATTTAGGACGCATTTCATTATTTATTTTAAATGATTTTATAATCTATGTTAAACTTGGTTTTACATGGTGTGTATTCACCATGTATCTTAAGTATATTTTTATTATCCAATATATAATTCACTTTTAACAATATTATTGAAGTATATTCTTTAGTTTAAATATGATTTTTGATTATACCTTGCATCACACATACATAACACAAGTTGTTAATAAAAGTAAATTACATAAATTTTATAGATGTGAGGAAACAAGTTATTAGGGACCTACTTTTGATGTTTTTACAAAATAATTAAGTACTTTTTATAAAACTTTCAAAATATTGTGGAAGAAAGTCCTAATTAATTAATAAGATTATCTTGATTGTATATTCTTATGTTTTTGTCATTGATCTTTGTAGCAGCTAGATTAGCAATTAAAAATTAATATTTTCATAATTTGACCCCAAAAAAATTAAAGCCATCAATGAAAGAAATTGGTGGGAACCGGTGTAAATTTGCTTAAAATTTTGTGACTAGACACACAATTGAGAATTATAAATAAATAAAAAAGGTGAAAGGGTACTAATTAAATACCCGTCCTTGTAGGTCAATCCAGATATGCTACCAGCTTTGTTTAGAGCTTCCCTCCATTTTTGCACCTTCTTTGTATTATTTACTTTATGTTTTGCTAAAGCTTTTCCAAATTTTCCCCTTAGGTTACGTACTTCTGAGGGATCCACCTTATAAAACACGGTAGCACCATTTGTCCATTCTTTTTACACTCAAGAATTTCGACAAGTTCATCCAAACACCATTTAGAAGATGCATAGTTCTCAGAAAATACAATTATGGAACTCCTTGAATTTCTAATAGCTTCGAGAAGTTCAGTAGAAATTTCTTCTCCCCTTGGAAGTTCATCATCCATAAAGGTGTGAATACCCTTCGACTTCAAAATGCCATTCAAATTGCTCATAAAATCTAGGCGGGTATCTTCCCCTCTGAAACTCAAGAACACATCATATTTGTATTGGCGGGTAATGGAGGAAGAGGACGCTTGTTTGTTTGTCAGAAAAGCCATGGTGAAATGGTACGTTTGAGAAGATCTAAAAGGAAGAATAGAAAGAAAGCTTGATGAAATTAGGCAAAGGAAAGTGAACGAAAATTAAAATAAGAGGTTTTTTTGAATGGATTTTTGAGAGAGAATGGGAATGGCAGGGAAGAAATTGAATGCAAGTTGTTGTTTTGAGGCCAAGAAGACTATATAATAGTCTACTGTGAAAATAATATTTGTAGTCTGATTAACTTTTTTAGAGAATACAATTTCGTAGTCAATGGCCCAAACGCGGAAGCTGAGAAGACTAGTTGTTGGTAAGTAACCAAGGTCTTTCCGTTCACTATCACACTTTCTTAGGTACACGCTTATTTTTGGAGTGTAGCGTTCTGACTCATTTCCAAAGCAAAGGAAAAGCAATTTCCTTCCAATTAAATAAGAAAGAGAATCTTTGACTCCGTGGTAAATTATTCCCTGAGGAAAGTAGGAAGAAATTTCTTAGGTACACGCTTATTTTTGGAGTGTAGCTAGCTAGTATGTTAGAATGTTTGGTGTTACTTAAACCATTATATTCTTGGGTTAGCATTCCTGTAGTGCTTGTACTTGCAAAGGAAGAAAGAAAGACTAGTGTTTACTTTTGAAAGGTTAAAAGATGACTTAAGTGCAATTGTTAATGCATGTTCAATTAACTCAATTGATAAAAAATTTTATGGTTGAATAAGAGATCTGAAATTCAATCTCTGCTCTAACAAAAACCTGTTGATGTCTTAGTTTGATAATAAAAAACTATCATCAGAAGCGGACATCATAGTTTGAAACTCTTTTTAAAAAATGCAATCGTTAACAAACTATTTTAGAAAATTGTCTAAAAAAAGATGCAATTGTTACAAATCATTTTAGAAAAGTTTTTTATCATCAGGAGCAGATATTATAAGTTGAAATTCTCTAAAATAAAGTGCAATTGTTAACAAACTATTTTGAAAAAGTTTTTAAGAACAAAGAAAAAAGTAATTAATATTTTAATACTAGTTATTTTTATTTTCCATAAAAGTCATATCAAAACTTTTTTTAAATAAGAGATTAACAATTGACTTAAACTTTTTTTAAGTAAGAGATTAACAATTGACTTAAAAGTACCGGTTAACAATATCTTTTAACATACGTTGGCCAGTGAATAATGGGAATGTTTAATATTATTGTTTAAATAACAATTTTCAATGTTTAAATATCATTACACATATTTCTATACACTATTTTACTCATTCGCGGTTTCACTCATATATATTTTCATAAAACACCAACGCTACTACAAACAATTTTTCAGTAATACTATTGCTGACTAGCAACAGTTTAAATTACTAAATAAATGAGGACAAGAAAAGACAAGAGACTTGCCTTTAGCCAGCTGCAAGGCATTTTCCTTTCCCCCTTTGAGTGTTTACTTTTGAAAAAATGAATTTGATTTATGACCAACTTTGTCGGCCATTGTAATTATTTTTAAACTTTATATAAAGCAAAGGAAAAACAATTTCCTTCCACTTAAATAAGAAAGAGAATCTTTGACTCCGTGGTAAATTATTTCCCTGAGGAAATTAGGAAGAAATTTCTTTGTTTACCTGAAAGTAGGAAAGAATGCATTGCCTACAAAATAATAATCTGCTTCTAGATGACTTGTTAACGGGTTTTGGGCCATAAAAATGAATATGTTTGTGGGCCTAACACTTGAAATCGTGTTTTAGGCCTAAAATAGGAGATGTCGTGAGCCTAAAATTGAAAAGTTTTGTTAGATGGGCCTGGATGATCCATTTCTTTGTAATCTGTCCCGGTCATTATTACAAAAAGCTTGAGGGTTCTCACCAATCAAATAGTATCATGTTCCCATAGGTTGAGTCATTATTTCATATTCAATCATCACCAATTATAAGAACTGCAACATGTATAACAAGATTAAGCTAGCTTGGATTTTTTTTGGGTAGACAAAGCCTTTACTTGATTAGTTGACTACTCAGAACAAGTAACTGCGACTCACATAAACGTCATTAACATATTTAGAGAGAGAGAGAGCAAAGCACCGATCTGAGCGAGGAGCTTGAGGCATTTGGGTTTGGGTTCGGGTTTGAGTAAAATCAAGAGATAAAGAAAATGGGTCAGTCAGAGAAAGAAAAAAAAGCACCACAACCAGTTGTGGCGGTGGCGATGAGCAAGGAGGTAGAGCTCGAAGCTTCGGCCATGAACTTGTTTTGGAAGAGAGAGAGAGAGAGAGAGAGAGAGAGAGAGAGAGGAAGCTTTGAGTTTTGGCAGAGAGAGGAAGCTTGGAGAATGTTTTAGGAGCGTTGGGGGAACCAGTTTTTGAAGGAAGTTCTGGGTTGAAGTTTTTATTCTGATTGTGTGAATTTTTTCTGGGTTTGTAATAAATGAAAATTTGTTGCGTTTGATTGCCAAGAAATTGCTTGATAAAATGTAATTTTGTTTAACTCCTATTTTATTTATTTATTTTTTTGATTAAAAGTTTAACTCTTATTGATCTAAGAATATTTTTCATGTTCTGAGGATGAACTCAAAGAACATCAACATGTTAAAAAATAATGAAAAGAATAAATTTTTTTAATTTAATTATCTTATTTTATTTTAAAGAATTTAGAAAAAACATAAAAAGTCTTTTTTTTATTATTATTTTATGCTGACTTGGTATTTATTAATGTGTAATTTTTAGGTACTCTCAGAATACGGAGAATGGTACTTCATTTTCTTACATTTATGGTAGGATCTGTTCATTAAATTCATGGTGGGGTCCATCATGAATATGAGAAGAGAGATCATCATTTCACTATACTCTAGGACTACCTAAAAATTTTACTTTATTAAATAACAAATAAAATTTTTTATTATTATTTTATTTATCATGTCAATATTTACTGTGTCAACAATGCACTTTGTGACACATAGAATATTTCCGTTAAGTGAGTGATGAGAAGGATCAAAGTGAAACGCGTTTTTAATTTTAAGACTAAAAATAGCAAAATAAAAATGTAAGAATTTAAATAAAAATAACTCTAAAATATAAAGACTAAAAAGTACATTCACGCCAGCATCTTGCCCCAAAGGCAAAACTAAGGTTTATCCATTGATCAGGTGGCCTGGTCCAAACACTAACCCGGCTATGCTCTTCAGTTACCCACGAAATATATGGAATAAAATCTCAAATAAGCCCAAGGACCAGACAAAACATATGGAACAAAAATCTCCAACCAAACACATCCAACAAACACAAATTTTGAATAAGCCCAAAACAAATAAGCCCTTAAGATATTTTCTATCTGTAAATCATAAGTTTTATTCTAATATTATGTTTCTCAAAAAAAAAATTCTAATATTACAACTTACAATAATAATAATAATAATAACTAGCCTTTGAGCACATACTCAAAGGTTCTTCTATTTTTTGAGTAAAGATTAATAATTTGCATTTATTATAATTTGAAATTTCTACTTTTTCCCCTCACAAAAAAAAAAAAAAAAAAAAGATTATTTGGGATGAGTTTTGTAGATTGGAGGAGTTTTAAAATTAACAAAAGAGTAATTCTATTTTGTAGGGAGTTAGTGAGTAGAAGTAGGAATTTAAATCAACATAAAAGTAGGAGTTTATTAGAAACAGGAAATCATTTCAACGTAGAAGTAGGAATTTATTATTTTTGTCAATTTACTATTTTAACCCATTTTTAAGTTTTAGGTAGGGATATTTTTTACAACAAAAAAAGCAATAACTAACTTTCTTTTTTCAATTTACTATTTTAACCGCATTTTTAATTTGTTGGTTAATTAATTTAGATGTATTTTTGACAGAAAAAAAAGCAATAACTAACTTTCTGAATCCTCTTAAAATATACAAACAACAACAACAACAACAACAATAATAACTAGCCTCTGAGCTCGCGTTCACGTGCTTGCTTAGGAGCTCTTTTATTATTATTATTTTTTTTGTAAAGATTAATAATTTGCAATTATTATAATTTGGGATTTCTACTTTTTCCAATCACAAAAAAAAAAAAAAAAAAAAAAAAAAAAAAAAAAAGAAGAAGAAGGTAAGTTTTGTAGATTGGAAGAGTTTTAAAACTAACAAAAAAAGTGATCATATTTTATAGGAAGTTAGTGAGTAGAAGTAGAAATTTAAATCAACGTAAAAGTAAGAGTTTATTAGAAGCATGAAGACATTTCAACGTAGAAGTAGGAATTTATTATTTTTGTCAATTTACTATTTTAGGGGTATTTTTGACAGTAAAAAAAAAACAATAACTAACTTTTTTTTGCCAATTTACTATTTTAACCCCATTTTTAAGTTGTTGGTTAATTAATTTAGAAGTATTTTTGACAAGAAAAAAAACAATAACTAGCTTTCTGAATCCTCTTAATATATTCAGATAATTAGCTTTTGTATGATTTTTGTGTGAGAATCAGAGTGAAAGAATCAAAACATAAAATACTCCCATATATGTTGTTGTATATATAGGTATATAAGGATAGGTTGTAATAATAATCTAAATTTGAAGAGTATTTCATTTGTGATAAATTGAATATTTAAGTTCTGAAATTTTCTAAATGAAAATTTGAAATTCATGTTTTTTGATCAGTCAAAGCTTTTGCTTGATCGATCGAAGTGATGAGGAAAATAATCCTGGAGTGTCTTCCTGATTCAATCGATGTTCGATTCCTTTTGGATCGATTGAAAAGAACTTTTGATTAATACTCAATTCCTCTCAATTGATCGAGACACATGAAAATTGAATTTCTGCAGAATTTTCTAGTTACTGTTCAGAACATTTGAAAAGGTTTTGAGCCTTGTGAACAATTTTATAAAATATTGTAACTCTTTATTGGTACCTTTTGAAGGATTATAACCCTAGGGTATAAAAAGTGGTTCATGTTCATTTAATAACTAATTTTTTTCTCTCCCTCAAGTAGTTTCTTAGAAACATGTATGTTCGTTTAGACCTTTTATACCAGATTGTTTAACCTAATATATTAACCAAGTGATTACTTAGATTAATTTTCAGATTTAGGTTAAACACAAATTAATCATATCATACAAAGATGTGGAAAAGTAAATAACACCACGATATAATGACCAAGGAAAACCAATGAAACGAACCATTTCAAAGTAAAAACCTGAAGATGATTTAACCTTGCTATCCTCAAAGTAAACCAAATCCACTATGAGAGAATTGAAATTTTATAATCAAATTTAACTTTAAATCTATTGCTACCTTATGTAGTAACTTACTGACATGACCACGTGCAAGGTTCGAACCTACGGATTCCTTCTCTTCTTGGATGTACACTAGCACAAGCACCCTTACTTGTGACTTTGAGATCTCACTCAAAGGTTTCAGATCACCTTCACTTGTTGATTTTTGTAGTAGAATCTTTTCAACACTAAATCTTGAGATTCTTCAAGGAATATTGCCGATAGAAAACTTTAGAGAGTTTTGGGTACAAAAACCCTAGATCTACAATTGGAGGCACAAGATGCACTCTTTTCTCTCTAAAAATCTCTAAAAACCCTATCTAGGGTTAGCTTATAATGTTCTTTAAATGCTGGAAAAAAACGGATCGTAATTTGGGCTTTAAACAGACAAGTTATGGGTTTTTTACGTTTGTTGATTTTTTGCTAATATGTGACTTCTAACCAATCAAGAGGAATTGAACAGCAATCGAACAGGAATCGAGAGGACCAGATTGCAACTCAATTTTTTTTCATCCTAAACTTGAGTTTTTTGTCTTGGACTTGAAAGTACACCATTCTAATTCAATAATACTTACTTTTTGTCATGGTTTGCTAACACTACAAACTTAAAACCTAACAAAACATAAGAAATTTTGTGGATGTTTTCCAAAGTTGCTATTTGTAGAACCTAATAAACTTGGTTATATTTTGGAGACAAATTTGTAGTAACCCTTTAGCAACTTGTGTATGGAGACAAATATTGTCTAAGGATAATATTTAATTGTGCCTCCAAGTCAATCATAATTTCTATTTACTTGTTATGTTCATTTTGTTCTTTCATTGTTCCTCTTGAAATTGAAATCCCCAACATATGTTGCACATATACAATCTATATTTTTTATTTTCTTTATTTTCTAAATCTTTTATATTTATTTTTTAATCTTATTTATCTTGTTTCATTTTTTTATTCATTGTTATTACTTATTTCTGAGTCAATATTGGAGGACTAAACAAATCGGCCCAACAACGGGTATGCAATGAGGGACGTGGTAAGACATACTGGACTTGATCGGTCCAATATTGTTTAGCCTTGTGGGCCTCAGAAACCTAGAGACAGTACCGTGGTTCGTGTTCAGAACTAGCTCCAAAGTCCAATCCAAAAGGAACTGTTTATGGTATAAAAAGAGCTTATAAAAATTTATAGATGAATGAAAGTGGTACTTTACGTACTATATAGCAATACCATTTTGTATGGCAGGCAACATAGATTTTCTAGGTAAAAATAATTGTTATGCTAAAAGATGAGGTTAATTTGGGCATCAATAAGATGACTTTATAATTGTGCATCATTAAGTGTATATTTTTATGTTGCAATGAATTCACAATTACGTGAATTTAAATCATTAGTTTAGTTAATGTATAGTGGAGTTGGTTTATTCTTATATAAGCTTTGGATCATTGAGAGTCACATGAATCTTTTATAATTAATGATATTTGTTTGTTAAGATTTTAGGTGTGGGCTAAATTTTATGACAAAAGTTTCTTTGCAAGGAAAAAGTTTCTTTGTAATTGTTTTTCAAGATCATTGTAATAATTTGGTGTAAGGGAGGTTGAAATCTGAAGAAAATTGTTCACTGTGCGAGTTTAACTGTCAAGAAGTGAAGATCAATTGAACGAAATCAAGCATATTCAAAAAGTTGTTGGTTTGAATGTTTCGCCTAATGTTCACCCAACACTTGATTGAGCAAATTTGTTAACAGAAAACATTACTTTAGCCTCTCAGCCCCCAAATCTTACACCGCATTATATGAACGAATTATAATCCTACTATTAAAAGAGAAAGACGAACAAAAAATTCCTTGAGAGCTTGTCGTGGGTCTCAAATTGGTTGGATCTGAATCAAAGTTTTCATTACTATTAAATACTTTATAGTATGGTAGGCTGATACTTACACATAAATCCATTGTTTCCTATCATTCCAAATACTGGACCATAAGCAATGTTTTCTTTATGAATTTTTTTTTTTTATTATTTATAAAATCAATACAACATGGTTTAAGGCTCCATTTGTTCTTTCTCAAAAAAAGAAAAAAAGAAAAAAAAAAAAAAAGGCTCATTTGTTTCATTGTAAAATGTTTTCAGATGTAAGAAGCAAGTTCATGAATACACAATTAGTTTGATATATAAGTAGCTGGATGACTCAAGTTCAGGAATAGCAAAGCAGTAAATTTGTTGTCATGAAACTCAAATTTTGTGGAACTCTAGATGACTGTGGAATGCTCTTTTTCTTCAAATTCTTACGAATGAAAGATGATCAACATTTGTTTATAGTGTATAAAATCAGTAAGGTATAAAAGTAACCAGGTGACTTGAAAATAAGATAAAGTTCACTAACACAGTTTTCAATATAAATTCTTCCAAAGTAGAATATGAAATAAAGGTTCATATGGCCAAAAGCAAAAAGAAAATATACAAAAAAAAAAAAAAAATAATAATAATAATAAAATAAGGCTTACACCAAGCATCTTGTTGGCTCTTCCAAAACAGTGGCACTTAAGGGCTAAACATTAATAAGTAGCCATCGAAATATAGAGCTCCCTATCTTAGTTTCCCCATACCTCTTTTCATAAAAAGAATTCAGCAAATTAATTGTTTTAATTGGTAAAAATACAAATCATTTGCACAATTCAGATTAAAGCCATGACTTCAACATCCCCCCCTTGTTTATGAAAGGCAAAGGAGAAGCCATTTGGTACTGATTATCAATCTGAATTAACAAAATACTTTACAATATAACAATACTGCCCATGTGCACCCACCATACCATAATCTATATCTATATATATCTAAAAACTGATGCGAAACATTTATTGTTGCTACGCTTCTATTGAGTCACATCAGCGGCCATGTCATGCTTTTTTTTTTCTTTTTCGTTTTTTCCCTTTTTCTTTACCTCAAATTCAACTTGGACTTTCTGTTTTCTTTCTTCATTTTAAAGTCCACAAAATAACTATCTTTCTTTGTTTCTCTATTTAGTATTTAGTATTGATTGTGCCTTTTTAGTGTCCTTCCCTGTCTTGATGTTTGCCCTTAAGTTTTTGTTACTAAATAGATTGGATTGAAAGAGTATAACCATAGAAAATTTTATTACAAGGTGTTTAAGATGACAGTTACTTTTTAAGGAATTTAGAGAGTTGGTTTGTGTTCATCTCCCATAATTGTAGCACAAACATGGTATTGTTCCACTTTCAACTAGGATATTATAATTAGAAGCGGGTTGAACTCAAGTTCATGGAGAGAAGTGAGTGGAATTGTTCAGGAAGAACAACACATAATGTAGGGCAAGAGAAGCTTAAAGACAATGGTTGGGATTTTGGAGTAGCGTGCGGGAAAAAACTTACAACTTATTGTTCAATTTGTTGTATAAAGCTGCAAACATCATTGTATTTTTTTTTTTTTTTTTTTAATCTTATCATTTAACCTTTTGCATTTAATTGTAATGCTATGGTTCATGGATTGCAGGTGTTAAAAACTTACCCCGTTGATGCAAAAAGATTATGTGGAAAATCAAATGGTTATATCTGCTAGGTGTTCGACCAATGGCCTCTAAGAGATTTGCAGGGTGTGAAAAGCTTACCACCATTTGTGTAGTAAGAATGTAAGATTTCCTCTGTTTTTTGTTTCTTTCTTTTTAATTTTCCCAAAATATGAAGTTTTCATATTGAAATAAATTAAGCATGGAAGATAATATATTGAAATAAAAAACTTGTTCCAATTGAATCACTAATTCACTAGAGAAACAATTATTCCAAGAAGATAAGGTATTCAACCCCACCTATTTCATGGGCAATGGGCCTTCGTGAATTGGGTTACACATGTTAGTTGATTTGGTTAATTAATGATGGTTGTTATATCTATATAGATATGAACATCTACCTCTAGATTGATTTTAAAAAAAAAAAATTTTGCATCCCTGCATATGCAGAGGAAGGGTGTTGACCTACAGCTAGCAATGAAATGACCCCTACAGACGCTAAGGACCTACCAAAATATTGGAACCGTTAGATATGTCTTTTTGGTGTGTCGTTAATGTGGTAAAAATGAACTAGAATAGGAACTATGGCCAAGGATCACTCTGGGTGTGTTTTATTTCCCTTGAACAAAGCTCTTCCAGTTAAAATAGAAGCAATGATGGTAGCTAGGTGGGTGACGAGGGAAGTAGCTCAATTGGCAATCAAGACTAGGCTAAGTAACATTATTGTAGAGGTGATAATCAAAGAGTAGTCTAGGCTTTTGATAGCAATCTCCTAAATCTCACTTACCTTGGTTTGGTTGTTGAATTCACTCTTTCAATTCTCAGTTTAGAACTATTTCTTTTGTATACATCATTAGGTCAGGTGCAAATATGGCTGACAAAGTGGAGGGTGTTTGGATGGGTTGCCCTCCTTTCTTAGCACGTTTGTTTGAACCATTGTACATTGTTGTTTGTATAATAAAGATTTATTATTTTCAATAAATTAGGTTTAATATAGTATGTAGTTGGAAGCTTTCACCTCCATCCTTATTAAAAAAAATATATGCTACTCTTTTGAACAATGCATCAATTCGGATATTAATAAAAGTAAAATTTTAATTGCTTTGTTGAGTTAATATCATTTTGTAGGAGTTGTGTTTCAAATGATCATTCTTTAATTGTTTTGCAAGCATCCTTTCTCGTTATATGTTTTTGAACTCCAATTCTTTAGCCTTTTATTTTTCCCCCCCTTGAAGTCAATTGACGGGTTGACTTGATTCTTTGTTTTTCTATCAACTTATTCGTTTCTCTTCCTGAATTGGCATGTACAATCTAAAGCTAGAGAGAGCTTTCAGGTGGAACTTATGGTCCGTTTGGATTGAGGAGGAAGGAGGGACAGTAGAGTGTAGAGTAGAATAAATTTGGTCTAAAACTAACTTATTTTCAGTAAACTTTACTCTACTCCCCTTCCTTCCTCCCTCAATTCAAACGGGCCCTTAGTCAAGCTTCCTCTTATTCATCCTAATTAAATATTTTATTAATTTTAATACAATGTTGACAATGACTAGGTTATGCATTATGCCCATTATTATATGATTTAGCTCATTAGTGTTGTTTAAAATAGTAAAACTACAATCTTGAAACTTATATATTAAGCGTGCATTTGCCAAGAAATGAAGTTGTGTTTTGCGTTTTTGGCTAGGTCCCATGACACTGTTCACAACCTAGCCAAACTTGTGAAAACACAGATTTCTAGGTAAATATTGGGTCCTACGGCACTATTCATAACTTAAAAATTATTTTGCTATAATGTTTTCAACAATAAGTTTTCAGTTTTCAGCAAAATAAGCGGTATCCAAACAAATCCTAAAATTGAAACTCATATTTTCTCTCAATATTTATAGCTATTCTTACTTTATTTATTATGATTTTGCCTTTGTTATTTTACGATATAAGGCAATAGGTTATTGATTCAGGAAAAAAAAAAAAAAAAAAAACCTTCTAAAAATGTTTGCTTTTAATTTTTATTTTTCTATCTAAATTTTATTGAAACAGATGATTAAATGATATAAATATTTTCCAGGAATTTTCACACTTCACAAGAATGAAATCATGCAATGTCTAATTTCTAATATATCAATAGCATTATACATTTAAAAATTGAATTCAATTTCAGTTGGAAACCTTATAAATTCAATGTAGTATGTAAAGGTAAACTTTAATATGCAGTGTTCTTTAAGGAAGCCCTGGAGTAATCATTCGAGATGCAAGGGGAGCAACAGTAGCAACATTGAGTAAGCATAAGTGTTACGATAAGGATTCAACCACGATGGCAGCCATGGAAGCTATAAGGTTGGCTAGAGACATGTGATGATTTCAAATGATACTTGAAGGGGATGACAGCTGTAATCAAGTTAGTAATATATTCATAAGCTTCAATGGCACACTGGGGACACAATTATAGAGGACATAAAGAGAGAGCTGAGAAGTTTAGGCAGTTAAAGTCAAGTTTTGTTCATGGACCTGCAAGCGCAGCATCACATTCTTTACCTCTATTTTTAGTTCACTTGGTTGATAGGAATTTTTGGATTGATCACAGCCCACCATTCTCACAACCCCAACTGCCACTGCTATGTTGAACTTTATTTAACATAAATGAAAAATTTTCTCTTAAAAAAAAAATCAATATTTTTCAAGTTCTTCATTTGATTTCCATTTGCATTTTTTTTTAATTGGTAAATTACACACCACCTTGCTTTAACAGGAAAGGGAAGTGTCATTTGAGCTAAAGCCTAAAGCTCATTGGCTCATTTTATGATTTTTTTTTTCCCTTTGTAATATATAATCTTTAATTTTTTTCCCTTCATAAATATTATATAGTCTTTATTTTAAACTATGATAAAAGAGAAAGAGGTGACTAGAGAAGTAATTCAAATTGCAAGGGTTGGCCAAATGATAGTTCATAGTTGACAAGAGAAAAACAAAGAGATGAGGAAAATGGGAATATGACATTCATCTAGATCATTTGGTCCAACATCTATTTCTTGGATGCGAGAGTTGTGATAGAACAGGAAAAATGAGCAATTGCATTTTCTTCAACATATAATTGATTATTTCTAGACTTGTGCTTTTTGTGGAAATTTTTTTTGGTCGATTGTATTCTTGAAGCCAAAAACATTTCTCATTCCAGCTAACATTAAACGATGCTATGTTCAAAGGCTAAAAGTTGGCTGTAATTTATGCCAAGACTACAGACATACATATTGTTTGGGATGAGAATAGGTGATGCCATATTCATAGGCTAAAAGTTGTCTATAATTTAAACAAACACATGTTGATTGGGATTAGAATCTTTACACAAGTAAAATGCAAGCTTATTGTCTAACCATTTTGAGAGGCCAATAGTTTGCATTGTATAAATTGATTAGTTTTTCACCTAGTTCAGATTTTTTGAAAGGAATAAATATCAATAGATTTATCAAGAAGAAATATTTTGTAAAATTTTATTCTCTTGCATTTGTTTAGTAATTATCAAAATATAAATTGTTGCACTTGATAGAAGTCAAAAGTAGATAAGGCGTTATATGTTGCTTGTAGTATAGAAAATAATATTTGGAAATTCTTTGGAATTAGTGAATTTGAATTGAGTGCGTTTAATGGACTTTGTTTGTAATTTAAGGACATAGAGAGTGGTAGGTAGAGTGACTTAATAAAATATTTAATTGGTCTAGGATCTCCATTTTACTCTTAAGCTCAACCTCTTTTTAAATCATGCGGTATTCAAATCCTATAAATGTATAATAGCTCATTGTTGTGATTCATATAATTTTGTTAGTATTTATCCACCTTTATTTTCGGTCATATCATTTTTTATTGTGATAATTGGTAATGATCTCTAGGTAGTATGGAGTCTACTTATTTTTTTATGTGGATAATTTAAAAAAGAGAAAGTAATACAATGTTTGATGTGTATAGCTCATTTTTCTTGGGGATGAGGTTTCTTTCTAGAAATTGATATGTTGTAATTATTTGAAATGAGTTTTTATTGGAACATGCTTGAACCATATCATTGTGGCTTTTAGATGAATGTTGTTTATTTGACTAATATATTTATACATATTTTCAACAATTATTTTGATATAGAATTATCAAATTTGATTGGTTTCAAATGATTGTACCAATAAAAGTGAATGTGTATAACTTTCATTCAACTATCCTATGCATTGTACAGGTTAATGACTAGTTTGGAATTAAATTACCGCAACATATGGGAAAAGCAATATTAATCAAGCCCTATACATTTCTATCAACAAAATCAACCCCTATATATGACATTGAAGTTGTGCTCGTGTATATAGCCCCTCAGTACATTGTTTTCATAGTATAATTATAAAATAACATGTACTCTTGAGTGGCAACAGTAACTTCTTGCTATTCTGGCCGCTGCTAAACACCAATGCCTCCGCATCACACACATTAACCTCACACAGCATCTCCAAAAAAGTGTTTGTACTGCACAAATCTTCTCTGTTCATTATATTTTTAATTTGATATAATTTGACAACAGTGGCATAAGGCAGCAACAAAAAACTCATGCAGAAGAAGTCTGTCAATGCTTGTATTTGGTTATAGTGATACAATGTTATCACAGGGTAAATCATCTAGTACTTAAAATCATTCTTCATCAAAAACTTCATACTAAGAACCCATATCATATGGATTGAAAATCTATAAACAAAGCCCAAACAATCACACTATTCAAATTTTATACCGGTGAAGTATGAGCCATTTGCATTGCTCAACTATTTATTCAAAAGAAATTATAAAAGTAAAGGAACTATTCCTTAAAAAATCAAAGAAATGGTAAAAACATATTACTTCCTTGCATGTTGAAAACAAATGAAGAAGAAATGATTAAAGAGTTTTCTTCCTTGCTTGTTGCTAGTTGCTACTAAGGTTGAAAATCGTTCGTGTAACCCCACCAACTGAAGAAAGCCAAAAATAATTGGTCTCTCTGCTCAGCCATACAGAATTGGAATCTTGTAGAAGAAAGCATTTGTGGTATGAGGATCAAGGAACTTTTCTATAGGTCACTTGCTAGAGTTGTGGCACAATTTTCTTGAAAAGATATTGATGCACTCCGAAAGTTTTTTTTTTTTCATTATTATACCATAGAAAGAATAATACAACATACCTGTAATAAATATTATGTTATACAAAACCGAGCGTTACTATTATACTTTAGTGATTATGTTAATTATAATAATAATAATAATAATAGGTTAATAATTATTTGTTTTATCTTTTTATGACAATCTTTTAAAATTTGCATTCTATGTTTGTTTTTGATGATGATTCATTCAATTTTTAGTTCGAAGAAATTATTTTGCATATGATTTTCAAATTTAATATTGATTTATTTGATGAACCATGATTTTATCTGCTAATTTATTTCCTTAATTAAAAAATTAAGCAAAATAATTTGTTAAATTTTGATAACCGCTAATGGGATTTCCTTGACATGCTCAATCCCCGTAAGTCATGTAATTGGCAATGGGATTTTTTTGATGGATATGTCAAAAATTATTTGATTTATTTTGTGTCCCTATCAAACTAATATGAAGACAGTATTCATAATGATATCACAATTAAGGGAAATTATTGGGTAGTAAGAAGAAGACAGGTCATTAAAAAAAACTGATGACATAAGTTTATTGCCATATCACCCCACCACAGCCTACTCCTTCACGTTTCCTCCCCCTGCAATCCCTTGCCTCCACATCGTAGATAGACAAATGCTTTGATGAGAAATCCAATTATCCAAATGTTCTAGATCTGAGAGGTATGTTGTTCCTCCAACATGGATGATATTGCTTGCTCCATGGTTCAAGCAATGAATGGGTGAGTGCACTTTTCCTTTCTGTCGGTCAGATGAAATTCCCAGGTTTTCTTCTCCCATAAAATTTTCTGCTATAGGTGTTCTAGATTTTTTTTTTTTTTTTTTAATTTTTTTTTTTATAATTTTTGTATTTGCTTTTCTTTGATTTCCTTTGATACTCATGTTGATCTCTTTGATGATTATGGTTAGCATTTGATGGAATGATGTGTCATGAATTATTTTTGTACTGGCTATTTTGGAATTCATGACCAATTGATTTTACAACTCTGGTTCATTCTGTACTCCAATTGTTTGATAAAATTCCCCAATGTAAAGACAATGTCATTTTTAAAGAATTTTGGTATAGAGCTTTCATGAAACTTGCTTATTATCATGAGAAAAGCTTAATTTAATCATCACGACTCATTCTTGGACGTGTTGTTGATAGTTCTTAGAGATTTTGGAGTTCACTTGTGAAGTTTATTAATAACTGTAAATTTCAATCAAGCTATTTTGTATTAATCGTGTGATATAAATACATATAGTCATACATTATTTAGTATTGATATTCTATCATCATGCAGAAGAAGTTCAAACTTTAGAGAAGCAAAATGAGCAGATGTGGAGAGAGAGGTCTCAAAACTACAAAAATCCAAAAGGAAATTTCAATGGATGGCTGAAAAATATGTCTGATGATGCTTTCATTTGTGGAAACAATTATACTTTCTACATTGAAGCCTCGCTGCCTAGCTTTCTTTTAGGAGTCCTTTGTTTTACCTTTTGGTTTTCATCTACTAAAGTGAATTTGTTTTTAGACAGCTTTAGTTTGAAAGAAACTACGTTTTGTACTAATGGACTTATTCAAATTTTACTTGGAGCCCATGGAATGTTTAGGAATGGCAACGAGTCGGGTTCGGGCCGGGTTTTTTCATACCCGGACTCGACCTGCGGCCCAAACCCGGCCCGTTTATTAATCGGATTTTTTTTTTCGGGGCCTTAACCTGCCCCAGCCGGGCCCCACGGGCCCCGTCCAGCCATCTGCCTTCAAGGCCCAATCTAAAGGCCCTAAACCTTGACCCAATTAAAAAAAAAAATTCAGGCTTCACATCAGAAATCACAAAATTCATGCTTTCATTTTCCACATTTCAATCACAAATCACCCAAAAAAAAAAAAAATTTATAGAATTAATCAATTATCAAACCAAAAAAATTTACACTTATTGTTTCTTCTGACTTTACTTACACATGTATGTTTCTTTGTGTTCTTGGAATTACACATTAGTAACAACTGTAATAATACATGAGACTGTCATTCAATATATTTTAACAATGTGCCATCCGTATGCCATTGATATTCTATCATCATGCAGAAGAAGTTCAAACTTTAGAGAAGCAAAATGAGCAGATGTGGAGAGAGAGGTCTCAAAACTACAAAAATCCAAAAGGAAATTTCAATGGATAGCTGAAAAATATGTCTGATGATGCTTTCATTTGTGGAAACAATTATACTTTCTACATTGAAGCCTTGCTGCCTAGCTTTCTTTTAGGAGTCCTTTGTTTTACCTTTTGGTTTTCATCTACCAAAGTGAATTTGTTTTTAGACAGCTTTAGTTTGAAAGAAACTACTTTTTGTACTAACGGACTTATTCAAATTTTAATTGGAGCCCATGGAATGCGAATGTTACGGTGTCAACAAAAAACTGTCATGATACTTTCTATTATATTTATTCTCCTTGTAATCATTTTAACTTGGAGCCCATTGAAAGTTATGTACTAATTTTATATGCTTACATTCCAAAGAAAAGCTTTAATGATCTTGTAATGTATAGGTTTTTTGAACTAAAAGAAAGATGCCCTATCTTAATTTAGTTTCTTTGAATTTGAAATCATTTAGTGGAAATGCATATTAACACTTGGTGTGAAATGGTTTAATTTTAGTATGATAACCTTCAAATACATTTAGAAGATTTGTTGAATTCGGTGATTTTTTTTCTTTTCAATAATGGTATATAAAGCATTTTTTTTTTTTAATAATGGTATAGAAAGCAAAGGTGAGAATTGCATTGTAGCAATGAAGCTTAAAATTAACCTAACTCAGCTTTTTATTATGGTTAATGGTTTTGTTTCATAGTCATGAACAAGGGAATTACTGTGTTATTTAAATTGACAACCACATCCAATGAATTCAATAATAGTGGGCAATAAAAACACAAATTCACATTACATATGTATTTTGAAATTACAAGAATTCAAATCTCATTGTTAAAAAACAATGTTACAAGCTAATTATCAACATAATTACAATGACAAAAATAAAATAAAATAACTGGACATATAATAATCTTAATAACTTAATCTGGTAACTCTTCCTAAAAACTAGGAATTTGTTGGCTGAACTCTTATATTAATCCAACACCTCCCTTGGATAAAGGAACCACTCCAACAACAACACCTTCCTTCTTTTGCTGCAAGCGCCATTCACAAAATTGATGTTATTTATCCTCATCATCATTCTTAGCTAGAATGGAGTACCCCTGTTGCTGCATACAACCACCTATTTGAATCATAAATCATAATAGGGGCCAACCACTTAGTGCACATAATTGGTCAGGTATGAATCATCCATAGAGTGCTATCAAAATCTCAAAACAAAGATAAGCTGCACTTCACAAAATTATATAACCAAAGAGGCCTTATGACATCAAATGGGTTGCAATAGCGATTATTAAAAAAAAAAAGGGGGGGGGGGGGGGGGGGTTGTAATAGCATTACAGAGTATAGACTAGTCTCTAGGAAGATTGATAGCATAAAACACAATCCAAACAAAAATGACAAAAAGAAAAGTGAAAAATAATGTTTAATTGACATAATATAGAATAACACATCCCATCAACTGATTTCAACATCACATTAACATGAATACAAAGGCCACAAGAATTTTAGACTAAATTACAGCTTGTATACCTACCTGCCGGGCTCTTCAAGAATTACTGCATTTTTTATTCGGCCAAAAATAAAATAAGGATTCCTATAATTTGTTTTTGATTAAATCATCCTAACATGACAACTCCTTTTGATATTTTATGTGTGTCGAATATCAACTTGCTAATTCCAGTAATAATCTCACAAGTACAGAAATGCTTTAAATAAAAGAAGTTACTAAAGCAATAATAGATTCACTGAAAACCAGCAAATACTTCATTAGTTCACTCAAAGAAACAAAAAATTTTACAATCCAACCAATGTATGCGTTTATTGGTTTATCTTAGAAAGTTGGACAAAGTCTGTACGACAAGGGTGCGGGTAATGAGCTCTATCTAAATTGTGGTATCAAAACAAAACAGTAACCGCAAGAGCCAATAAGGAAAAAAATTGCAAATCAAAATCACATTGCAACCTAAACCCCCAGTTAGTTTCTGCTGTTAACTGTCATGTCATCTTACTGACATGTTTTTTTTTTTTTTTTTTTGCCAAATAAGTTCAAAACGACACCATTGCAATGGAAATGAAGTGATGACTTGGTACAGGTTAAACGGCACTGTTTTGCCCAAAGAAAAAACAAACAAAATCTGCTAGGACACCGTTTTCCCACCAAAAAGAAAATCTCAATTTCGTAAAACTAAACCCACGAACCCAACCCTTGCCTTCCTAACCCTTATGAACCTAGACCACCACATCGGCTCTGCAACTAGCTCTTGCATCCTGAACCCAGACGTGAGTAAGTTCATCGAAGGCTCCAGGTCAGCTCCAAGGCGGCAACAGCGGCAGCGACGGGTACGGCCAAGCCAACAGTTAGGGTATTTCTCTTCTCTATGGCTCTCTTTCTCTCTCTCTTTTTGGATTTTTCTTGCAATTGCTGGATTGGAATTTTGGGTTTTTTATTGGGTTTGCTGGGGCTTTTGTTGTTTGGGTTTGTTGAGGTTTTTATTCAATTTTTTTTGTTTGGGATTTTTTTGCTGGATGCACAGAATGTTTGGGGTTTTTGTTAAATTTTTGGGTGATGGATTTGTTGCTAGAACTCTTTATATGTGTGTGATTTAAACTCATTTACTTTGCTTTTGGAACTTTGAGTGTGTTTATGGTGGAGTTTGTTTCTCTTTATTTTAATTTTTTTGGGTTTTGTAGCACTTTGATACTGTTTTTTCTATGTATTGGGATCCCATTATGTTTGATGGATCACTCAGAGAATAGGGGCTGAATTATACTATCTTATATATCTGTATTTACGGTCAACTTTGAAGTCTATTTTTATTACATATGTAGCTGCATGACATCATTTGATTGTCTTTGTATTGATTGTGACATTCGTATTGACCAGGGGCTATTTTTTCATGCTGATGCTGGTTGGGAAAGCAAAACAATGAGATTTTTTTTGGTTCAAATGGGCAGCAATTTCTAATGCAGAAGCAAAAGCCAGTGCCTATCAAAATGCTGAATCCAAAATTTGAGGAGAGGTAATTTTCTTTCCCTTGCTTTTAACCACATGTTAAAACTTTGTTGCAATAGATAATGTTACTTGTAATAACTGGTTGGAACTGAGAATTTGTCATGTCGTCTTGCAGCTTTGTTAAGGGTAGAGATTATGATCCAGATCGTGAACAGGCTGAGAAGAGAAAGTTGCAGAAACAAGTAAAACATGAAGCTATGGGGGCAGCTCGTCAGTTGCGGAAAGACGCATTTTTCTTACTTGAGGTTAAGGAAAAAGAAAGAGCACTTGGGAGAAAGAAAGAGCAGAGAAGTATGAGAAGGCATTAGCTTTCCTTCAAGAACAAGAACATGGTATAAAATCTGGACAATTAGGAAAAGGCAGGAAGAGGGGACGATGAAGCTGACTTCTGAATCTTGTATTACATGCTATCATTATTTAGGTGGTGTTTAGGTATACATAATATTCTTGGAATTGAATTGAATTGAAGTCTTGGAATTGGAATCAAAGGCACAATTTTGATTTTGTTGTATAATTATTGCTAACTTAAGAAATTATACGCAAGTTTTTCCCTTCTCATATTAATTTCATTGTATTATAAGCAACGTAAGTGTTGGCTGCTGTCCCTCACGCTCATTGCATATTTTTTAAGTGTACAAATTAGAGCCTTAAAGTGCTGCACCTAAAGCAACGCATCCAATGATTGCTTTCAAACATCTACCCAGATTATCGAGAAACCCCTCCAATTCCCTATCATTGTCTTGCATCTAAATCAAAATTGAAGAATTATTAGAGGAATCAATGGAAGAGGGATCTTATCCCAAACAAAATGTCACACCAAGCTCAATAATTTGTTCCTGCTAGATTGATTTATGTTTTAAACAGGCTGAAGCTAGTTGTAAAAGCTTTCTTGGTTGATTTTTTCCCTTGACACGTGATTAATCATCATGGAACATTCGTCCAAACTCTTCTTCATCCTTTTCAGCTTAATCCTAACTAGTTCAGCATTATAAGCATCCCTTTTCCTCACTGTTTTGATACACCTCTCACTTTAAGGTTCAAAAGGAGCATACAGTTAACTGCTCCAAGTCTTTTTCAGCAACACAAGCATTGGTCTCCTGGTATTCTCCTCATAGGCAGCATTTTACACAAACATCTGAATCTTCCAAACCCGTGAGCCTTAACGTAACACTGATGCTAGTGAATCTTCCAACTTCATATCAGAACTCTTAACAGTATCCCTATGCTCACCCAATGAGAAAAATTCTAACAATGGATCTAAGACCCTAATTTGAATTCTGTCCAAAAAATTAAAAAGAAACTTATAAATCATGACTGATCAATAATAACATGTTACCTAGTAATTGTGCAAACTGCAAACACAAGAGCCTGATAACTTTTCTTACAATAGAGGCATTTTCCTGAGGTAACAGACAGACAACTAACCATTAATACTACCTCAGGTAAAATAAAGAACAGTACTGATCAAACCACTGTACATAAGATCTCCCGGTATTCAAAGGTTTGAGCATTAAAAAAAACTAGGATCTGAATCCAAACTAATTATGGATCTTATCAAATATTACTGAACTAGGATCCATATCATCGCCAAAAAAAGACCTCAAGAAAAAATAATTATATATGCAACCAAACCAGAAAGGAAGGCAAACTAACTTCATATCCATATTATGAAAAGCCAATATAAAATCTAATATAAAAACTAGAAACAAAACATCATTGGCATCAAAGCCAAGTCCAACATAAAAATAATCAAAAGATTCATTCGTAATACCAAATATTCAAAAGATGTATGGAAATCTTAAAAATCATGATAAGTTCATTAACTTCATGAAGCTATAAATATTATACCTTTATTTCTATAGTACAGACTTGTGTAGCAGGAATACGGACAATTTTCTCTGCTTCCTTGTCAAATACCACAAATATTGTGCTGTCACTTTCATCCTTGACATGTAATTCTAATCTGTACCTGAAGTTTTTGGCAAATGTGTAAGTTTCTACAATATATATTTTATATGTAATATATTTTAATCTGTTTCATAAACTAGAACTAACCTTATTGTTGGAAAAGAAAATTCTTTCTTGCAACTTTCACACCAAAATGTAGATCCAATTGTTTTAGCCTTTTTATGACAATCAGTGCATGAAATATAATGTCATCCATTTTTAGCATTTACCTTTTTCATGACAGCCATACAATAGAAAATCGCTTCCTAAGTAATTTTTTTTATTAGTATATTACATGAAACTTTGTCATTAATCAAATACTTATTTAGATCTTTAACTTACCTGGGATTTTGATTGCTCAAGAAATTTTATAATTTCGTGTATTGTCCTCTTATTTTTTACCACTTCTTCAGAATCCCAGTGGATGTAATCCTGCTGATTATCCAAGTTGATGTAAACCTTTGTTGCATAGGTGGAAGACAATGAAAGTTGGTCTTATTACATAAAAAGAAAAGTTAATAGTCAGCATAGCATTTAACTGAACCATAAAAATAATAAAGTCATCATTACATAATAAAGTTTGTTTTGTGACATACAGTTACTGAGTACATTGCACTCGTATTATTTGTACATGATTGGCTGCTCAACAGATTGATTCCAAGGACCAAGCTCCAGCTTTGAAAAAAGATTAATTGTTGGTTGAGATTCAAAGAGTGAGAAAAGGAAATTAAAGCTCCCAATATGTAAAGGAAATAATTGGGTAGGCCAAGCCATGAGAGGTCCCAATAACAACAATGAAAGGACAAGAGACTTAAACAATATCTATTATCACAATGACCCCACTCTCCCTGATATGTATCCATGATTTTAGGGCATTTAGAATTGCAGACCAAGATTAGGTGTGCAGAGGGAAAGAACATTTAAGATGAAATAAATAAGGAATGAGATAAGTTTGAAGAAAGAACTGTATTGGGTTGTAAAGTGGTCATAGAGTCAGAACAAAATAGACTCTCACATCCAAGTGCCCTACTGCCTCTTTCTTTAGTACAAAGATGGGGCCAGCAATTTTATGATTTCAGCAATTAATCTTTGATATCATGGTGTGTCGTTATCAAATACAGATGAAAAAAAAAAAGTTTTAACATTGAGATTGATTGTCATTAAAAGCATTCTGCATAAGACCTATTACTTAGTGTTTCACAAATAAAAATGTATATAATGTCATGTCATTTCAAGAAAACAAATAGAAAGGATATATGCCACTCACAGCAATGGTGAAAAGCATACTTTTTAACCAAAAAGAAAAAAGAAAAGAAAAGCATACTCTTTTAACCAAAAAAGAAAAAAAAGAAAAGAAAAGCATACTTCCACTCCTCTCAATATTACTAGCTTAAAGTTTATAACAGTACATTTTTATCACATGGTCCCTATCCAAAAAAAAAATTATCACATGGACAGAATCTAAGAGTGTTAACATACAAATGTTCTCTTTTCTTATAAATATAACTACTAAATTGATCACAATTTTGGCACATCGACATAGAATCTACCATTTTTGATCCAGAAGAAAAATTGAACTCGCTAAAAACCAAAAAGTATCACCAGTTTCACTCATCTCTCAACCTGATACATGAGATAAAATCTATAAGATAGTGAGAAAACAAATAATTGTAAGGATGAAATAATTTCCAAACATGGTCCCAGTCCATGTTATAATAGTAAGTAGTGAAAAGAATCCTTTCTGCTAGTGCTGATAGAAAGAGTAGGGTTCTGGTAGTGCAAGAAACTTAATGAAGAAGTCTCTACAGGTAGTTATTTGTCAAGTTATCCATTTGAATAGCAATTTGGCCTAGTAGACAACAACAAAAATAGCATATTTTCAAGTGTTATTAGTGTGTGATTCATTATAGTGTCCCCATGCTTTGATCAATAAAGTTCTTGAGAACCTAACAGTTACTCTTAACAGAAGAAAACATGTAGATCCACAAAATACAGCATTAGTACTGCCTTGTACAAGGCATTTTTTGGAGGATAGAGGAACATCATTCCTCATTTTACAGGTGTTTTGAAATGTATGCTCCATCTCAAAGCCTCGTACAAATGTTATTGAAACAAAACTTGAACTCTTATAACAACTTTTCCAAACCCAAGTAGTAGCAGATTGTATATTGTCCATTTCCACCCCTTCCTGTCCTTACTACTAAACTAAGCTGCGAAGATTATTTTAATCAAATTTTTTACCTCAGTGTGAGAAGAAACATTAGGAGTTCATTGGCATGCTAGGTAATGTAGCCCAACTATAAGACTTTAGGCTCCAGAAGCAGGGCATGGTGTAAAATTGCAATCATATCAAGCCCCGGGAAGTGGCCCAACAAGCTTCAACAACAGGACCAAGCATGGAAATTTGAGATTTCTCTCAACTCATTTTAAAACCAATAAAATACTTAGTGTGTGTGTGTGTGTCTCGGGGGGGGGGGGGGGGTGGGAAGGAACAGAAGTTGAAAAAAAAAAAATTTGGTCTGTACTGTCCAGAAATTCTAAGAATATCAATTTGGAGTTCTCCAAAGTTAAGGAGCTAGTCAAATCTTATGAAAAATGGGTATGGTCCAATCAGCTTTCCGGATTACTAAATGATCTTTTTCCTTTGATGGGGAATATCATTGTTTTATATTGGGAAAAATTTAGGTACAAATACAATTACATAGGTGTTGTACCTTAAGTTCAACTACATGTTGTTTCTATCTTTATCTCACCCAAAAAAAAAAAAAAAAAAGAAGAAATCAATTACATGTTGCATTGAAGATTTCAATGTAGTACAAACAATGATATCTTTTCGAATGACAATTAAATTCAACCATGTGACTTATTAGCCGATATATATGTATACTCCCGCTTCCTCCCCGTCAATCCAAATAAGCATTAATAACAATACAAAGTAAGCCAATGGTTGCGCCTCATCTGCAAGAGATTTCATGACCACCTTGGAATCACCTTGCAAAATACCTTGGTTAATACCAACTTCCAAGGAAAACTCCAAGGCTCAGGCAGTAGCTACTGCTTCCACCTCATCTAATTGATTAATTTGATAAAATATTATTAATTTATTTTAAATACACAAAATTTGTCCTTAATCTATTCAATACAGAGGAAATTATCTCATAAAAAATGTTTATACTCAAAAAATGGATCTACAAATATGTGAGCCCAGTACATGCAAGAGGCTCTACTAATGATTCAATATAGACAAAGTTTGCTTCCATCTAATGCTCCAGATGGGACACGATGTATGATAGTAAACAATGAAAAGAAAGCTTTTGATAGTGCTGATGGAAAGAAAGAGTAAGGTTCTGCCAAGAGCCAGGGATCTTCATGCAGAAAAAGAGTTATTTGTAAAGTGATGCATTTCATAGCAATTAGGCAAAGTAGACAACAATGAGAATAGCATCTTTGCAAGTGTTAGTGTTATAAATTTTAATATCCCCATTTTTTTTTATGTATGAGAATTCTCAAGCACCTAACAACTCTCAACAGAAGAAAATATATAACTACACAACATACAACACTAGTACTGCCTTGTACAAAACCTATTTTGGAGGACAGAGGAGCATTAAATCTCATGCACATGTTTTGTGAAATTTATGCTCCATTTCAAAGCCTGGAACACAAGATATTGAAACAAAATTTGAACTCTTATAATAACTTTTCCGAACCCAAACAGGAGCAAGTTCTATATCGTCCTTTTCTCACCTCCATGTTCTCGCTACTAAACTAAATTGCAAAGACTAGCTAAAAACAATGTAACTTCATTGAACTTTTGACCTCAATGTGTGAAAAAAACATTGGAAATTCATTGACATGGTTGGTATTATAGCCCAACAATAAGGTTTTGGACTCTAGAAGCAGAGCACAATGTAAAATTGCCAACCTTGTTGGGCCAAGAAAGTGGCTCAACAAGCTTTAACAATAGGACTAACCATGGAGTGACAAGGTGACTCCCAGGATTTGAGATTTCTCCCACTCATTTTAAACCAATAACTTTGTAAGGGAAGACAAAGAATGAAATGTTACAAGGTACAAAAATTTAGAAGTCTACTGTACAAAAATTCTAAGAATATGAAAAGAAATGATAAAAAGTTATTACTTCCTTGCACGTTGAAGAAGAATCTCTAATAATAAAAATGAATTAATGGCCTTTTGGAGAAGGAAATTATGAGGCTAACCCTGTGGGCTTGGCCCAACAAAGCTAGAGTCCAAAGACCGCGACCCCCCATAGGGCAAGAGTCGAGCCTAGTAATCCTCCATCAGATTCTTTCTAACAAGGGCCTAGCTCTCCTGACAAGTTAACCAAACAAAGCTCAAAGTTGCACCACACAAGTTAACTCAATAGCTATCTATCTTCCACATACTTTCGTTAAACTAAGCCATGCAAAATCAGCCCAATTTTAGGAACTTAAAAAGACTCAAATCAATAAAACTTCGAAAGTCTGCTACATCAATCATTTTCTCAAATTAATGGGGAGCTACTCCTATCTAAGACAATACTCTTTGTTCATCTCAACTGTTTTACTAGGGGAGTAGCCGAAGGAAGTGAACAATCAAACACATTTTTTAAGAAGTAAATAATGAATTTTGTTAAAGAAGAGGAGTGCGCAAAATCTAGAGCTTGCATATTCTATAGAGACAGATTTTATTGGAAAATAATCACTTACAATGGAATAATTTCCTTTGGGTCATTATCACCCGTATAATAAAATCAAATGGCCCCAAAATGGGCTAAGAATTCTGTTCAATGCAAGAAGAGCCAAAAAAATGAAAGTAGATGAAAATGAAGTAATTTTAAACCACATCTGCTCCAAATAGACTACTAGAAATCTTTATAGAGATGTCATACGCCAATCATCATAAAGGATCACAGCAAAGGCAAATTCAAAAATTTTGATGTTATCGTAATGAAAGAAAAGAAAATGTAATCAAGTCATGTGCAATATTTCATATTCCACATATGCATAGCAAGGCTACAAAGAAAACTATAGCAGACTACATTTGATTATCATTTTGCATAATCCAGAGGAAAATCTGCTTGCCTAGTAAAAATTTGTGACTAATGGTCTTGATTTCCCAAGGATTGAGGAGAAGCACAACCCAATTATCATAGAAGTCTAGAACAAGACGAGTCAAACAACTTGCTTTAGCCTTCCTTGAATATTAATCCAAACCATGGTGCATTAATCTGAGCCACATTTGGAGTAACAAACCTGCACACATAACCAAGTATTTATTCTAATACATGCCTAAAAAAAACTATTAAATCTTCCCCCAACCACATAGTCAAACATATAATAGCATTCATGGAAGTATAAGACACCTCAACAACCAATTCAGAGCACAATTTGATGATTATGATTCTTCCAGATAAACCCACAAGATGGCAAAATAGGTGAATCTATACATTGAGCAACCTCTAACACTATAGGTATCAATAGACCAACAATTCAACAAGCTGCATAAGGAATGCTGCAATCCATGAAGATCAAGTTTAGAAGCCATTTTTATTTAGTATCAAGTTTCAATAGTTCGCAATTAATTTGATATTTAAAAAAGGTATGACTAAGAGTTCATTGACTCAAGCCATATGGGGGCACTTTCTCTTTTTCTTCAAATTTTACAAATAAATGGTTAATAACATTCCTTTATAGCCTATTTTCAAACAGAATCAAGGATTAGATAAGAATACCATTAATATAGTACAAAAGTATCCAGACGACCTAAAAATAACCAAAGGCACAGTAACACAATCTGCAATTTAAATTTTTCCAAAGTAGGATATCAAATAAAAATCTACATATGGCCAAAAATGAAATAACACATAAAGAGAGGCCTACACTAAGCATCTTGTTAACTTGTCCAGAATAGTGTCACCCCTAAGGCTAAACATCATAAAAACCATCATAAAACAAAGATCCCTATCTTAGTTTCCCTAGCCTTTGCTTCATAAATAGAGTTCAGCGGTCACATTGCTATTTTGATTGGTAAATACTAATTGCTTACACTTCAGATTAGACCCACGACTTCAGCATCCATCCCTTGTTTATGAACCGCAAAGAAGAAGCCCTTGCATGACAAACCTATTTCCTCTCTCATTGTTGATCTGAAAAGGTTTTGTGACATTGTGAGGAATGAGAACTCTCAGGCTTTGAGTCACTCTGGTAGAGTAAAAGCACTGGCTGTGATTCTTGAAACAGGCATAAAGGGAGATATTAGTGATAATACGGCTGATTTTATTCATAGAAAGAATGTTTATGTTGCCAGTAAGTACCAAAAGGCACCTGCAAAAAGCTCCTCAGTTATGTCTTTGAAGCGTATAAGGACACCATTGTTATTTTACTTTCAACCTGTGCTATACTCTCTTTGCCTTAGGTATAAAACAGCATGGCTGGAAAGATGGGTAGTATCATAGTGGGAGTATTATCATTGCTACCATTCTGGTTGTTGCTATTTCTGCTGTTTGTAACTTCAAGCAATCCAGGCAATTTGAGAAGCTCTCCCAACAAGTAGAGACATCAGGACGTATTAAGGGATGGGCGGCACCAACATATTTTAATGCACTTGTTGGTATTGTCATTGGCTATTACTATACTTTGGCTTACTTTGTGAAGTGCATGTTGATTATGTGTTTCACAATCTGGGTCAGACATAACAATCTGCATTGACAAAACAAGCACCCTTACATTAAACGAGACCAAAGTAACAGGATTTTTCCTTTAAATAAGCAATGAGGAAAGCTAAGTAATATTTAAAATATAGATTCTCAATCGCTTGTAAAGATTTTTGGGAGCCCTTGCTATTTTTGATATGAATATCAATGAAATCTAAAATCCATGTTGAAGACTTTAAGTCAAAGAATTTAGAGAAAAATAGAAGTGGAGTATTGGTGAAGAGGAAGAGTGAGAAGGCTATTCGATACTACTACACGGGAGCTCCAGAGACTAAGGGATATAAATTCAAGAAACTGATTTGAGCTAGCCTTTAACATGACATGATGATAGAAAGAAAAGTTATCCCCCGCTTAATTCATTAAATAAGACCAACCCTATGACAAATTAATTACCTACTCCGAATTAATTATTTGTTTTACCAAGTATGAAAAAGTGATACTAAAGTTCAAAGGTAAAGTCATTCTTCCTTGAACTTTCTTAGGCATACAGTTGGAGAAATAAAAGACAAACATGATCGAATATAAAATTCATAGATTCAACTAGACAAGAAGTAATAAATATCATTAGTCTCAGAAGTTCATTACAAAACTCAAACTTTAGAAAATCAGAGAACTTGCTCCAACCTGACTAACCATAATATTAGTCTACATTTGATCTTACTTATATGTTGTCATATGTAACAAATCAGCAATATGGAGAGCCTTAAATCATACTAACTAAACTCACAATGAAGAAAATGTAAACCAAACTTGGAGCAAAGTGACCACTTGATTACTCCCATATGATCGAAACCAAATTACAATACCAACAATTACCTTAGGGAAAACACACACTAAACAGTTTCATGCAAAAGTTACAAGAAACGCATTATTTTATTGCATAGGAAATTGTCTGCCATCTTTTCATCAGTTGCATAATTGGTATAGAAAGATGATTAATTGTCAATAAACCAGACTGTAACAAGAAGAAATTATCAAAGTTCTCAGTTCCCAAGGTTTTGTAACAATGCTCAAGTCATATTACATCTAGGTAGAATAGTATCTAGCAAGAGAACAACAATACCCCAAAAGGAAGATGAAGATTTATTTCTTCCTAAGTAGAATATTAAAAAAAAAAATTGAAATTACATGTGTCCCATCCTGAACACCTTATCTAAGGCAACAGGGGCAATACAAGTTAGGCAAAGGGAGGCCAAGGTGGCTGTTGCCTCCCATAGGAATGAAGTTTTTTATATTTCTTATATGTATATAGATAATCCTTTGTATTGTACATCCCAATTCTTCTAATTTAATACAATGGTCCCCTTAGTTTTTGCAAATATCACAAACACTTAATTCCATTCAAAAGTCACAGGTTTTGATAGTATTAACATAAAATGTATAATACAACAGAAAAATTATTGGTCTTTATTAGAGAATTTTTACTTTCCTTATAAAATATATTTTTAGACATACCTTATTTAAAATATGCATATATTTTCCTCAAATAAAGAAGTTATTGTCCCCTAAAAAAAATCCCAGGTTATATTATAAACAAAAACAAGAAAAAAAAATAAGTTTATTCATTAGAGAGGCAGACAATATGCATATAATTGGCCTCAGTAAGGTAGCTAACCAAGAAGAGAGTAATTTAAGAATGTATCATCAACCTTTTATAAAAATATTCCACTAACTTAAAGCAACAATATTTCTTTTAAGCTAACCACTATCCATGATGTTGGTTGAAATCATAGACATTATGTAAAAAGAAATGAACAGAAAATTAAACTGAAAATCCCACAGCATGCAATTTTTAATAGATGAAATGAGAGAACATTTTTTGCTCTAATACTCTAAATCTTCTTACTCTAGACATATTTTAAACTCAAAGTATCAGAGATGAAGTGCAGGATGGCTGATCATGCATGTCATTGAAGCAGTCACAATCGGTAGTGGCAATTCCAGAAGGTCTGCCTCTAGCTGTTAATCTGACATTTGGCACATTCTACAAAGGGCTTGATGGCAGATCACACCTTGGTTCATGAATCTTCTGCTCGTGACACAACGGACTCAGCCACAAAAAAATCTGCACTCACAAAACAAGCACCTGACAGCACATGAGATGAAGCTAACAGAATTTAGCTCGGAAAAGAAGCAATGCAAGAATGTACTTCCTAAGAAAAAGCATCAAATGTTCTTGATCTAACCAGATTTTTAAATGAAGATGAAGCCAAAGCCAAAGCAGAATTTGGCTTGCAAGCTGGATTTACAATGAAGTTTTCTGCAATTCAAACAAAACAATCTAAAAGATAAATACTCAACAATAAGCTAACAAAATAAAGAGTATCTTTAGAGGAGATTCATCCAACTACAAAAAAGAAAGAGAAATAGCAATCCAATTTGATATGGAAGAATTATGACTGGTACCATGAGCTTAACCCGTCAGCTTCTGCTCTGGCTGACGGGTCAAGTTGTGACGTAAGCTAAACAATGAAATGCATGCTGACTAAAACCAAGACAAAACCGACGGGCTGAAGTCCCAAGTCTAATTGACGGCAATTGGAAGACCCTAGGCTACTGAACGAAGTGTGAAGCTGACACTAAGCTGAAAGGAAGGGTAGGCTGACGGTTTAGAATCTGACGGCTCCACGCAGACCATAACTTGGTCACCACGCATGGGTTTTAGGGAGATTGCTTGCATTCCACACCCAGTATCAGAGTCCTATAAGGAAAGGATTCCGCAATCTACGCGCATAAGGATTCCTATAAGGAAAAGACTTCTACTCCAAAAAAGAAAGGTCCACCCTTTACTACTATAAAAGCCCCAATACCCTCATAGGCCGAGGTACGCATAATTAACCCCTCTCTAGCACTCTAGAGTTGAAAGAAGTTCTAACTTGACCTTCGGAGGGTATTTGGCCGGCACCACACCGGTGCCCTCTGCGAGGTCCTTTTCTTGTTTATTGTGCAGGTGTTGTCTTTGAGCATACACGCGTCGTGCAACTCACTGGTGAGATTTTCGGCATCATCAGTTGGCGCCGTCTGTGGGAAACGCTTTTAAGTGACTAAGCCACACTCGTTTCCCGGACAAAAAGGGTTGCATGGTACTCACTCGCTCAATGGCAACTACTAATGATGTACAGGGAGAGGAACCGCCCACGACTGCCCTTGAGAGGCAAGTTCAGACTCTCGGTGCCGCCGTGGAGCGTCTCACCAAACGAAACCTCGACTTGGAAGAACAGCTGCGCCAGAAGGATACAGCACCAAATGGCCAGCCAGAAGATCAGGAAGGGACTAGCGCTCCAAACAGGAATCAGGAGAGACCCGAGGGCAGCCACGCCCCAAGCAGGCCGGAAAGGCAGCATGTGAGCATGCCATCCCTCATGGATGCGACTCCACCACATATTGCCGCTGAGATGCAAGCAATGAGGGAACAGATGGAGGTCATGATGAACGCCCTCAAGGGGAGAGTCTCTAGCGATCTCGACGATCTAGTCAACCGTACCGATTCTCCCTTCACTATGGCCGTGAACTCTTTCCCCCTGCCCCACAAGTTTCGCATGCCAAATATAGAAAGCTATGACGGGGTGAAGGATCCTTTGGATCACCTGGAGACTTTCAAAACCCTGATGCATCTTCAGGGAGTGGCAGATGAGATTATGTGCAGGGCCTTCCCCACAACACTCAAAGGCCCCGCAAGGATATGGTTCAGCCGACTGACGCCCAACTCTATCAGCACCTTTAAGGAGCTAAGCGCCCAATTCACTACACACTTCATTGGCGGACACAGGTATAAGAAGTCCACGGCATGCTTAATGAGTATCAAGCAAAGAGAGGACGAGACGTTACGATCCTACATAACGCGCTTTAATAAGGAAGCGCTATCGGTTGACGAAGCCGACGACAAAATACTTGTAGCAGCCTTCACCAATGGGCTGCGGAAGGGCAAGTTTTTGTTCTCTCTATACAAGAACGACCCAAAGACCATGTCGGAAGTGCTCTACAGGGCAACTAAGTATATGAATGCTGAGGACGCGTTGCAGGCCAGAGAAGAGAAGCCAAGAAAAAGGGAAAGGCAGGAGGATGCGCGACCAGACCAAGGAAGAAAGAGGCCCAGAACAGGAGACCGAAGAGACGAAAAGCGTTCCAAGCCTCCGGGGGAAAGATTCACAAGCTTCACCCCGCTTACCGCCCCAATAGATCAAGTCCTAATGCAGATTAAGGACGAGGGGGCGCTGACCTTCCCTGGAAAACTAAAGGGGGATCCTAACAGGCGCTCCAAAGACAAGTACTGCCGCTTTCATCGAGACCACGGCCATGACACCGCCGATTGTTACGATCTGAAACAGCAAATCGAGGCCCTTATAAGGCAAGGGAAATTGCAGAAGTTCGTAAGCAAGGAAAGAGCGGATCCAGCACTCCCAGAACACCCTCCCCGACGAGACAATGACCGTCCAAGACCTCCCATTGGTGACATACGGATGATTGTAGGAGGGATCGCTGCCAGACCTTCAAAAAAGGCTCGAAAGACATACCTCCGGATGATCCAAAACGTCCAGTTGGCGGGACCAGAGCAAAATGTAGCCCGTAGGGAAAGCCCCGTTATCGGTTTCTCGGAAGAAGACGCGCGACGCCTTCACCACCCGCACGACGACGCGCTTGTTGTCAGCCTACGGGTAGGGGACTACAACTTGCATCGGGTATTGGTCGACAATGGCAGCTCGGCGGACATCTTGTACTACCCAGCGTATCAACAGATGAAAATCAGCAAGGAACAACTAGTCCCGACGAACGCCCCACTTGTCGGTTTTGGGGGTGCAAAGGTGTTTCCGTTAGGCACGGTCACGTTGGCTGTGACAGCAGGCGACTACCCCCAGCAAATCACAAGGGATGTAACATTCCTCGTGGTTGACCATTCATCCGCCTATAATGCTATCCTAGGGCGACCCACCCTCAATGCGTGGAGGGCGGCAACTTCAACATATCATTTGATGATCAAGTTCCCAACAGAACACGGGGTCGGAGAGCTACGTGGAAATCAGATCGCCGCACGCGAATGCTACGTAGCCATGATGGAAATGGATGACCACCTCCATACCATGAACATAGAAGAGCACCGGAGTGCAACGGAGCCAGCCGAAAGGCTTGAGAAGATACCTTTGAATGACTCCGTACCTGACCAGACAACAAGGATTGGGACCCTCGCAAGTCCCGCCACTCGGCGAACGCTTGCAGCATTTCTCAAGGAGAATCGGGACGTATTCGCCTGGAGTCACGAGGATATGCCCGGAATAGATCCTTCCGTCATGGCACATAGGTTGAATGTATCACCATCCTTTCCGCCCATCCGGCAGAAAAAGCGGGTCTTCGCCCCAGAACGAGATCAAGCAATAGCCGAAGAAGTCCGCAAGCTGCGAGAGGCAAATTTTATTAGAGAAGTCTACTACCCCGATTGGCTAGCAAACGTAGTGATGGTCAAGAAAGCTTCCGGGAAATGGAGAATGTGTGTAGACTTCACCGATCTAAACAAAGCATGCCCAAAGGACAGCTACCCCCTCCCGAGAGTCGACACTCTAGTAGATTCCACGGCTCAACACCAGCTGTTAAGCTTCATGGATGCTTTCTCCGGCTACAACCAAATTAAAATGCACGGTGAAGATCAAGAAAAAACGTCCTTTGTAACCAGCCAAGGCCTGTTCTGCTACAAGGTAATGCCGTTTGGTTTAAAAAACGCAAGAGCAACTTACCAAAGGCTTATGAACAAGATGTTCGCACAGCAGATCGGGAGGAACGTCCAGGTATATGTCGACGACATGTTGGTCAAAAGTCGGAGGGAAGAAGATCATTTAGAAGACCTCAGGGAAACATTCGACACCCTTCGCTCCTACAATATGAAGCTTAATCCGGAAAAATGTGCCTTTGGGGTGACGGCAGGAAAATTCTTAGGATTCATGGTATCCCAGAGAGGCATCGAGGCCAACCCGGACAAGATCCAGGCTATAATGGAAATGGCACCACCTAAAAATGTAAAAGAGGTGCAAAGCCTCGACGGCAAGATAGCGGCACTGAACAGGTTCGTCTCCAGAGCAACAGACAAGTGCTTACCATTCTTCCGCACGTTAAAAAGGTCTTTCGAGTGGACCGATGAATGCCAGCGAGCGTTTGAAGAATTAAAAGCTTACCTTTCTTCCCCACCGTTGTTGAGTCCCTCACAACCAGGAGAAGAACTATTTCTATATCTTGCTGTTTCTTCGGCCGCAGTCAGCGCCGCCTTGATCAGAGAAGAAGGGAAAATACAAAAGCCCGTGTACTACATTAGCCGGGTGTTGCACGGGGCTGAAGAAAGATATCCACCCATGGAGAAGCTTGCTTTCGCGCTAGTTACAGCGGCACAAAAACTGAAGCCGTACTTTCAAGCTCACACAATTATTGTCTTAACCGACAGGCCGTTACGACGAGCAATGGGTAGCCCGGACGCTGCCGGACGCCTGACACTATGGGCAGTAGAACTGAGCGAGTTCGACATCCAATATCGCCCGCGCACTGCTATCAAGGGACAGGCTGTGGCAGATTTCATAGCAGAATTCACAAACTGCGAAGATAAGGGGGCAGAGGAATCCCCGCAGTGGAGCATGCATGTGGACGGATCCTCCAACAGACAGGCCGGCGGAGCTGGCATCGTACTACAGTCACCCGAAGGAGACACGGTAGAGTGCATGGTCCGCCTCACATTCCTCACTACCAACAACGAGGCAGAGTATGAAGCTCTGATAGCAGGGCTCGACCTTGCGAAAGCAGCAGGAGCCGAGAAAGTAATCATTTACTGTGACTCCCAAGTCATAGTTAACCAGATAAGCGGGGAATACGAATGCAAAGGCGAAAGAATGAAGAAGTATCTAGAGCAAGCAAGGAGGAGAATGAACGAGCTGGAAGTCAGAATTGCGCATGTTAGGTTCTAAAGATTTAGGATTTTATGTATTTAGAACTCTAATATGTAGTGTTGGCAAACCATGATCAAAACAGGTTGTTTAGTCTTGTTTAGGCTTGCTCAAAGTATGTTTATTTGTAAAACTGGAATCGAGTGATTGCAGATTTATTGGACTAAATCTGTAAGGCTCGATCGATCGAAAATTAGACTCGATCGATCGAACCACGTACAGATTTATTTTTCTGCAAAGTTCCAGTTCAGCCCAAACTCTATTTAAACGTCTTGGGGTTCAAGTAAAACACTCCTATATATAAGGAAAACCCTAGAACGTTTTTGGGACTTGGAAGAGAGAGAGATTAGAGTGCCTCTTGTGCCTCCTTTTATTTTTAGGGTTTTGTACCCAAACCTCTCTAAGTCTTTGTTGCTCATATTTGCTGTTTATGTGAATCTCTTGTGAGATCCTTGAGGAGCTTTCCTTCACATAAACTTAGGGTTTTTAAGGTAGAGATTATTTCAACATCTTGATGATCAACAAGGTTGCTACCATTGGAGATTAAAAGAAAAGCAAGCGGGGAGCTTGTAGCTGATTGAAGAATTCAAGAAAGAAGTAGTCCGTGGATTCGGAGCCTGCGCGTGGTCGTGTCAGGAAGTTCTACTAGTGGGTAGCATTAGGAAGTCGAGCGGGGAGCTTGTAGTCCTTTTGTACGAACTTCAATTCTTTCATAGTGAATTCAGGTTAGCCTTGAGGATCGGTGGGTCAAATCCTCCCCAGGTTTTTACCGTGTGGTTTCCTGGGTGATCATATCTTGTGTTATTTATTTTCCGCTGCATTATTATTCTTGATATGATTGTTTGATTGTTTTAACCTAGAATTGCTTAATTTGACTAAGTAACAACTTGGCTAATTAATCTAGGCTACGCAATCTGTGTGTTTAAGGGGTCTAAATTTCTAACAAGTGGTATCAGAGCGGGTAGCTCTTCTTGTTGTAGATCTTTTGATCTAAGAGCTGATCCTTGACCCCTGTTGTCATGGATAATTTGAAGTGTCTTTCTGATCATATTTCTGCTCATGCTTCTGCTGATTTTATTGATGCCTATGATGTTTTGAATAAAAAAGACACTATTGTTTCTGTTGATTTTTTTGATGCTTTTGAAACTCTTCGTAAGGAATTATCTAAATCTTTGAAAATTGCTAAGAAATTTAAAGAAGAGTTAAAATTGGCTAATCTTGAAAAAGAGGAATTGTTTGTTAGATTAGATGAATCTAATAAAAAGAATGAATTTTTGAGAAATCAAATTTCCTCTCAAGATGAGAAGATGAAAAGCTTGGAACAAGAGTTAGCTGAGTCGAAAGCTAAACTTGAAAATTTGTTTAGTACCAAGCCTGCTGGTGATAACAGAATTGTTTCTGTTTCTCTTAAGCCTAAAACTGAAAAAGTTTATATCCCTCCTTTTAAGAGGAATAATAAAGAAAAGGCTTATTTTGCTAGGTTAGACAAAGGTAAAAGTTCTGATGTTGACGCTGAAGTTTCTAAACCTAAGTCTAAACCTACTGTTAGAGAGCATAATAAATCTGTTTTTGTGCCTACTTGTCACCTTTGTGGTGTTGTTGGTCATATTAGACCAAATTGTTCTTTGTTGAGGCAAAAACCAAAATCTGAGACAAGATTTGCTGTTAGGAATACTGATGTTCCTAAATTTGTTCCTGTTTGTCACTTTTGTGGTGTTCGTGGTCACATTCGTCCTAATTGTCATAAACTGAAATTTAAACATTCTGTTTGTCAATCTAGGATATGTGATGATATTTCTCCTGCCATAAGTCCATATAAATTGTTTCATATTCTTTTGAAAAATTTAAGCTTGTTGGCTTGTGAAAGGAATTTGCAGGATTTCAATCTCTCTCAGAAGTTTGGTATAATTCCTCAAATACACTCTGCTTCACATAGATTTTCACCTACAAAGCCGAAGACTCGTGCTAGATGGGTGAGAAAAGATTCTCCAAGGTGAGTGTTGCTAACTTGTCCTTGATTTAATTCTTTCAATTATTTGTGGACATGTTTTGTTTTTGTTTTTGGTTGTGTTGTTTTTTAGGTTGTTTTTATTTTTTTAAAAAATCCAAAAACATTGAAAAATTCTCAAAAAGACAAAAATATTTTATTTTGTGTCTTGTTTTATTTTTCTTGAGGATTACATGAGTTTTAATATCTCTCTTGATTTAGAACATGCCTGACATTGTGGAGAAACTTGAATAGTTTGTGCTAAGCTATTTTTGATTTTAAATGAGTATGTACTACTTTGTACATGTACTCAAGGGTTAATTAAGAAATTGATATTTCTTGTTTGTGTACCCTTTATAGCTTAGTTTTGCACTGTCATGCATTGCATTTGCATTGTTCATTTAGCATAATATGTTTTTTTTGTTTTTGGTTATAAAGTTTGTTAAAACCAAAAAGATTTTTGTGTTTTGTATTATATATCTTGGATTTATAATCAAGGATTGGCCATATTATTTTTACATAACATGTTTATGTACCTTGTTTAGCTTTGATAAGCTTATTTATTGCACTTTACTAGTTGAAGTTTTGTAGTGCTTGTTGTGTGGGAAAGATGTGTATGGTTTTTAATCTCCTTGTCTTAATCATGAAGTCATATGTTATTTGACTGTCGGACTTGATCCTTTTGAGAAAGGCATAAATAACCATCTCACCACTGTTCACTAGCCAATCATGAACACCTTAGTGCATATCATAAGATTCTGTGCTCGAGAAAGTGTAGCACATGCACAAAAAGAACATAAGGTGTAGCCTCAAATTAATTTAAAACTGGTGTGTACTATTAGGCTTGATGCCAATTCACTTAATTCAAACCGGTGTGTACTATTAGGCTGAATGCCATCTCATACAAATAAGAGGCAAAAATGCAAGAAACTTACATGATTGCAAGCTTTTGTTCTAGGAGATGTGGGAGTTATATGATGTAACTCTTTAGGTGATAGTCTCTTTTAAATTCTATGTGATGAATTTTGTAGACTTTGTGATTGATTGCTATTCACATATCACCTCACATGCATCTCAAGCTTTTGCTAGTTGCACACACTACACAAGTTACTCTTTGTTAAACTTGGTACATTATATTGTGTGTGATTTTGTTGTGGCCATCCAAGATTAAAAGTTCCTTGATCTTAATGCAAAATGTGTTTCAAGTTTGAAAATTTTGAAAATATCTTAAGATTTGTGCAGAACATATTGGTTGCTTAATAAAATTTCAATGGGAGAATGATTGAAATTTGTTTTGAGAAAATTGGGTTCTAAATTTTGGGTTTTTGAAAAAGCATTCCATCTCATACTCATGCATTTTGCTTTCTTTGGTTAATGCTTTGAGGAGTTGTTTTCCAAAATTAGGTTTGTGTCTTTCAAAACTGTGATTTTTCTCAAAATTTAGTGAGTCTCTGCCCAATTCGATCGATCCAGTGTGTTTTTCGATCAATCGAAAAAGTTCTTTAATTTGTTTAAAAATGACTGTGTCATTCGATCGATCGAATGTATTTTTCGATCAATCGAAAGTCGCGAATCAGGTTTTTAAAAAGGGTTTGTTCTTGATCCGAATTGGGGCTTTTGTGAAATTGAATTGAATTTGATGAAATTGGCTTGTTGTATTGATGAAATTAAGCATTATACTCTGTGAGTTGTGTTATGTGATGCTCAATTCATCAATTTGTTTAAAAATTCAACGAGTGATTTTCAAATTTTTGGGTTTTTGTTAGAAACTCTATGCTCAAACCAATTTTGTCAATTTAATCTCAATTGAACTTAATCGCTCACTGCATTAGTACATGTATCATGGCATTGTAATTGTTTCATGCATCATATAGAATTTTATTCTATTGATTTTTGTGCTAACTTGCAGTCTCCCTTGGTTTGTGTTTAGGATTCACATGCATTGCATTGATTTCTGTATCCATTTCGCAGTTTTGCAGTCATATCTCTCATTGTTTTCATACATAGCATGCATACACTTTGCTAAATTGGGTACTCAACTTGATCTAAAAATTGATTGATTAATTTTTGACTTACGTACTTTCTAGTATATGCTATTTTTATGTATGAATTGTAGAAAATATTTTTCTTAAGAGATATGATAGATAATCAATGTGCAAATATTTTCTCTACTCATGCAACTGTTTATGGGTCACATAGTGCCATGTTTGCATTCTATTGAAAGAGAGATTATTTTTCTTCATGTGTATCCTCACCTTAGTTTTTAATTTTGGTTTGTGTGTTTTTAACCTTGGTCCTGCTGGTGAGGATGTTCCTGATCCTGTTGGTGATGCTGCTGCTGCTGCTGATTCCCCCCCTCCTTTATTTTTCCCCGAAACTGTTTTTTCCCACAACTTGTTTTGTTTTTCCTATTTTTATAGGGGGAGAAAAGTTTTTTTTACCTGTGTTATTCATAGGGGGAGCTGTCTCTATTTTCTATAGAGTTGAATTGTTTTGTGTTCCCCTTGATTCTCTATTTTCTCTTATCCTTTATTGCGTATGTTGACTGTTTACTCTTTGTACGAGTTGTCTTTGTCAATACGTGACAAAAAGGGGGAGAAATTATTGATTTATGGGAATCATGTTTGTCTTGTTTAGGGGGAGTTGAAATTATTTTTAAAAGGGAAGAAAATAAAAACTTTTTGTTGTATCTAACTTAGGGGGAGAGTTAGTTTACTTATGTTTTTATTTCTGTTTCTTGTTCACTGCTCATTGATTTATATTTATGAGTTCTTCATGATATATGTCTTTGTTTTGTGTTTTGTGAAGTCAAGAATTTAATTTTGGTTTACTTGTATTTTTTCCACACATGCGTTTATGCGTTTGTTGAGTGTTTCAGGAAATATACAGGTTGATTCAATTGAGCTGCTGTCTACACTTGCAACTGATGGATAGTAGTTAAGATTGGATTTGTTGTTATGAGCATTATTTTTGTAATGGGCTTTTACTTTGTAAACTTTGAGCTTTTAGTTTGTGTTTTGTCACGGATTGCCAAAGGGGGAGATTGTTAGGTTCTAAAGATTTAGGATTTTATGTATTTAGAACTCTAATATGTAGTGTTGGCAAACCATGATCAAAACAGGTTGTTTAGTCTTGTTTAGGCTTGCTCAAAGTATGTTTATTTGTAAAACTGGAATCGAGTGATTGCAGATTTATTGGACTAAATCTGTAAGGCTCGATCGATCGAAAATTAGACTCGATCGATCGAACCACGTACAGATTTATTTTTCTGCAAAGTTCCAGTTCAGCCCAAACTCTATTTAAACATCTTGGGGTTCAAGTAAAACACTCCTATATATAAGGAAAACCCTAGAACGTTTTTGGGACTTGGAAGAGAGAGAGATTAGAGTGCCTCTTGTGCCTCCTTTTATTTTTAGGGTTTTGTACCCAAACCTCTCTAAGTCTTTGTTGCTCATATTTGCTGTTTATGTGAATCTCTTGTGAGATCCTTGAGGAGCTTTCCTTCACATAAACTTAGGGTTTTTAAGGTAGAGATTATTTCAACATCTTGATGATCAACAAGGTTGCTACCATTGGAGATTAAAAGAAAAGCAAGCGGGGAGCTTGTAGCTGATTGAAGAATTCAAGAAAGAAGTAGTCCGTGGATTCGGAGCCTGCGCGTGGTCGTGTCAGGAAGTTCTACTGGTGGGTAGCATTAGGAAGTCGAGCGGGGAGCTTGTAGTCCTTTTGTACGAACTTCAATTCTTTCATAGTGAATTCAGGTTAGCCTTGAGGATCGGTGGGTCAAATCCTCCCCAGGTTTTTACCGTGTGGTTTCCTGGGTGATCATATCTTGTGTTATTTATTTTCCGCTGCATTATTATTCTTGATATGATTGTTTGATTGTTTTAACCTAGAATTGCTTAATTTGACTAAGTAACAACTTGGCTAATTAATCTAGGCTACGCAATCTGTGTGTTTAAGGGGTCTAAATTTCTAACAGCGCAGATCCCCCGGAATGAAAACGAGCAAGCCGACCGCTTGGCCAAAGCCGCCTCCGCCGAACACATGGTCGCCATTAGTAGTACACTCTCCTTCACGCAGCTCTCTCCACTCATCAGTGCGGTCGACATACAGGAGCTCGATCCCCAGCACGATTGGACCACGCCGTTAACCTCCTTCCTAAAAAACGGCATACTACCGAGTGATAAGGGGGCAGCAAGGAAACTGAAGGTTCAAGCGGCAAGGTTCGTCCTGATCAGAGACGTCTTATACAAAAGGGGTTTCTCTCGCCCCTACCTACGATGCTTAGGTCCTGAAGAAGCGGATTACGTCATGAGAGAAGTACACGAAGGAATTTGTGGAAACCACTCAGGTTCAAGGTCGCTAGTACACAAGTTAGTACGAGCTGGGTAATTTTGGCCGACAATGCAAAAGGATGCCGAGGCTTATGTGAAGGCTTGCGACAAATGCCAAAGGTTTAGCAACATCATCAGGCAGCCACCCGAAGAATTAACCCCAATGACGGCACCATGGCCGTTCGCTCAGTGGGGGTTGGACATCATGGGACCATTCCCCACGGCAATACGACAACTGAAATTCCTAGTTGTCGGTATTGACTACTTCACCAAGTGGGTAGAAGCTGAAGCATTGGCCACCATCACAGAAAAAAACGTACGGAGCTTCGTCTGGCGATGCATCATATGCAGGTTTGGCATTCCAAGAATCTTAGTCTCGGACAACGGGAAGCAATTCGACAACGACTCCTTCAGGGACTTCTGCTCGCAGTTGGGGATACGGAACCACTACTCCTCTCCCGCCCACCCCCAAGCCAACGGGCATGTCGAAGTTACAAACCGTTCCTTGCTAAAAATTCTCAAGACCCGGCTTGAGGGGGCAAAGGGCATATGGGCGGAAGAGCTGCCGAGCATACTATGGGCCTACAGGACAACAGCAAGGACACCAACAGGAGAGACACCATTCCGACTAACGTACGGAAACGAAGCAGTCATCCCAGCTGAAGTCGGCCTTACAAGCTACAGGGTGCACAACCACGACGAAAAAAGGAATGATGAGGCCATACGTCTGCAACTTGACCTGGTGGACGAAGTTAGGATGGCAGCAGAGCAAAGGCTTGCACGGTACCAGGATCGCATGGCCAAACACTACAACTCCCGGGTCAGATACAGAGACTTCCAGGTAGGGGACCTCGTTCTAAGAAAGGTGATGGGCGCAGCAAGGGACCCCACTCAAGGGAAGCTCGGCCCTAATTGGGAAGGACCTTACCGAGTCACGGCATGGCAGAGGAAGGGAACCTACCATCTAGAGACCTTGGACGGACGGAAGCTACCACACCCATGGAATGCTGAACACCTACGAAAATACTACCAGTAGGGGCGACGTTCACATAAAGCAAAAATTGCTTTTTGGAGTGACGCCAGGACCTACGGACTACGTTCTCAAATATTTGCTACAATAAGCCCAAAGGGCAGTTTTTCTTTTCCTACTTAAGTATTTGCTACAATAAGCCCAAAATGGGTAGATTTTGTTTTCGAATTACTTTTTATATAGATGCATGGTAATAAGAGGAATTTACTTAGAACTACTGATGTTTCTACTTGCAAATAAGGGGATATTAAAGATCGACAAATTGACCATCCACGAAGTGGACGAGATCCAAAAACTGACGGTCCATCCACAAAGTGGACGGGATCAAAAAAAACTAACGGTCCAAAAATGACCAAGTCCCCAACCATCAGCTCTCAAGCTGACGGATTAAAAGATGGGTCAAACCCCCAACCATGTCAGCTCTCAAGCTGACGGTCCAAAAAATGACCAAGTCCCCAACCGCTTCAGCTCTCAAGCTGACGGTTTAAAAGATGGGCCAAACCCCCAACCATCTCAGCTCTCAAGCTGACGGTCTAAAAAGAATGACCAAATCAGTCATTCCAGCTCTCAAGCTGACTGGCCAGTCTAACTCAGCTCTCAAGCTGACGACCAAGTCAAACATCTCAGCTCTCAGGCTGACGGTCTAAAAGATTGGCCAAACACCCAAACCATCAGCTCTCAAAGCTGACGGTTTAAAAAGAAACTGACCAAGTCAGTCATTTCAGCCCTCAAGCTGACGGTCTAAAACACTAAATATTGTCAAGACCATCGTTTCAAACTGACGGTCTAAAGATGGCCAAAGTCCAAAGATGGACATAAAACTATGTAACCAGATCCAAAAATGGCCGCCCAAAGAACGGGCGAGAGACGGTCTAAAAGACCAGAAAATTAAACCGACGGTACAAAGAAATCAAGTCCACAAGATGGACTAAACAACAAAATTGACGGTCTAAGTAAAGACTAACGGAGTTCATAAGCCAATAACGTCAGCCATTAGACTGACGATCTTAAAAAAGGCTAAATCTCAGTCCACAAATATACAAGTCCATAAGGCAAAGCAGCAGGATCTTGCCAAAAAAATTTTTACAATCATTAAAACAAAATGATGAAAAGCTGACGGGTTCATTAAAACTAACCGACGGATTAACTAACAGTACGACTAGAATAAGAAGGCCCGCGATCTTGGTTTCGAAACATACAAGAAAACCAAGCAAAATAAACTACACAGAAAACTGACGGCATTATAAACAAATCCAAGCTTAAAAAAAAAAAGGGGCATTTACAAAGCTGTCAAAATAAGTACACAACGGTGCCCAGAAGGGCACTTAAATAAAATTGTCTTCTACATAGATAAAAAGTAAAATAAAATAAAAATGATGATAAAAGCAAAAAAGAAGACGTCACTTCAAAAAAATTCCTATTTGGCGACAGGCTCCTCTTCATCAAGCAGCACCATAGGGGGAGTAGCTGCAGCCGTCGGGAGGTTCGCAGCAGGTTGGGCCAACACAACCCCACTATCTTCAGGAGGGGGGGAATCAACGGAGTCGTCAACACCAGGGGTGACGGCATCTGTAGCAGGCGTCATGGGCCAAGCGTCGTCTATGTTAACACCAGACAGGTCCAAATCAGGAAAAGCTGACGCCACCTGTTTAAGACAGTCGTCGAATCCCGTGCCATAATAGCTGCCACAGGAATCGATGAAAGCATCTGACGCCTTGAATTTTTCAACAGCCTCAGCCCCTACCGTCTCCAACTGACCATGAAGAGCCGTCAGCTTTTCTTCTATTTCGAGCCGCTGACGCTTCGCCTCTTCCAAATCGTTCCTGACGGTTTTCAGCTCAACATTAAGTGTGCGCACCGCCTCCTTATACTGAGCTTGTTGGTTTCGCATAGTGGCGTTGTGATTGTTAACGCGAGTGACGACCCCCTCCTTGGCCACGCACCGATCCTACAGCGCCTTCACACGAACCAAAGCCTAAAAAGTGACATAACCGTCAGTAAAAGAGAAAAAGTTGGGCGACAGCTAAAGAGAAAGAAGTAAAACTGACGGCTTACCCGAGAAAGGTCGAACAAGGCTGACGACCCCAGCTCCTCCGTCCCTAGCTGATCGCAAGGATCCATGTCCGTCGGCTTTATGAGTGCTTGGATGGCCTCGACGGCAAAGTCCTTATGCATCAGCAGGCTCTGAGGTCCCTGCAGGACGGGACCAGAAGAGGTCATGACGCCCTTCCCAGCTCCATGACCCGACGTAGGGGGCGACTTCACAGGAGTGACTGTTTGTCTCTTCGGCGGGCGGATGACCACTCCGTCAGTCTTCCTCTTCTGGGAGCCCTTAGCAACGGTCCTGGGGACAGATGTAGACGTCGCCTCACCCTTAGCTTTCTTCTCCTCCCGCTGATGGGCAGCAGCGGCCTTAATTCGTTCCTTAGCAGCATCCATTTCTGCAAAAGGCAAACAAAAGAAAGCATAAGGGAAAGCCGACGACTAAAAGTTTAAAAGCTGACGGATAGGTAAAGACTCACGGTGACGAGCAAAATCTTCCAACCTACGAGCTTCGGGCGTTGGTTCGGGACCCCCACAGTATGTGTAAAGAGTATCAAGGGTAATTAAGTCCCGGCACGATCGCTCTCCTATGGGTATCTCCAAAAGCCGACGGATGAAGTCTTCTTGCTCGTCTGTTATTGATGGACGAGCGAAAGCTGAAAAAAAAAACTTGGCTGCGTTAGTATCTTTTCAAAGATAAAAAATATATACATGGCAAACTGACGAGGATAAAAGGTGACGGCTAAGACCTGACTCCTTAACAAACCCCCAAGTATTGTCAAAACAACCATGAGGAATTGTTTCCCATTCATCCTGACTGCACACCCAGTCCGTCCCCTCTACGAAAAAGAACCTACTCTTCCAGGCTCTATTGGAATCTGGCATTTCAGATACCAGCCTTAAATCCTTCTCCCTGACGGCAAAGTGATACATCCCTCTTGATGAAGAAAGGTGCCGAGGTCTATAACAATAGAAGAATTCATCCAAGGTAAGCTGACGATGACCTCCGCTTAAACGGCCCCACAACACCTCGGCACTTATAAAAATTCTCCAAGAGTTTGGGGCAATCTGACTAATTGAGATGCCAAGGTAATCAGCTAGCTGACGGTGCAAAGCCGTCAGGGGCAATCTCAACCCGGCAGCAAACATGGCGTCATACATGCCGACGTCTGCAGTTCTTCCCGTGTAACACTTCTCACCCTCCATAGGCAGACGGATGGGAATATGGTCAGGGATTTGAAAACGGGTACGTAGTTCATTAAAAATTTTAAGCGTCATCTTTGGGGAGAATTTATTCACAGCCCAGTCCTTGGGAAGGATGAAGGGACGGCTACCTTCAGGACCTACAGAATCCCCTTCACTAGACTCCTCGACGCCTTCATCCCCGTCGCTGTTCCCCCCTAATTCAACTTCACTCCCCTCGCCTACTTCTTCCTCCTGGCCGCCGTTCCCTTGACTTTCCATTTCTTCGACGGCAACATGTGCTGACGTCTCCCTCTCTGACGACCAGGAGGAACTCTCAGACTCACTACTTGAGCCTGAACCAAACACCTCGTCGTAGCCCGCTCCTTCGCGAACCGACGACTGATCACTCGACATCTACCTACAAGTGACGGGTGTAAACTAAGCACCTAGGATGACGACCCCGCTTAAAAAGAGAAGAAGAAGTTGAAAGCATGCGAGAAAGGGAAACTTACAAGTTCTGGAGTGACGGTTGAAAAAGCGACGGCGGGAACGTTGGTAAAGCTGACGGAATATGGGCGACGGATGTGCTCTCTAGGAATCAGATGAATGAAATAGTGAAAATGAGGAGAGGGGACCACATATATATATGAGCTAAACGCACGGAAGACGAAGCGACGCCCACGTCCAGACACGAAGCCAATCCAAGCACGCCACCTGTCCTAGCATTTAATGCTAAAAATGTCAGCAGTAATAAATTCCTCTTGAATCAAAGTGGCAGGTAGTGACGGATACTCCATAACCCGTCAGGTACAGCCGACGGAGATATGGAGTAGGGGGCAACTGATATGGAAGAATTATGACTGGTACCATGAGCTTAACCCGTCAGCTTCTGCTCTGGCTGACGGGTCAAGTTGTGACGTAAGCTAAACAATGAAATGCATGCTGACTAAAACCAAGACAAAACCGACGGGCTGAAGTCCCAAGTCTAACTGACGGCAATTGGAAGACCCTAGGCTACTGAACGAAGTGTGAAGCTGACACTAAGCTGAAAGGAAGTGCAGGCTGACGGTTTAGAAGCTGACGGCTCCACGCAGACCATAACTTGGTCACCACGCATGGGTTTTAGGGAGATTGCTTGCATTCCACACCCAGTATCAGAGTCCTATAAGGAAAGGATTCCGCAATCTACGCGCATAAGGATTCCTATAAGGAAAAGACTTCTACTCCAAAGAAGAAAGGTCCACCCTTTACTACTATAAAAGCCCCAATACCCTCATAGGCCGAGGTACGCATAATTAACCCCTCTCTAGCACTCTAGAGTTGAAAGAAGTTCTAACTTGACCTTCGGAGGGTATTTGGCCGGCACCACACCGGTGCCCTCTGCGAGGTCCTTTTCTTGTTTATTGTGCAGGTGTTGTCTTTGAGCGTACACGCGTCGTGCAACTCACTGGTGAGATTTTCGGCATCATCACAATTGTTTAATCTTTACCATATTTTACCATTATATATATACACTCAAAATTCTCTCTAGAAAAGAAAGAGGTGAGTTCATTCATTCAACCCATAGAAACATTTTATCAAATACATGGAATGTTTACCTTTGTACCCTCTACCACAATTTGCGCTCCTCTTTGGCCAATGTCATTCCCATCTTGCTGTTGATGTTTATGCCACGTCCGATAGCTCTGCCATTCCCGTCTTGATCTTTGAGAACCACAGCCAACCCTACATTGTTTTGATCACACGATGCATTGAAATTAAGCTTTACCAATTGATCAAGTGGTTTGGTCCAAACACTTCCCTTGTTTTGCTCTTTGGTGAGTGGTCTCAAGTAAAAGTCATACTGCTTGTTCAGACGATGGACTAATTGGTTTATGGTGGGTTTAGTGTTTGAAACCAAAGCTTCCTCTCGTGCCATCCAAAGGATTTTCATTGCCACTACTGCATATAGCGTGAACTCATCTTTGGTGATTCTTTCTGCAAGTAACTTACTTGGAGGGTCAATTATATGTTCAACAAATTCCATTACTGTTTGAGCTCGGATCATTTCGACTCGAAAACCCCATCTACCCCCATACCACACTCCTTTGGCATAGGGACAACATTGAAATAGGTGTAAAAGGGAATCTTTAGCTATTTCACAAAGAGGGCAATGGGTTTTTGAGAATCTGATGAGGTTTTGAGCAGCAACTCTACATAAAAACATTTTTAAGTATTCATCAAAGGACACTCTTAAACTTTCATGAATTCTTGTGCAGGCCATCTTATCTACACCAGGATTCTGAGAAGGACAGATGCATGCTACATGGGCCCCACACCTTTCTATTGTAATTTTTGCCTTTTTTGGATCATAATTTGAAACTTCAAATAGAAGTTCAACGTTGTTGCAATCCTCTAAAACTATGCCGTCAAATGAGCTATTGCTACTATAGTGAAACCACATAAAAGATGATGAATCTAACCAAAATCCCCTTGAAACTAACTTTCTTTTATAACCATTGAAGAAAATGTAGACAGAAGAAACAATAAGATCATATAGATTTTCCACAACCTTTGGTTCTATTTTTAAAGCAACACAGAAAGCAAATGCTGGAGATTTCGAACTGACCGAGAAAGATACAGAGCTTCCAACACTTTGATGGTTGAACCACATTGGAATCTTAGTTCCTGGAAGGAAAAGGTCAAACTGAAATTGATCATCAGCAAGGTCAGAAACAGAGTCCTGGTGCAATGATCCCCTTGAACATACCATATTTTGTGGAAGCCCAAACGTTTCTCCAAGCTGATGCAAATTAAGAAACTTCAGTTTAGCAAATTTAGTCATATATTATATTTGGGAAAGTTAAACGAAATTGTTTCTTTCTATGAGAAAGGGAGAGACCTGACTCAATAATCTTCTTCTTGAATGTGAATCCAAGGAACCGCACCCTACTATGTATAAATCTTCAAGATGTGGTGAAGGCATTGGAATTTCCCGAAGCTTCCAGCAGTAGTGAAAGAAAAGAACTTTTAATTTCGGAAACCTGATATTGATTTCAGGGAGGGTAGTAATGTTGCTGCGATAGAAACCTAAAAGTTCTAATTTGGGGAAACAATCAGGAGTATCCATGGCTTTTGGAAAATTGTCACAATCTTCCATACCGAGACGCCTAAGATTTTTTAAAATAGAGATGCTACTTGGAACCTCCTTCACGTTTTTTAAATTTATAAATAACTCATGAAGGCCAATGAGATATCCTATTGATGAAAACAATGCTTCCGTTCCTTGCTCAAGACTTTGACAGCCATCGATCCAAAACTTTTTTAGAGATTTCAACTTGAGGTTTCTTGGTATAATTCTAAGATTTTGGCATTCGGAGAGATCCCAGCATTCAAGCTCTTCAAGAAGTCCAATGGACTGATGAACCTCAACTAAATTTATGCATGCATAAAGGTACAATTTCTTTATGTTTGGGGCAATTAGTGACAGGTCAGGTACCTTCGTAATATTTTTGCAATATGCCAAATCCATATGTATCAATGTTTCGAATCGACACCTCTGTAGAAAGAAGAAATATTTTTTTGAAATTTATTAGTAAAAAGAAAAAAATATATATGAAAGGCTAAGAGGATAGATTAAGAAATACTACATGTTTAATTACGAATTATTGTAAACATTTTTTTAAAGAAAAAATTGCTAAAGATACTACAAGTATTACAATAAAAAATTTACAAATTAATGTGATAATGAATGTAAATGTTGGGCTTCAACTAACTCATAAATAAATATTTGAATTGTCTCTTTATTATTAGTAACGTATCAATTTGATTAATTTGTACACTCAATCTTGTAATGCATGTAACATTACTATGTTTTTAAGTGCACAAATTGATTTTGTTCATTGAAAATGTATAGAAATATTATTTAATTTAGTATTAAATGCATGGTTTAGTTTTAACAATAACAAAAAATGCACCTTAACTTGTTCCCTAAAAGCACTCATTAACAAAAGCCTAATAAGAATTTATAAATGCTAATAATCATACCTCGAAATGCTCGTCCAATTTTATGCAGCTTCGTTGCATCTTGAGTACAACGAGGTTTTTAGGTTCAAAGGCGGATGGTAAGGAAGATAAAGGGAATTCCTTCCAATCAAGTAACCTCAACCCATTGGGAAGAGATTTAAGGTCTTCACAAATTACATTGCAAACTATCAAATATTTGAGATTCATCTTTCTAAGATTCAACTTCATGTTTTTTGGTTTAGGCAAGCGTAGTGTTATGCCTCGAATTTCATTTGACCCCTAATTGAACAAAACATTAAGTAAACCACAATGTAGAAAAATAATTCACCAAAAAATAATAGATTGTTAAACTTTAAACGAAAGCCACGCTAATAAAATTATATTTTCTTAAACATTAAAAAAATAAAAGGAATAAAAATGACTAAATCCCCTATGAAAAAGTAGAAAAAAATAAATCAAAACAACTCATACCGTATTTTCAATTAGTATTTCAGGAGTATCCTCATAACACAATAGCCTACTACGCTTCTCAATCACTTCTGGTGATTCTTGTCGAACAATTTCCCAACCCATTTGTTGAATCAAGTCATGCATCGATAATTTGTTATCTTCAGTAACAATTATAAGACTCTTATCAATAAGTCTTTCAATATCATAAGATGGATCATGGTTATTGATGCTTCTTAGTATATCTACAACTTTATCTTTGCAGAATCCTTTAAGAAAATAAGCAATATCAAGAAAAATTTCCTGTTGAGTTTGTTCCAATCCATCATAGCTTATTTTGAGTATTTTTTGAATGTCTCCCTTGGGAATTCTTTTGTATTTGTCTAACGCACTTTTCCATTGATGTTTAGTTCTTCCAAACAAATCTGCACCAATTATTTTTAGAACTAATGGAAGACCTTTGGCATAATCTATAAATTGGTTGGCCAATTTTGAATAATCTTCCTTGAAATTGTTTCCTCCAAAGGCCTCTTGACAAAAGAGTTCACAAGCTTCATGTTTATTTAACTCCTTCACCTCGTAGTACATTACATGAATATTTTTTGTAAGAGTATCAAGCAAGTGTTTGTCTCTTGTGGTTATAATGATTCTACTTCCAGAAGTAAACCGATCATAATTTTCATGAAAAAATTCTATCTCATCCAATTTTTCAACATTATCAAGAACTATAAGAATCCTTTTACGTTGAAGCCTTTCAATTGTTACATTGATCCCTTTAGATATACTCCCCACCTTCAAATTTTGATAGCCTAAGATCTCATAACAAAGTGTCTCTTGTAATCGAATTAAGCCATCAATTGTCCTTGATTTTTCACTAACATTTTCTAGAAAGCTGCTTCCATCAAAACAATAATGAATTGTGTTAAAAATGACTTTTGCAATTGTTGTCTTACCCACTCCGGGAAGGCCAAAGATCCCTACAATGCAGACATCATTTGATTTAATATCTAAACACCGATTGATGACGTCATTTACACGAGTATCTATTCCAACAAGATATTTTGTAACAGATAATTTCATGTGATTTAATTGAGCACTTGAGATCTTTTTAAAAATTTCTTCAATAAATTCAAATTGAGAGCAGCTGCAACTGTCATTTACATAACACAAAAAGTATGTAATAAGTTAGAACAAAATATAGAAATACATGAACAAGGACTAAATTCAAGATGTTTCGTCTGTGCACTACAACTAAAATACCATATAATCTATATCTATATTTATATAATAATATATAAAAATTAAAGCGTAGAATTTAATTTTGTTACGCTCATGTTAAGCCACATCATCAGTCACACCACCATTTTACACACACACACACGCACACACACACACACACATATATATATATATATATATATATATATTTTTACAATATTAATATATTCAATAGTACACCATGACTTTACACATTCTCTAACCTCATTGTAACTTATCAATCATAATAAAACCATATATCTTTTGGCAATATTTGACTTCTCAACTTATATCTCTATATTCCCTCAAAAAAAAAAAAAAAAAAAAACTTATATCTCTATAATTTTTTAATCAATTTTTACCTGCATTATCTCTTAAATTCTAGCATTACATTATTTTTTAACCTTTCCTCTTCTCATTGTAAACTCTACTTCTCCCTTCATTATATCCCACTCTAACCTTATTCTTCCTGCAACCATTCCTCAATTGTTTTAAATTTTCATTTAAATTTCTTATTGCTCCTTTTGTATCTCTCCCCTCTATTCATTCTATGTTTTGCTTGCAAATTCTTTGTTATTGTTGATTTGATTGTCACATCTCATTTATGTTAGCAATGTTATGCTTATGGCCGAAAAGTTTCCAAGTTAAGTGTTAGCGATATAATGTTACCCAACTATCATATTCAAATTAATTTATGTTTATTTACTACTAATATTATTTGATCCATATTTGGTTTTTGGTAAAATTAAAACAAGAGACTAAGGTGGTAACTAAAAGTAGAGAGAATAAAATTCTTTAAATACTTTCAAATTACAATAAATACACACTCAAAATGGCCACAAAATTTTTTTTTTTTGAAACTTAAAAATGGCCTCAATTACTATAGCTTTTGTTAGCTTTAATTATTAACTAGTGTGTAGCTCGTGCATATATACGGGTACAGTTTTAAAAAATCACAATTATACGATCTAAATTATACATTGTTTTTAGAAGAGATTACATGGTATTAGCTTTATATATATATATAAATAAAATTTAGAATTTAATTGGTTTTATACTCTTCGGTTTTTGTACCTAATAATTCACTTGCCACAAAAATTAAAAACTTAGATGGACACGTGGTGAAAAATTGAAGAGCAATTTTGTTGCTGATGTGATTTTTTTTTTTTTTTGGACTTTAGATCCTGAAAGTGTTTGTATATGTACACTTTTTTTTTTTTTTTTTTTTGGACAGGAGGTAGAAAAAAATTTAAATATATATATATATTTGTTCCTTTTAGGTATTTGAATCATGTTTTTGTAAGGGTTTGGTTTTGGAAAATTTTTTATGCTATTTACATTATTTTATTTATAAAATTTTGAGATAAGTTTTCTACATTTTAGGTATCAAAGGTGACTTTTTTTCCCCCTTAATCAAGGTTTTGATGTATTTTAGGTCCTGAAAGTAGTTGTTTCATTTTTTTTTTTTTTTTTTTGTCAAACTTAAAAATTTTTTAGATACATTTTCCGTGGATTTGATATTGGGAGATAAAGTTTGGATATTGAGAAAATTTGTCAAATTTCTAACATAGCTAACTATATTGTAAATAATATATGGAAATGGTTATTTTTATGCTTTACCTTTTAAGTTCTCGATAAATTTTTTTTTTTCATTTGATAATAGAGAAATTTTTTACTGATTATAATAGGTATATTCGTATTACCTTTTTATAAAACATTTATGCGCATTGTGCAAATCAACGACTCGTATATAAAAAAAGTTGAAACCCTAAAAGTTGTGGTTACAACATGTGACATACTCTTGTTGAGCCAAGTTCCTATGCCTTTAAAAGTTTTGGTTAATTTCCGTAAAAAAAAAAAAAAGGTTAATTATAAATTAAATATTAAATTGTATAATTTATGTTGTTAGTGAAATTATAAAACCTTTAGTACACTATATAAAATTTTTAAAATGATAAAATAATCAATCAAGTAATTATTGTCACCAAAAAATTTGCAATAAAGTAAATTTTATAATTTATGTCCAAATTATATCATACCATACACTATATACTAATAAAAATTGTATCCTACATTGTAGTTGTGCTAAGTGGATGCCCTCCTCTTTATTTATTTGGTTTATATTTTTCTTTTTCTTTTTTTCTCTTTAGTTCATTTGGTGTATTATAAGTAAATTATAACAATTTCATAGTTGCTCTAAGTTGAACTCTATCGTCAATGTTTCAAAAAATTTAAATAAAAGTTACCCAATTAAAATTCTACTCCGAAGAGTTTTTCAAATTTGAGAGAAATTTCATTATTTATTTTATATTATGTTAATGGCCTACCACAAATTTTTGGTTTAATAATAAAAGTTTAATTATACAAGTCATGTTTGCACTATGTAGCGTAATATAATTCCACCCTTTCGCTTATTATAAATAAATTAAAATTATTAACATAGTTTACTTTTAAGTAAAACCGTAGTACAAAATATTTAAAAAATATAAAATAATATTTTATAAAAAGTCAATTATAAATTTTAAGAAATTTAGAACGCGTTTCATTATTTATTTTAAATGGTTTTATAATCTATGTTAAACTTGGTTTTACATGGTGTGTATTCACCATGTAACTTAAGTAAATTTTTATTATCTAATGTATAATTCACTTTTAACAATATTATTGAAGTATTTTCTTTAGTTTAAATATGATTTTTTATTATATCTTGCATCACACATGCATAACACTAGTTGTTAATAAAAGTAAATTACACCCTCAAAAAAAAAAGTAAATTACATAAATTTTGTATATGTGAGGAAACAAGTTATTAGGGACCTACTTTTGATGTTTTTACAAAATTATTAAGTACTTTTTCGAAAACTTTCTAAATATTGTGAAAGAAAGTCCTAATTAATTGGTAAGATTATCTTGATTGTATATTCTTATGTTTCTGTCATTGATCTTTGTAGCAACTAGATTAGCAATTAAAAATTAGTACTTTCATAATTTGACCCAAAAAAAATTAAAGCCATCAATGAAAAAATTAGTGGTAACTAGTGTTAATTTACTTAAAATTTAGTGACTGGACACACAATTGAAAATTATAACAATAAAAAAAATAAATAAATAAATAAAGTGAAAGGGTAGTAATTAAATACCCGTCCTTGTAGGTCAAACCAGATATGCTACTAGCTTTGTTTAGAGCTTCCCTCCATCTTTGCACCTTCTTTATATTATTTACTTCTTGTTTTGCTAAAGCTCCTCCAAATTTTCCCTTTTGGTTACGTACTTCCGAGGGATCCACCTTATAAAACACCGGTAGCACCATTTGTCCATTCTCCTTACACTCAAGAATTTCGACAAGTTCATCTAAGCACCATCTAGAAGATGCATAGTTCTCAGATAATACAATTATGGAACTCCTTGAACTTCTAATAGCTTCGAGAAGTTCAGTAGAAATTTCTTCTCCCCTTGGGAGTTCATCATCGATGAAGGTATGAATACCCTTCAGCTTCAAAATGCCATTCAAATGGCTCGTAAAATCCATGCGGGTATCTTCCCCTCTGAAACTCAAAAACACATCATATTTGTATTGGTGAGTGATGGAGGAAGAGGAGGCTCGTTTGTTTGTCAAAAAAGCCATAGTGAATTGCTACGTTTAAGAAGATCTAAAAGGAAGAGGAGAAAGAAAGCTTGATGAAATTAGGCAGAGCAGAGTGAATGAAAATTAAAATAAGAGGTTTATTTGAATGGATTTTTGAGAGAGAATGGGAATGGCAGAGTGAAGAAATTGAACGTTAGTTGTTGTTTTGAGGCCAAGAAGACTATATATGATCGTCTACTGTGAAAAAACTTTATAGTCTGATTAACTTTTTTTAAGAGAGTACAATTTCATACTTGGTGAACCAAACGCGGAAGCTGAGAAGACAGGTCGTCCAAGCAGAGAAGACTGGTTGTTTTTTTTGAGATTGAGAAGACTGGTTGTTGGTAACCAAGGTATTTCCATGCTGATTCACTTTCACACTTTCTTAGGAACAAGCTTATTTTTGGAGTGTAGCTAGCTAAAGCTTATGCGTTCTGACTCATTTTCAAACTTTGAATAAAGCAAAGGAAAAGCAATTTCCTTCCTCTTAAATAAGAAAGAGACTCTTTGACTCCGTGGTAAATTATTCCCCGAGGAAAGCAGGCAGAAATTTCTTCGTTTACTCTGATCCAGGAAAGTGTGCATTGCCTACAAAGTAATAATCTGCTTCTACATGACCTGTTAACATGTGTTTTAGGCCTAACAGTAGAAATCGTGTTTTGGCCATTAAAATGAATATGTTGTAGGCCTAACAGTAGAAATCGTGTTTTAGGCCTAAAATAGGAGATGTCGTGGGCCTAAAATTGAAAAGTGTTAGATGGGCCTAATGATCCATTTCATTGTAATCTATCTCGGTCTAACACAGCTTCTAGGCAATCATTGCAACGTCTTCTATTATCAGTTCATTATTACAAAAAGCCAGAGGGTTCTCGCCAATCAAATAGCACTATGTTCTCATGGGTTGAGTCATTACTTCAAATTCAATCATCAACTATTATAAGAACTGCAACATATATAACAAGATTAAGCTAGCTTGGATTTTTTTTGGTTAGGCAAAGCCTCTACTTGATTAGACGACTACTCAGAATAAGTAACTGCATCTCACATAAACTCTATAAACATATTTAGAGCCAACCAAACTCCAAAAAAGTAAATCTACTGTTCTGTGAGTACTGTCAAAAATTACGTGGAAAAATCCAGGTACATCAATCCAACCAAAACCAGGGGAAGTGGCTGTTGCTTGAAAGACAACCTCCTATCTTCCTGTTTGATGCAAAAACTAATCAACCTGCTGCTGATGCTTCCAATGAACATTATAATAGTCAATTCCAACCAATACGAGTCCAACCAATACGCTCTCTCCTGAGCAAAAAATTCGATACAGCTGTGCTACTTGTGAAGAACAAAATCACCAGCACCCTATTTGTACCACATTTAAAAAGGCCTCCTTAAATGGAAAGACTAATAGCAGTAGTACCAAGCCAATGCTAAAAACCAGCAAGTACCTTTCACCAGTCTCTAGATTTACAAATAAAACAAGTTCCATGCCACTTTAGATTTTCATTTGCAAAGATGTCCGACAAAGCCAGGCTGCTCCTGCACAGTAGATTTAAACCATAAAGAAATTTAAAAGGAGCTGATCATCTAATATAAATCCAGCTATGTTCCCACTCTACACAGTAAGGAAACTCCTAAATCCAACCTTGTCCCTACCATTCTTTTTTCTTCAATAATCACATTTAATCATTAAAAATAAGCAAAAATAAATCCTAGATTTTTTGGGGCAATTATAATTTAAAAAGTTCAAAATAAAAAGTATTACATGAACATGAGGACATACTGCTACATTGCACCTAATCCTCCGATTGATAAGAGGACTGCTCACAGCAAGCTTATCGCAAAAGAACTACAAGATGATTGCGATGTACGCATTTATTCCAAATCAACTTCAAATTTTATTCTCTTCCGGAAACCAAGCTAAGCTACATCACATGATCATGCATTAAAGAAGCTCTCACTATCTTCTTGAGAAGACCATCAACTATCCACTTGGAAGGAAAGTTTAGAAAGAAGGGTTACCTCAAGTTCCGAACATTGCACCACCAGGTGCAATATGGTTGTAGGTGGATCAGAATTAACCCACTTAACCCAACTGCTCATACTTGACTATTGAATCATGGTCTCCATGGTTACTGTATTCTTTGCAAAACCTCCTGCCACTCTGGCCATATCAGACTCCGTATACTTATATCATTTAATTTAAGTACAAAATTCAACCTTATACACAAAGAACTTAAACCCAGACTAGAGGTTAAAGTGGAAGGACCAGAGGATGATAAAAAGGTCAAAGAAGTAAACCGTAAAGGCTAACAGAATTTAAATGACCAAGAAAAGGAAAATAGCAATCTAATAAATGTTAAGTCTTTTTTTTTTTTTTGATGGAAGAGATGTTAGAGTCATGATATGAGAGAGAGAAAGAGAGATCAAATAACCTATGTTCATACCCCAAAAATTCTTTCTTATATCTTAAAATCAAGTAAGTTTCTCAATGCATCCAAGCTTCTAATAACCTAACCACCTAGGTTAGCAGTAAAAAATGACTTATTCAGATAGCCTGTTCTACCCAACCCATTTTTGGATAGAAATGAGCACTAGAAAAGATTACTGTCTTCAATTTATATCTCATTTTCAGAATTTACAATCTTTGTGCCTCATTTTAAAGTCCAGAATCTTTGCATATTACTGAAAAATTTTGTAGTCACATATTCCCAATGTTCCTTAGACTAATCCAATAGGATAAAAACCATATCTCAAACTGCAACTTCATAGATAAACAAGTCAAATTTCACATCATGACAAAAAATTAACCATTAATTCAGATTTGAAATATATTTCTCCACCTAAAGAATAAAACCCATATATCATAAAAGTATTCAACAAAAGAGAAATAAAAAATTTTATAGAGAACTCCATGTTTTTCAAACTAAATTGCAATCATCAAAGAAATAGACACAATTTTTTTTTTTTTTTTAATTTAAAAAAAGGCATTTTGATCACGAATAATTTAGAACAAAGAGGGGAATTGTTAATATCAACCATAGTGTCAAGTTCTAATAACATAAAGAGATCAAAATATGCAAAAGCTGCAAGCACCTATGGAATAGTAAGATACGATTCAGATCTAATTAAACCCTAATGAAATTTACACAACATGGGAGATTTAGATTTCTTTCAGGTTGGAAGGGCCGAACAATGTTGCACATAATAAGAGACAAAATATAGAGCATATATGGCATGAGTTTGTGCATGTTCCATGGGTGTAGGTGCATCTAGTGCAGTAATATATGCAAACTATGTCCCAGCTTGATGTACCATCGACAGTATAGAATCCAAAAGTGAAACACTTTGTCCTTTCAGTTAGCAACAAGTAGGATGCAGTGTGGATTAAAACACATTGATAAGAACATCTACATTAACCCCTTAATGACATAAATAATCCTCCGACAACATGCCAAGTATAGTTCACTGGAAATCCGAATTATCTAGAATCCGAGCTTTTGGAAATTGGAACTATAATTGAAACAATTAACATGTTACACAATTACCCATGTAAACTTACAGATGGGGTAGGTTACAATGCCATTGCAACCCTATTTTTGTCAAATGAAAGTTATATTGCCTGTGCCTCAAGGATGCAACTCTACATATATAGTGGATTACATAAGTGAAAGTTATCAATATCATTAGTGAAAGCTCAATCCTCAACTTAAAATAAATATAACAATCTCAAATATATAGCATAACAAATATATCTGTGTGATTCTCAAAATATATATATATATATATATATCTGTGGCAAAAGGATTGATAATATAATTGCAATGCGCAGGGTTATGCTTTTAGACAATGACTCATCGCAGGGCATATAAATTGTGTCAAAGACTCAAAGTTCACGTGGAGCATTTAGTATTGAAGAGTTGGAGATTTTCAGTTGAATCAGTCCTTATACTATCCTCAATTACATATCTCCATCAAGTATACTTGATCTTGTGAACATGTCACCTCCATCATTGTTTGCCAGCTAATGATTTAATAAAGCTGAAGATGCCATTTTAGTTAATCCAAGCCTCCAAGGTTTGTACTGGTACATATAAAAAAAAATAAAAAAAAAAATGTCATCTTAGGGTTGGCATGATGTTACACAAGTTATTGATACCTTTATTGCCAACGATCTGGACATGTACCTTGATGTGGTAAACGAGGATTTCTCAACACTAGAAGATTTTAATTCTGATACCCCAGCCAATGAAGGTTCCACTTAGGCCATAAGCATAGGCCTTGACCTCCTGAATCAAATTTTGGAGAGACAATACTACTACAACATAGGGGTACAAATCAGATTTGTCATAAAGCGATTGAAAAAATGCTTAGAAATAAATCACTTGATAAAGGAAAAAGTAGAACACAGCAGTAGCAGAATTTGAGATAATAAATGAAAAGGTAGAAAATACAAGAACCAGCATTTGAGATAATGCAGAAAAAATAATGGAACTCTGAGATGCAAACCTATTCAAATTGTACAAAATGAACAATCAATAAAATAATTATTTGTCAAATAAAAAAGACTTAAAACAACACAGAGTACCTATTAATGATGTAAAAAAGCTTACGAAACTGCACATAAGCAAAAAATTTATGATATGATTACATGTAAGAAAATAAGCCTTCACACAATGCACACATTGGAGGAAGAGACACTGAACAAGCTTAATGAAATATCTTCAGAATGTTTTTTTGGTTATAGCAGCCTAATGGGTCATGAAGCACTAGATGAAAGCTCTTTAAAAGAAAAAAAAAAATTGGAGAGACAATATTATACTAAAATGAAAGGCTTTGCATTTATAAAGGAACAAATGGTCTCCATATCCAAAGAACTTTCTGATTAACATGAAAAAAGAACTACATGGTAGCTATTATAGCAAATACAATTGCCTCTATATTTGTCATACCCTAGACTTCCCAGATTATTAATGTAATGTTTTGGGACAGATATGAATAGGCTTATAACAGTAGCATTTTCTTATTTACACTGTTAGACATCTAAAAGAAAATTCCTTGCTCATGATAGTAAAAGACCTTTTTATATGAATGCACCATGACATCTTAATTTTTCCAAATTGCCTCGTTAGACATTATGTCCCTGTTGATACTCAAGGTTCACATTAGTGCCTACAAATCTTAGCCTAGAAGACTTGATGCCTTTTCATAAGTTGTTTCTAATTTATTCAAACAAAATTTAGAAATCTCAAGTTTATATGTCAGCTATTAAATTTGCTGGATCCTACTTCTATCCACACTTTGAGAAGCTGAAGGACCGTTATAATTACACATAAAACAGTGAAGAACTAGCAACAAGGTGCATCATCATGTACCCAAAAAGTAGATGCATAAATTATTTATAAGATAAGTAGATGGCATCAATTACTTGCATACTGGAGACACTCCCTAATAGCCAACTTTGTAATAGCTGCAATATCCTGTTGCCATTAATGCTCAAGCTACCATCAGCTATCGTAACATATCAGATTAGCTGGCCCTTGAGGCCATTAAACTAAATAAGAATCTGCAACAACGTATATACAAATGGCACACAAGACACACACAAGCAGGGAAAAGAGAATAAACATGAAGTGATAATTACAAGTATCTCTTTTAATTCAATGTACTATAAATTACAAGTATATACTAAACGGGAATCTAAAATTTACCCATATGATGAAAAAATTAGACACCATTACAACAAAGAATAGATAAATTACTGAATCTATTGCAAAATAAGACATGCTTCTCATCATGTCTAAGTTGGCTATGGCATATATTACAAAAAGTAATGATTATAGAATATTAAGCACCCAAAATCAAGATCTTTATTTGTTTATAATTCATTATCCTACAGATTACTTGGCTACACTAAATAAACTGCACCGCAAATGCATATTAAGCAAACTATAGAGGCACCCAAAGGTCTTTCTTCAAAATTCAATTTTAAGCCTAATAATAATATCTACAACTTTTTCTTCTATTCATACGGCTTTAACAGAAGCATTACACCTCCTCTCACCTTGAAATTCCACTCCTATTTAACCGAGTATTATTAGCTTTCCCCAATTGGAAAAATATAAGTCATAATAAAACCAATTGGCACAGCGAAACTATACAGAACGATATTAACTGAAGAAGCTCAATGAAAGAGTATTCAAAACCCATAACATTTGGTTTCCCTACCTCATTTAGGTATAACACTCAAAACCCAGATCAAAGCTATGGAAGGTTGTGGAGGGGCGAGCAGAAAGGGGAATCGGGGAGGGAGAGACACCGGTCTGAGACAGAGAGACCCACCGAGAGAGAAAGACATCGATCTGAGCCACAGAGAGAGAGCAAAGCACCGATCTGAGCGAGGAGCTTAAGGCATTTGGGTTTGGGTTTGGGTTTGAGCAAAATCAAGAGATAAAGAGAATGGGTCAGTCAGAGAGAGAAAAAAAAAAACACCACAACCAGTTGTGGTGGTGGCGGTGGCGATGAGCAAGGAGGTAGAGCTCGAAGCTTTCGGCCATGAACTTGTTTTGGAAGAGAGAGAGAGAGAGAGAGAGGAAGCTTTGAGTTTTGGCAGAGAGAGGAAGCTTAGAGAATGTTCTAGGAGCGTTGGGGGAACCAGTTTTTGAAGGAAGTTCTGGGTTGAAGTTTTTATTCTGATTGTGTGAATTTTTTCTGGGTTCGTAATAAATGAAAATTTGTTGCGTTTGATTGCCAAGAAATTGCTTGATAAAATGTATTTTTGTTTAACTCCTATTTTATTTTATTTTATTTTTTTATTAAAAGTTTAACTCTTATTGATCTAAGAATATTTTTCATGTTCTGAGGATGAACTCAAAGAACATGAACATGTTAAAAAATAATAAAAAGTATAAATTTTTTTAATTTAATTATCTTATTTTATTTTAAAAGAATTTAGAAAAAACATAAAAAGTCTTTTTTTTTAATTATTATTTTATGCTAACATTGTATTTATCAATGTGTAATTTTTGGGTACTCTCAGAATATGGAGAATGGTACTTCATTCTCTCACATTCATAGTAGGGTCTACTCATTAAATTCATGGTGAGATCTACCATGAATGTAAGAGGAGAGAACACTATTTCACTATACTCTGAAACTACCTAAGAATTTTTCTTTATTAAATAACAAATAAAATTTTTTATTATTATTTTATTCATCATGTAAATATTTACTTTGTCAACAATGCACTCAGTGACACATAGAATATTTCAGTTAAGTGAGTGATTGGAAGAATCAAAATGAAATGCGTTTTTAATTTTAGCGACTAAAAATGACAAAATAAAAATATAAGAACTTAAATAAAAATATCTCTAAAAGATAAAGACTAAAAACTACATTTACGCCTAATACCTTGCCCCAAAGGCAAAACTAAGGTTTATCCATTGATCAGGTGGCCTGGTCCAAACACTAACCCGGCTATGCTCTTCAGTTACCCACGAAATATATGGAAGAAAATCTCAAATAAGCCCAAGGACCAGACAAAACATATGGAACAAAAATCTCCGACCAAACACATCCAACAAACACAAATTTTGAATAAGTCCAAAACAAATAAGCCCTTAAGATATTTTCTATCTACTAGCCTCTAAGCGCGGTGTGCTTAGAGGCTCTTCTATTTTTTGAATAATAGTTAATTTAAAACATTTATTATAATTTGGGATTATTACATTTTCTAATCACAAAAAAAATTTAGGAGTGTGATGAAAAAATTATTTCACCACACATAATAGTCATCACACCTCTAGATTTTTTTTGTAATTAGAAAATATAATAATCTCAAATTATAATAAATGCTCTAAATTAACTATTACCCAAAAAATAGAAGAGTCTCTAAGCACGCGCTCACGCGCGTGCTTAGAGGCTAGTATTCCATAATTATCATCAATTTTTGGCAATTTTATTTATGTAGTAATTAACGTTTTATTGATTGGAAAATGATGCTATAATTTAGTATTAACATTTAAGGAGAGGAAAAAAAGATCATCTGAATAAATCTTATAAATTTACATATGTTGAAAATGCATAATGAAATTGTAACTATAAAACTACTTACAAAATACATGTGAAAATATTTACAAAAGCTATTATGAAGAAAATGATGGATGAATGTAGAAAATTGAAATATTTACATAAGGTAAAACTATAAAATAATTCACTACATCTGAAACATGGAATAGGTCTACTTATTTACTCAACTAAATGATGAAACCAATGTGAAATGCTACAAATTTGAATGGTGATTCAGATTGAAAGATTCCATTCTTTAGCCATCTTTTGGAACGAAATTCCTCTGCATCTTCTCCCTAAATATAAGGCATCCTGCCCATGGCAAAAGCTATGTAGTATACACCATCCCCTTTCTTCACTCTATACTTGTCAGGAAGATGGTAAGATTAGTGTCAAAATTGAAAACGAATAAAGTTTCCTAGTTAGTTACGAAGGGAATTGCAGGGTATAGCCTCAAAGTCTCAGTCAATGCCGCATGAAGATAATGCATTTGATCTAGTGTTGCATCAGTTATATTAGCCATGAAATCATCAAGGTTAGCTCCATTGTCTTAACTACCAATGACGTCTTTCACTTCTTGCGCAACTTTTTCCTGTATTAAAGGATTCTTGCAGAGCATATAGAGGAACCATGAGAGAGTGCTTGCACTTGTATCTTTGCCTGCGATCATAAAATTCAAAATTATGTCCCTTAAACATTAATCATTCATTTTGCCTGGATTCCTTTCACTCTCGACCAGAAACCTTGAAAGTATATCCTCCTTGTCACTCTAGAAATCATTAAATAAAATCATCAAGATTCAACTAAACCAATAGTCTAGATTATCAAAGCAAGTGGTACATCTCATTGTACCAAAGTCCTTTTAAAGATAGATAGCATTGGAAGTTACAAATAATCAAATATATCTTGAGTTTCCCCAAGTAGGCATTGTTAGTTTGTTACAAATTTAAAACTTACGCAATCTTGTTTCACTTCTAGTAGTTCCCTCTTGGTCCTAATTACTCCATGCACAAAATCATCAAGGATTTTGATTTTCTTCTTAAAGGCAACTTCGGAGCCAATGTTAAGAAACCTCTTCAACTTCCCAAATGGATCGACATAGCGCCAATAGACCAAGGCATTTGAATCATCAAATGCCTACATGAATGCAGTTCCCTCCTTGCTTGACCCCTCCAAGCAATTCAATTCTACCCCAAACCCAACTTTGAAAATTGAATCCAAAGTGCATCTCATTAGTATGTCCTACAAATTTAAAAGGAAAAATATCTCACCATGTAATTCTTTTACTCTTCTATAGTAAAATCAAGTGATGTCAGCACACACTATTGGCTTGCTTCCTGTCTTGCTCATTTACCTTTGCAAGTAAATTTCATAATGAGTAAAATTCAGAACTCTTTCTTCTCAAAACCATTAAGCATGCATTTAGGTAATTTGAAGAACAATTGCTAATACAAACGGCTTTATGTGAATTTGCTTTAAATAAAACGTATGTGATGTAATAGACTTAATTTAACATCCTAAAATTAATAATTTCAAATTCACATATTAATAAAATTAAATTCATTCATAAATTTCTTCGAAAGAAAAAATTTATCCTTTCTATATTTAGACCTTCATCTAAATCAACCGATTTCTTTTCTACTATCATATCAAACCCAATTGCATCACAAATTTGGCTCTTCCCTAGCACATAGTAATATTAACTAAAATAACATGGTCATAATTTATTCAGAAAAAAAAAAGAAAAAAGAAAAAAAAAAAAGAAAAAAAAGAAAAAAAAAAAAAAAGAAGAACAAGAAAAAAAAGGAACACTTAAAATTGAGAGATGGGTTGAAGTTGGACTGAAATATTATTTTTCAGGAATAGAAACCTTGGACGCAAGACATGCTTTAAAGGTTAGTTACTTGCATATCAAAAGCTTGACCATCATCTAATAACTTGTGAACAACTCTAACCAGCTTAGTAGCGTTTCTTTTAAACACTGCATAGCTATAATCTCTAAGCACTCTTGTGGAGAACTTGAAGCTCACAAGCTTCCTCTGCTGCCACCACTTGTCACCCCAATGGCAAATTTTATCGAACAAATTGTGGATTTCATCAATCAAAATAGAATGCAATAATCTAAAGAAACAATAACATCGTGAAAGTGAAAAGAAATTATAGAAATTCACAAAATGTACCTATCGAAATTCATCCCTATAACAAATTGGGGAAAAAGAAAAAAAAAAACCTACCATACTAAAAAGGAGAGACACTTCTCTGCAAACTGCTTTTGCTCATCTCCACAACCGGTGATTTGCAGCTCCAAAACAAAGACTTGTGAGATACTTTAAAGGCTGCATTGAAAGAAATGATTGAATTCTCTTGCAATGTTTTCATTCTTGGGTCAGAGGATTGCAACACGTTCATACCACTACCTCTGTCACCACGAATCAGTAATTCTAACCACCCACATTTCATTCCATCACTATCATCATTAAAGCCTAATAAGCACAGAACAAAGGCAATTGATAACGACTCCATAAATATTGGGAAAGAAGAATTCAAATAAATGAATAATAAAGATATGTAACATCCATACCTAGGCTCCCAACCAAGCACCTCTGCCATTCCAACAACCGAAAAAAGAAATGGAGGTCCAATCTTTGCTGCTTGAATTGCAATTTCTCAATGACCAATGTAAAGGGCATCAAACTTTCCCAATGCTACTATTCCTCCGAGATGATAATCTTGGGTTCAATACTAAAAAGCCATACAAAATGAAAGTATGATAGGTTTTCTGTTTAGAAATAATAAATATGTGGTAAATATAGGATGAAAGAAACCTACCACTGGGGACAATCCTTGGGATGGAACTTCACGATCCTCTTCTCGTTGGCTTCGGACACAAACGAAAAAAAAGAGAGAAGCAAATCAGATTCTACACCAATATATGATATGAAGCAATACGTATATTCCCACATTAGAATTAGAATTTAGAACCTTTTTTATTGCAACCACCAAATCATGTCAAGGAACCTTCTGGTGTGTTAATACTTAAAGTTACAGAATCATAATTATTTCTTTCCTAAACTTCTAATGAGAAAGTAGAGCATATAAGTAAGTTAATACAGTAAGTTATTAGTAGCACTGTTGAAGGCAGATTTAGAGGATTTTTACTTCTAGTGCCTCTCAATTCACCGTTTAAAAAATAAATAATCAGAAAGCAAAGGAATTTGTATAATTAAGAGCGAAAAGCATAAATATTAATAGTTTCCCTTGAATATGTGCGTACCTTAGTTCATTGGTGATTGAACAGAGAAGCACTATCATAAACGAATTGTAAAACAACGAATTGGCAAAACACAATAAGACCCAAAAATTTACATAAACGAACTGTAAAAGGAAAAGAAAGAAAGAAAAAGAAAAATTTTAATTCAAACAATGACCGTTTGTGTTCTGTTTTAATTCTTCGCCTCCCTTGGTCCATTCTCGCTCTCAATAAAATCCAAGAACATTTTTTCCTTGCAGTCACGTTACAGCCTTATTGCAGATAGTTTTCAGTTCCATAAGAAAAGTAGCAGATAGAAATTTGGAGCCATACGGTTGTGGTTGGGCAATGAAGGATCTAATTGTTATTGGGAATTTTGGGGTCAGTTATTTCAGCCAATTTTGAGTTTGAAACCGTGGGAGTGGTCCTATTTTGTAGATGGTCTTTTGTGTGGAAGTTAAAAAAGCATTTTTACCAAGTTTTGCCCCTACTTAAACGTAAGTTGTAGGGATATTTTAGAACAAAAAAAAAATTCGGTCCAAACAGGAGCAGCTCTTTAAATAGTAGTATAGATAAATCGTAAGTTTTATTCTAATATTACAACTTACAATAACAATAATAATAATAATAACTAGCCTTTGAGTATGTGCTCAAAAGCTCTTCTATTTTCTGGGTAAAGATTAATAATTTACATTTATTATAATTTGAGATTTTTATTTTTTCCAATCACAAAAAAAAAAAAAAAAGATTATTTGGGGTGAGTTTTGTAGATTGGGGGAGTTTTAAAACTAACAAAAGAGTAATCCTATTTTGTAGAGAGTTAGTGAGTAGAAGTAGGAATTTAAATCAACGTAAAAGTAAGAGTTTATTAGAAACAAGAAAACATTTCAACGTAGAAGTAGGAATTTATTATTTTTGTCAATTTACTATTTTAACCCAATTTTTAAGTTTTAGGTAGGGATATTTTTTACAGCAAAAAAAGTAATAACTAACTTTCTTTTTCCAATTTACTATTTTAACCGCATTTTTAATTTGTTGGTTAATTAATTTAGATGTATTTTTAACAGGAAAAAAAAGCAAAAACTAACTTTCTGAATTCTTTTAAAATATACAAACAACAACAACAATAATAATAACTAGCCTCTGAGCTCGTGTTCACGTGCGTGCTTAGAGGCTCTTCTATTTTTTTTGGTAAAGATTAATAATTTGCAGTTATTATAATTTGGGATTTCTACTTTTTCCAATAACCAAAAAAAAAAAAAATGCGAGTTTTGTAGATTGGAAGAGTTTTAAAACTAACAAAAAAGTGATCATATTTTATAGGGAGTTAGTGAGTAGAAGTAGGAATTTAAATCAACGTAAAAGTAAGAGTTTATTAGAAGCATGAAGGCATTTCAACATAGAAGTAGGAATTTATTATTTTTGTCAATTTACTATTTTAGGGGTATTTTTTACAGTAAAAAAAACAATAACTAACTTTTTTTTTTGCCAATTTACTATTTTAACCCCATTTGTAAGTTGTTGGTTAATTAATTTAGAGGTATTTTTGACAAAAATAAAACAATAACTAGCTTTCTGAATCCTCTTATTATATTCAGATAATTAGCTTTTGTATGATTTTTGTGTGAGAATCAAAGTGAAAGAATCAAAACATAAAATACTCCCATATATGTTGTTGTATATATAGGTATATAAGGATAGGTTGTAATAATAATCTAAATTTGAAGAGTATTTCATTTGTGATAAATTGAATATTTAAGTTCTGAAATTTTCTAAATGAAAATTTGAAATTCGGGTTTTTTGATCAGTCAAAGCTTTTGCTTGATTGATCGAAGTGATGAGGAAAATAATCCTGGAGCGTCTTCCTGATTCAATCGATGTTCGATTCCTTTTGGATCGATTGAAAAGAACTTTTGATTAATACTCAATTCCTCTCAATTGATCGAGACACATGAAAATTGAATTTTTGCAGAATTTTCTAGTTACTGTTCTAAACATTTGAAAAGGTTTTGAGCCTTGTGAACAATTTTATAAAATATTGTAACTCTTTATTGGTACCTTTTGAAGGATTATAACCCTAGGGTATAAAAAGTGGTTCATGTTCATTTAATAACTAATTTTTTTCTCTCCCTTAAGTAGTTTCTTAGAAACATGTATGTTCGTTTAGACCCTTTATACCAGATTGTTTAACCTAATATATTAACCAAGTGATTACTTAGATTAATTTTTAGATTTAGGTTAAACACAAATAAATCATATCATACAAAGATGCAGAAAAGTAAATAACACTACGATATGATGACCAAGGAAAACCAATGAAACGAACCATTTCAAAGTAAAAACCTAAAGATGATTTAACCTTGCTATCCTCAAGGTAAACCAAATCCACTATAAGAGAATTGAAGTTTTTATAATCAAATTTAACCTTAAATCTATTGTTACCTTATGTAGTAACTTACTGATATGACCACGTGCAAGCTCCGAATCTACGAACTCCTTTGGATTTACACTAGCACAAGCGCCCTTGCTTGTGACTTTGAGATCTCACTCAAAGGTTTCAGATCACCTTCACTTGTTGATTTTTGTAGCAGCAACTTTTCAACAATGAATCTTGAGATTCTTCAAGGAATATTGCCGGTAGAAAACTTTAGAGAGTTTTGGGTACAAAAACCCTAGATCAATAATTTGAGGCACAAGATGCACTATTTTCTCTCTAAAAATCTCTAAAAACCCTATCTAGGGTTAGCTTATAATATTCTTTAAATGCTGGAAAAAACGGATCGTAATTTGGGCTTTAAACAGACAAGTTATGGGCTTTTTACGTTTGTTGATTTTTTGCTAATATGCGACTTCTAACCAATCGAGAGGAATTGAATAGCAATAGAACAGGAATCAAGAGGACTAGATTGCAACTCAAATTTTTTTCATCCTAAACTTGAGTTTTTTGTCTTGGACTTGAAAGTACACCATTCTAACTCAATAATACTTACTTTTTGTCATGGTTTGCTAACACTACAAACTTAAAACCTAACAAAACATAAGAAATTTTGTGAATGTTTTCCAAAATTGCTATTTGTAGAACCTAATAAACTTGGTTATATTTTGGAGACAAATTTGTAGTAACCCTTTAGCAACTTGTGTATGGAGACAAATATTGTCTAAGGATAATATTCAATTGTGCCTCCAAGTCAATCATAATTTCTATTTACTTGTTATGTTCATTTTGTTCTTTCATTGTTCCTCTTGAAATTGAAATCCCCAACATATGTTGCACATATACAATCTATATTTTTTATTTTCTTTATTTTCTAAATCTTTTATATTTATTTTTTAATCTTATTTATCTTGTTTCATTTTTTTATTCATTGTTATTACTTATTTCTGAGTCAATATTGGAGGACTAAACAAATCGGCCCAACAACGGGTATGCAATGAGGGACGTGGTAGGACATACTGGACTTGATCGGTCCAATATTGTTTAGCCTTGTGGGCCTCAGAAACCTAGAGACAGTACCGTGGTTCGTGTTCAGAACTAGCTCCAAAGTCCAATCCAAAAGGAACTGTTTATTGTATAAAAAGAGCTTATAAAAATTTATAGATGAATGAAAGTGGTACTTTACGTACTATATAGCAATACCATTTTGTATGGCACGCAACATAGATTTTCTAGGTAAAAATAATTGTTATGCTAAAAGATGAGGTTAATTTGGGCATCAATAAGATGACTTTATAATTGTGCATCAATAAGTGTATATTTTTATGTTGCAATGAATTCACAATTACGTGAATTTAAATCATTAGTTTAGTTAATGTATAGTGGAGTTGGTTTATTATTATATAAGCTTTGGATCATTGAGAGTCACATGAATCTTTTATAATTAATGATATTTGTTTGTTAAGATTTTAGGTGTGGGCTAAATTTTATGACAAAAGTTTCTTTGTAAGGAAAAAGTTTCTTTGTAATTGTTTTTCAAGATCATTGTAATAATTTGGTGTAAGGGAGGTTGAAATCTGAAGAAAATTGTTCACTGTGCGAGTTTAACTGTCAAGAAGTGAAGATCAATTGAACGAAATCAAGCATATTCAAAAAGTTGTTGGTTTGAATGTTTCGCCTAATGTTCACCCAACACTTGATTGAGCAAATTTGTTAACGGAAAACATTGCTTTAGCCTCTCAGCCCCCAAATCTTACACCGCATTATATGAACGAATTATAGTCCTACTATTAAAAGAGAAAGACGAACAAAAAATTCCTTGAGAGCTTGTCGTGGGTCTCAAATTGGTTGGATCTGAATCAAAGTTTTCATTACTATTCAATACTTTCTAGTATGGTAGGCTGATACTTACCCAGAAATCCATTGTTTCCTATCATTCCAAATACTGGACCATAAGCAATGTTTTCTTTTTGAATTTTTATTATTATTATTTATAAAATCAATACAACATGGTTTAAGGCTCCATTTATTCTTTCTCAAAAAAAGAAAAAAAGAAAAAAGAAAAAAAAAAAGGCTCATTTGTTTCATTGTAAAATGTTTTCAGATGTAAGAAGCAAGTTCATGAATACACAATTAGTTTGATATATAAGTAGCTGGATGACTCAAGTTCAGGAATAGCAAAGCAGTAAATTTGTTGTCATGAAACTCAAATTTTGTGGAACTCTAGATGACTGTGGAATGCTCTTTTTCTTCAAATTCTTACGAATGAAAGATGATCAACATTTGTTTATAGTGTATAAAATTAGTAAGGTATAAAAGTAACCAGGTGACTTGAAAATAAGATAAAGTTCACTACACAGTTTTCAATATAAATTCTTCCAAAGTAGAATATGAAATAAAGGTTCATATGGCCAAAAGCAAAAAAAAAATATACAAAAAATAAAATAAAATAAAATAAAATAAGGCTTACACCAAGCATCTTGTTGGCTCTTCCAAAACAGTGGCACTTAAGGGCTAAACATTAATAAGTAGCCATCGAAATATAGAGCTCCCTATCTTAGTTTCCCCATACCTCTTTTCATAAAAAGAATTCAGCAAATCACATAATTGTTTTAATTGGTAAAAATACAAATCATTTGCACAATTCAGATTAAAGCCATGACTTCAACATCCCCCCCTTTGTTTATGAAAGGCAAAGGAGAAGCCATTTGGTACTGATTATCAATCTGAATTAACAGAATACCTTACAATATAACAATACTGCCCATGTGCACCCACCATACCATAATTTATATTTATATATATCTAAAAACTGAAACGAAACATTTATTGTTACTACGCTTCTATTGAGTCACATCAGCGGCCATGTCATGCTTTTTTTTTTTTTTTTTTTTCCTTTTTCTTCACCTCAAATTCAACTTGGACTTTCTGTTTTCTTTCTTCATTTTAAAGTCCACAACATAACTATCTTTCTTTGTTTCTCTATTTAGTATTTAGTATTGATTGTGCCTTTTTAGTGTCCTTCCCTGTCTTGATGTTTGCCCTTAAGTTTTTGTTACTAAATAGCTAGATTGGATTGAAAGAGTATAACCATAGAAAATTTTATGACAAGGTGTTTAAGATGACAGTTACTTTTGAAGGAATTTAGAGAGTTGGTTTGTGTTCATCTCCCATAATTGTAGCACAAACATGGTATTGTTCCACTTTCAACTAGTATATTATAATTAGAAGCGGGTTGATCTCAAGTTCATGGAGAGAAGTGAGTGGAATTGTTCAGGAAGAACAACACATAATGTAGGGCAAGAGAAGCTTAAAGACAATGGTTGGGATTTTGGAGTAGCGTGCGGGAAAAAACTTACAACTTATTGTTCAATTTGTTGTATAAAGCTCCAAACATCATTGTTTTTTTTTTTTTTTTTTAATCTTATAATTTAACCTTTTGCATTTAATTGTAATGCTATGGTTCATGGATTGCAGGTGTTAAAAACTTACCCCGTTGATGCAAAAAGATTATGTGGAAAATTAAATGGCTATATCTGCTAGGTGTTCGACCAATGGCCTCTAAGAGATTTGCAGGGTGTGAAAAGCTTACCACCATTTGTGTAGTAAGAATGTAAGATTTCCTCTGTTTCTTGTTTCTTTCTTTTTAATTTTCCCAATATATGAAGTTTTCATATTGAAATAAATTAAGCATGGAAGATAATGTATTGAAATAAAAAAACTTGTTCCAATTGAATGACTAATTCACTAGAGAAACAATTATTCCAAGAAGATAAGGTATTCAACCCCACCTATTTCATGGGCAATGGGCCTTCGTGAATTGGGTTACACATGTTAGTTGATTTGGTTAATTAATGATGGTTGTTATATCTATATAGATATGAACATCTACCTCTAGATTGATTTAAAAAAAAAAAAAAAATTTGCATCCCTGCATATGCAGGGGAAGGGTGTTGACCTACAGCTAGCAATGAAATGACCCCTACAGACTCTAAGGACCTACCAAAATATTGGAACCGTTAGATATGTCTTTTTGGTGTGTCGTTAATGTGGTGAAAATGAACTAGAATAGGAACTATGGCCAAGGATCACTCTGGGTGTGTTTTATTCCCCTTGAACAAAGCTCTTCCAGTTAAAATAGAAGCAATGATGGTAGCTAGGTGGGTGACGAGGGAAGTAGCTCAATTGGCAATCAAGACTAGGCTAAGGAACATTATTGTAGAGGTGATAATCAAAGAGTAGCCTAGGCTTTTGATAGCAATCTCCTAAATCTCACTTACCTTGGTTTGGTTGTTGAATTCACTCTTTCAATTCTCAGTTAAGAACTATTTCTTTTGTATACATCATTAGGTCAGGTGCAAATATGGCTGACAAAGTGGAGGGTGTTTGGATGGGTTGCCCTCCTTTCTTAGCACGTTTGTTTGAACCATTGTACATTGTTATTTGCATAATAAAGATTTATTATTTTCAATAAATTAGGTTTAATATAGTATGTAGTTGGAAGCTTTCACCTCCATGCTTATTAAAAAAAATATATGCTACTCTTTTGAACAATGCATCAATTCGGATATTAATAAAAGTAAAATTTTAATTGCTTTGTTGAGTTAATATCATTTTGTAGGAGTTGTGTTTCAAATGATCATTCTTTAATTGTTTTGCAAGCATCCTTTCTGGTTATATGTTTTTGAACTCCAATTCTTTAGCCTTTTATTTTTCCCCCCCTTGAAGTCAATTGACAGGTTGACTTGATTCTTTGTTTTTCTATCAACTTATTCGTTTCTCTTCCTGAATTGGCATGTACAATCTAAAGCTAGAGAGAGCTTTCAGGTGGAACTTATGGTCCATTTGGATTGAGGGGGAAGGTGGGAGAGTAGAGTGTAGAGTAGAATAAATTTAGTCTAAAACTAACTTATTTTCAATAAACTTTACTTTACTCCCCTTCCTTCCTCCCTCAATCCAAACGGGCCCTTAGTCAAGCTTCCTCTTATTCATCCTAATTAAATATTTTATTAATTTTAATACAATGTTGACAATGACTAGGTTATGCATTATGCCCATTATTATATGATTTAGCTCATTGGTGTTGTTTAAAACAGTAAAACTACAATCTTGAAACTTATATATTAAGCGTGGGTTTGCTAAGAAATGAAGTTGTGTTTTGCATTTTTGGCTAGGTCCCATGGCATTGTTTACGACCCAGCCAAACTTGTGAAAACACAGATTTCTAGGTAAATCTTGGGTCCCATAGCACTATTTATAACTTAAAAATTATTTTACTACAGTGTTTTCAGCAATAAGTTTTCAGTTTTCAGCAAAATAAGCGATATCCAAACAGACCCTAAAATTGAAACTCATATTTTCTCTCAATGTTTATAGCTATTCTTACTTTATTTATTATGATTTTGCCTTTGTTGTTTTACGATACAAGGCAATAGGTTATTGATTCAGAAAAAAAAAAATGTTTCCTTTTAATTTTATTTTTCTATCTAAATTTTATTGAAACAGATGATTAAATGGTATAAATATTTTCCAGGAATTTTCACACTTCACAAGAATGAAATCATGCAATGTCTAATTTCTAATATATCAATAGCATTATACATTTAAAAATTGAATTCAATTTCAGTTGGAAACCTTATAAATTCAATGTAGTATGTAAAGGTAAACTTTAATATGCAGTGTTCTTTAAGGAAGCCCTGGAGTAATCATTCGAGATGCAAGGGGAGCAACAATAGCAACATTGAGTAAGCATAAGTGTTATAAGGATTCAACCACGATGGCAGCCATGGAAGCTATAAGGTTGGCTAGAGACATGTGATGATTTCAAATGATACTTGAAGGGGATGACAGCTGTAATCAACTTAGTAATATATTCATAAGCTTCAATGGCACACTGGGGACACAATTATAGAGGACATAAAGAGAGAGCTGAGAAGTTTAGGCAGTTAAAGTCAAGTTTTGTTCATGGAGCTGCAAGCGCAGCATCACATTCTTTACCTCTATTTTTAGTTCACTTGGTTGATAGGAATTTTTGGATTGATCACAGTCCACCATTCTCACAACCCCAACTGCCACTGCTATATTGAACTTTATTTAACATAAATGAAAAATTTTCTCTTCAAAAAAAAATCAATATTTTTCAAGTTCTTCATTTGATTTCCATTTGCATTTTTTTTAATTGGTAAATTACACACCACCTTGCTTTAACAGGAAAGGGAAGTGTCATTTGAGCTAAAGCCTAAAGCTCATTGGCTCATTTTATGATTTTTTTTTTCCCTTTGTAATATATAATCTTTAATTTTTTTCCCTTCATAAATATTATATAGTCTTTATTTTAAACTATGATAAAAGAGAAAGAGGTGACTAGAGAAGTAATTCAAATTGCAAGGGTTGGCCAAATGATAGTTCATAGTTGACAAGAGAAAAACAAAGAGATGAGGAAAATGGGAATATGACATTCATCTAGATCATTTGGTCCAACATCTATTTCTTGGATGCGAGAGTTGCGATAGAACAGGAAAAATGAGCAATTGCATTTTCTTCAACATATAATTGATTATTTCTAAACTTATGCTTTTTGTGGGAATTTTTTTTGGTTGATTGTATTCTTGAAGCCAAAAACATTTCTCATACCAACTAACATTAAATGATGCTATGTTCAAAGGCTAAAAGTTGGCTGTAATTTATGCCAAGACTACGGACATACATATTGTTTGGGATGAGAATAGGTGATGCCATGTTCATAGGCTAAAAGTTGTCTATAATTTAAACAAACACATGTTGATTGGGATTAGAATCTTTACACAAGTAAAATGCAAGCTTATTGTCTAACAATTTAGAGAGGCCAATAGTTTGCATTGTATAAATTGATTAGTTTTTCACCTAGTTCAGATTTTTTGAAAGGAATAAATATCAATAGATTTATCAAGAAGAAATATTTTGTAAAATTTTATTCTCTTGCATTTGTTTAGTAATTATCAAAATATAAATTGTTGCACTTGATAGAAGTCAAAAGTAGATAAGGCGTTATATGTTGCTTGTAGTATAGAAAATAATATTTGGAAATTCTTTGGAATTAGTGAATTTGAATTGAGTGCGTTTAATGGACTTTGTTTGTAATTTAAGGACATAGAGAGTGGTAGGTAGAGTGACTTAATAAAATATTTAATTGGTCTAGGATCTCCATTTTACTCTTAAGGTCAACCTATTTTTAAATCATGTGGTATTCAAATCCTATAAATGTATAATAGCTCATTGTTGTGATTCATATAATTTTGTTAGTATTTATCCACCTTTATTTTCGGTCATATCATTTTTTATTGTGATAATTGTTAATGATCTCTAGGTAGTATGGAGTCTACTTATTTTTTTATGTGGATAATTTAAAAAAGAGAAAGTAATACAATGTTTGATGTGTATAGCTCATTATTCTTGGGGATAAGGTTTCTTTCTAGAAATTGATATGTTGTAATTATTTGAAATGAGTTTTTATTGGAACATGCTTGAACCATATCATTGTGGCTTTTAGATGAATGTTGTTTATTTGACTAATATATTTATACACATTTTCAACAATTATTTTGATTTAGAATTATCAAATTTGATTGGTTTCAAATGATTGTACCAATAAAAGTGAATGTGTATAACTTTTATTCAACTATCCTATGCATTGTACAGGTTAATGACTAGTTTGGAATTAAATTACCACAACATATGGGAAAAGCAATATTAATCAAGCCCTATACATTTCTATCAACCAAATCAACCCCTATATATGACATTGAAGTTGTGCTCGTGTATATAGCCCCTCAATACATTGTTTTCATAGTATAATTATAAAATAACATGTACTCTTGAGTGGCAACAGTAACTTCTTGCTATTCTGGCCGCTGCTAAACACCAATGCCTCCACATCACACACATTAACCTCACACAGCATCTCCAAAAAAGTGTTTGTACTGCACAAATCTTCTCTGTTCATTATATCTTTAATTTGATATAATTTGACAACAGTGGCATAAGGCAGCAACAAAAAACTCATGCAGAAGAAGTCCGTCAATGCTTGTATTTGGTTATAATGATACAATGTTATCACAGGGTAAATCATCTAGTACTTAAAATCATTCTTCATCAAAAACTTCATACTAAGAACCCATATCATATGGATTGAAAATCTATAAACATAGCCCAAACAATCACACTATTCAAATTTTATACCGGTGAAGTATGAGCCATTTGCATTGCTCAACTATTTATTCAAAAGAAATTATAAAAGTAAAGGAACTATTCCGTAAAAAATCAAAGAAATGGTAAAAACATATTACTTCCTTGCATGTTGAAAACAAATGAAGAAGAAATGATTAAAGAGTTTTCTTCCTTGCTTGTTGCTAGTTGCTACTAAGGTTGAAAATCGTTCGTGTAACCCCACCAACTGAAGGAAGCCAAAAATAATTGGTCTCTCTGCTCAGCCATACAGAATTGGAATCTTGTAGAAGAAAGCATTTGTGGTATGAGGATCAAGGAACTTTTCTATAGGTCACTTGCTAGAGTTGTGGCACAATTTTCTTGAAAAGATATTGATGCACTCTGAAAGTTTTTTTTTTTTTTTTTTTTTTTCATTATTATACCATAGAAAGAATAATACAACATACCTGTAATAAATATTATGTTATACAAAACCGAGCGTTACTATTATATTTTAGTGATTATGTTAATTATAATAACTAGCCGCAAACTCGCGCGTTGCGCGTGATAATTATTTTTATGGTAGTTTTATTAAAAAAAAATTTACAATTTAAACTAATCTAATAATGAGTAATGTATTTCATAATTATATTTTTTTATTTATTATAGGAACAATCATAAATGCAAAATAGGAACAATTCAAAACACCAAAAAAACGTAAACAAAAAAAAATGATAAAACTTAACAATGATTAATTGAACCAATATTAGGATAAAATTTTGTTTTTGATAATCTATTAAGGTTATTTTTTTTTGTAGAAATTATAATTTCGGCCACCCAAAACTTATTATCAAATAAACAATTATTAGCAAAATCTAAGAATTAAATTTCTATATATGCATTGTTATAAAATAAAATAAAATTGCAAAAGTTAAAATTTGTCACCTATCCGATTATTTTCGTTTGGTTAACCTTTGCTTTTCTTTAAATGAATGGCATTATAGAATACTTCTAATACAGCTATTAAGAGTACTTTGTCCATCACAAAGGATTAGAAAATAAACAAAAATTAGTAAAGTCTTATAGTTTAATATCTAAATTGAGCACTATAAAAAATCATGCATGTAGCAGAATAAATACCAAATTATCAAAATTATGCTATGTAATAGAATAATATTATATTTTTATATGCTATATTTAATTCTTTAAAACACAATAGGATAACATTTAACAATCAAAGGAAAAAAAAAAAAAAACAACAACAACAACAAAAATTTAAAAAATAAAACTAAATTGCATTAACCCAAAATAGATTTTTAAAGAATATAAAAAATTATTAACCTAAACTAGAGATGCAAGAAAAAAAATCCACCAAAAAATTTAGAGAGAGAGAAAGAGAGAGAGAGAGAGGGGGAGAGGGAGAGAGAGAGAGAGAGAGAGAGAACCTTTTTTTTTTGTGAGGGAAAACTATGCATAGAATAGAAGAGATAGTGATAAATTTATAGTAAGAGTGTGTGAATAAGAAGAGATAAAAATAAAGAAAGATGAAGGGAAAGAGGAAGAATGGTATTAATGTAGAAGGTAGTGAGGAGATGAAAAAATAAGGAAGAGAGAAAGATTGAAGAAGTAGTGGGAAGATGAAATGGTAAGGGAGAGAAAAAGGTTGGAAAAATGTAAATATTAAAAATAAATAAATATTAAAAACAATTATAGGAAAATTGGAAAGAAAAAAAAAAAAACCCCTAAACCTTGAAATGCTTCAACTTTTTTTTTCTTCCTTTAAATTGAAAAAACTCACACAAAACTCTAAAACTAAACTGAAAATGTTTTGAGTTGGGCTTGATAGTGGAACTAAATAAATAAGTGGTGGGCTGGATTAATTATACATATTTATTATAGGGTGATAGTGGAAGTAAATAAACATGTAGTGGGCTAGATTTATTATAGGGTGATAGTAGAAGTAAATATAATAAGTAGTGGGCTGCATTTATAAGGCTGAAAATTATAAAAACTATTTTAAAATTGTAGGACAAATTATATTTTAAAAAAAAATGATGTGACAGCTGATGTGGCGCAACGTGAGAGCAGCAGCATTAAACACTATGCTTCAGTTTTAGGGTTTTGTGTGAGCTTTTTCAACTTAAAGGAAGAAAAAAAAAAGTTGAAGCATTTCAAGTTTTAGGGTTTTTTTTTCTTTTCCAATTTTCCTATAATTGTTTTTAATATTTATTTATTTTTAATATTTACTCTTTTTCAACCTTTCTCTTTCCCTTTCCTTACTTTTTCATCTTCTCATTACCTTCTACATTAATACCATTCTTCCTCTTTCCCTTCATCTTTCTTTATTTTTGTTTCTTCTTATTCACACACTCCTACTGTAAGTGGTGGGTTGGATTAATTATACATATTTATTATAGGGTGATAATGGAAGTAAATAAACATGTAGTGTGCTAGATTTATTATAGGGTGATAGTAGAAGTAAATATAATAAGTAGTGGGCTGCATTTATAGGACTGAAAATTGTAAAAACTATTTTAAAATTGTAGGAAAAATTATATATTTTTTTTTAAATGACGTGGTAGCTGATGTGGCGCAACGTGAGAGCAGCAGCATTAAACGCTACGCTTCAGCTTTTAGGGTTTTGTGTGAGCTTTTTCAACTTAAAGGAAGAAAAAAAAAAGTTGAAGCATTTCAAGTTTTAGGGTTTTTTTTTTCTTTCCAATTTTCCTATAATTGTTTTTAATATTTATTTATTTTTAATATTTACACTTTTCCAACCTTTCTCTCTCCCTTACCATTTCATCTTCCCACTACTTCTTCAATCTTTCTCTTCCTTACTTTTTCATCTTCTCACTACCTTCTACATTAATACCATTCTTCCTCTTTCCCTTCATCTTTCTTTATTTTTGTTTCTTCTTATTCACACACTCCTACTGTAAGTGGTGGGTTGGATTAATTATACATATTTATTATAGGGTGATAGTGGAAGTAAATAAACATGTAGTGTGCTAGATTTATTATAGGGTGATAGTAGAAGTAAATATAATAAGTAGTGGGCTGCATTTATAGGGCTGAAAATTGTAAAAACTATTTTAAAATTGTAGGAAAAATTATATATATTTTTTTAAATGACGTGGCAGCTGATGTGGCGCAACGTGAGAGCAGCAGCATTAAACACTACGCTTTCAGTTTTAGGGTTTTGTGTGAGCTTTTTCAACTTAAAGGAAGAAAAAAAAAAGTTGAAGCATTTCAAGTTTTAGGGTTTTTTTTTTCTTTCCAATTTTCCTATAATTGTTTTTAATATTTATTTATTTTTAATATTTACACTTTTCCAACCTTTCTCTCTCCCTTACCATTTCATCTTCCCACTACTTCTTCAATCTTTCTCTTCCTTACTTTTTCATCTTCTCACTACCTTCTACATTAATACCATTCTTCCTCTTTCCCTTCATATTTCTTTATTTTTGTTTCTTCTTATTCACACACTCTTACTGTAAGTAGTGGGTTGGATTAATTATACATATTTATTATAGGGTGATAGTGGAAGCAAATAAACATGTAGTGTGCTAGATTTATTATAGGGTGATAGTAGAAGTAAATATGATAAGTAGTGGGCTGCATTTATAGGGCTGAAAATTGTAAAAACTATTTTAAAATTGTAGGAAAAATTATATATTTTTTTAAATGACGTGGCAGCTGATGTGGCGCAACGTGAGAGCAGCAGCATTAAACGCTATGCTTCAGCTTTTAGTAATATATAGATATAGATAAAGGAAGAAAAAAAAAGTTGAAGCATTTCAAGTTTTAGGGTTTTTTTTTTTTTCTTTCCAATTTTCCTATAATTGTCTTTAATATTTATTTATTTTTAATATTTACACTTTTCCAACCTTTCTCTCTCCCTTACCATTTCATCTTCCCACTACTTCTTCAATCTTTCTCTTCCTTACTTTTTCATCTTCTCACTACCTTCTACATTAATACCATTCTTCCTCTTTCCCTTTATCTTTCTTTATTTTTGTTTCTTCTTATTCACACACTCTTACTGTAAGTGGTGGGTTGGATTAATTATACATATTTATTATAGGGTAATAGTGGAAGTAAATAAACATGTAGTGTGCTAGATTTATTATAGGGTGATAGTAGAAGTAAATATGATAAGTAGTGGGCTGCATTTATAGGGCTGAAAATTGTAAAAACTATTTTAAAATTGTAGGAAAAATTATATATTTTTTTAAATGACGTGGCAGCTGATGTGGCGTAACGTGAGAGCAGCAGCATTAAACGCTATGCTTCAGCTTTTAGTAATATATAGATATAGATAAATGAAGAAAAAAAAAAGTTGAAGCATTTCAAGTTTTAGGGTTTTTTTTTTCTTTCCAATTTTCCTATAATTGTTTTTAATATTTATTTATTTTTAATATTTATACTTTTCCAACCTTTCTCTCTCCCTTACCATTTCATCTTCCCACTACTTCTTCAATCTTTCTCTTCCTTACTTTTTCATCTTCTCACTACCTTCTACATTAATACCATTCTTCCTCTTTCCCTTCATCTTTCTTTATTTTTGTTTCTTCTTATTCACACACTCTTACTGTAAGTGGTGGGTTGGATTAATTATACATATTTATTATAGGGTGATAGTGGAAGTAAATAAACATGTAGTGTGCTAGATTTATTATAGGGTGATAGTAGAAGTAAATAAGATAAGTAGTAGGCTGCATTTATAGGGCTGAAAATTGTAAAAACTATCTTAAAATTGTAGGAAAAATTATATATATTTTTTTAAATGACATGACAGCTGATGTGGCGTAACGTGAGAGCAGCAGCATTAAACGCTACGCTTCAGTTTTTAGTAATATATAGAATATTGATAAAGATATAGATATAGATAGATAGATAATAATAGGTTAATAATTATTTGTTTTTTCTTTTTATGACAATCTTTTAAAATTTGCATTCTATGTTTGTTTTTGATGATGATTCATTCAATTTTTAGTTCGAAGAAATTATTTTGCATATGATTTTCAAATTTAATATTGATTTATTTGATGAACCATGATTTTATCTGCTAATTTATTTCCTTAATTAAAAAATTAAGCAAAATAATTCGTTAAATTTTGATAACCGCTAATGGGATTTCCTTGATATGCTCAATCCCCGTAAGTCATGTAATTGGCAATGGGATTTTTTTGATATGTCAAAAATTATTTGATTTATTTTGTGTCCCTATCAAACTAATATGAAAACAGTATTCATAATGATATCACAATTAAGGAAAATTATTGAGTAGTCTCAAGCTACAAGGTCAGCAAGCTGACCTTGTACTCCGGCCCAATAAGAAGAAGACAGGTCATTAAAAAAACTGATGACATAAGTTTATTGTCATATCACCCCACCACAGCCTACTCCTTCACGTTTCCTCCCCCTGCAATCCCTTGCCTCCACATCGTAGATAGACAAATGCTTTGATGAGAAATCCAATTATCCAAATGTTCTAGATCTGAGAGCTATGTTGTTCCTCCAGCAAGGATGATATTGCTTGCTCCAAGATTCAAGCAATGAATGGGTGAGTGCACTTTCCCTTTCTATTGGTCAGATGAAATTCCCAAGTTTTCTTCTCTCATAAAATTTTCTGCTATAGGTATTCTAGATTTTTTTATTTATTTATTTAAATTTTTGTATTTGCTTTTCTTTGATTTCCTTTGATACTCATGTTGATCTCTTTGATGATTATGGTTAGTATTTGATGGAATGATGTGTCATAAATTATTTTTGTACTGGCTATTTTGTAATTCATGGCCAATTGATTTTACAACTCTGGTTCATACTGTACTCCTATTGTTTGATAAAATTCCCCAATGTAAAGACAATGTCATTTTTAAAGAATTTTGGTATAGACCTTTCATGAAACTTGCTTATTACTGTGAGAAAAGCTTTATTTAATCATCAAGACTCATTCTTGGACGTGTTGTTGATAGTTCTTAGACATTTTGGAGTTCACTTGTGATGTTTATTAATAACTGTAAATTTCAATTATGCTATTTTGTATTAATCGTGCGATATATATGCATATATTCATGCATTATTTAGTATTGATATTCTATCATCATGCAGAAGAAGTTCAGACTTTAGAGAAGCAAAATGAGCAGAGGTGGAGAGAAAGGTCTCAAAACTACAAAAATCCAGAAGCAAATTTCAATGGAAAGCTGAAAAATATGTCTGATGATGCTTTCATTTGTGAAAACAATTATACTTTCTACATTGAAGCCTTGCTGCCTAGCTTTCTTTTAGGAGTCCTTTGTTTTACTTTTTGGTTTTCATCTACCAAAGTGAATTTGTTTTTAGACAGCTTTAGTTTGAAAGAAACTACTTTTTGTACTAACAGACTTACTCGAATTTCTTACTGTTTGTACTAACAGACTTCACAATAATTTCTTACTTTTCTCCCTCAAAAAAAGAAAAGAAAAGAAAAAAGTAAATTGCAAAGTACACCCCCTAACGTTTGGAAGTGATTGGATTTTATACTCCAACGTTTCAAAACTTTGATTTTACACCCCTAACGTTTGGTTCCGTTAGCAAATCACCCCCCTTGGTTAGTTTCTGCTGTTAACTGCCGAGTCATCTTGCTGACGTGTTTTTTTTTTTTTTTTTTTTGGGTCAAATAAGCTAAAAACGACACAGTTGCCATGGAAATGAAGTGATGACTTGGCACATGCAAAGAAAATCTGCTAGGACACCGTTTCCCCCACCAAACAGAAAATCTCAAATTTCCTAAAACTAAGCCCACAATCCCAGCCCTTAGCTCCCTAACCCACGAACCCAACCCTTGCCTTCCTAACCCTTATGAACCCAGACCACCACATCGGCTCTGCAACCAGCTCTCGCATCGTGAACCCAGACGTGAGTAAGTTCATTGAAGGCTCCAGGTTAGCTCCAAGGCGGCAACAACGGCGACGACAGGTATGGCCAAGCCAACAGTTAGGGTATTTCTCTTCTCTATGGCTCTCTTGCTCTCTCTCTTTTTGGATTTTTCTTGCCATTGCTGGATTGGAATTTTGGGTTTTTTTATTGGGTTTGCTGGGGTTTTTGTTAAATTTTTTGGGTGATGGATTTGTTGCTAGAACTCTCTATGTGTGTGTGATTTAAACTCATTTACTTTGCTATAGGAACTTTGAGTGTGTTTATGGTGGAGTTTGTTTCTCTTTATTTTAATTTTTTTGGGTTTTGTAGCACTTTGATACTGTTTTTTCTATGTATTGATTTGGGATCCCATTATGTTTGATGGATCACTGAGAGAGTGAGAGAATAGGGGCTGAATTATACCATCTTATATATCTGTATTTGCAGTCAACTTTGAAGTCTATTTTTATTACATACGTAGCTGCATGACATCATTTGATTGTCTTTGTATTGATTGTGACATTCGTATTGATCAGGGGCTATTTTTTCATGCTGATGCTGGTTGGGAAAGCAAAACAATGAGAATTTTTTTGTTCAAATGGACAGCAATTTCAAATGGGCAGCAATTTCTAATGCAGAAGCAAAAGCCAGTGCCTATCAAAATGCTGAATCCAAAATTTGAGGAGAAGTAATTTTCTTTCCCTTGCTCTTAACCACATGTTAAAACTTTGTTGCAATAGATAATGTTACTTACAATAACTGGTTGGAATTGAGAATTTGTCATGTAGTCTTGCAGCTTTGTTAAGGCTAGAGATTATGATCCAGATTGTGAACAGGCTGAGAAGAGAAAGTTGCAGAAACAAGTAAAACATAAAGCTAAGGGGGCAGCTCATGAGTTGCGGAAAGACGCATTTTTCTTACTTGAGGTTAAGGAAAAAGAAAGAGCACCATGGGAAAAAGAAAGAGCAGAGAAGTATGAGAAGGCACTAGCTTTCCTTCAAGAACAAGAACATGGTATAAAATCTAGACAATCAGGAAAAGGCAGGAAGAGGGGAAGATGAAGCTGACTTCTGAATCTTGTATTACATGTTATCATTATTTAGGTGGTGTTTAGGTATACATAATATTCTTGGAATTGAAGTGAATTGAAGCCTTGGAATTGGAATCAAAGTCGTAATTTTGATTTTGTTGTATAATTATTGTTAACTTAAGAAATTATAAGCAAGTTTTTCCCTTCTCATATTGATTTCATTGTATTATAAGCAACGTAAGTGTTGGCTGCTGTCCCTCACGCTCATTGCATATTTTTTAAGTGTACAAATTAGAGCCTTAAAGTGCAGCACCTAAAGCAACGCATCCAGTGATTGCTTTCAAACATCTACTCAGACTATCGAGAAACCCCTCCAATTCCCTATCATTGTCTTGCATCTAAATCAAAATTGAAGAATTTTTAGAGGAATCAATGGAAGAGGGATCTTATCCCAAACAAACGTCACACCAAGCTCAATATTTTGTTCTAGCTAGATTGATTTATGTTTTAAACAGGCTGAAGCTAGTTGTAAAGCTTTCTTGGTTGATTTTTTCCCTTGACACATGATTAATCATCATGGAACATTCGTCCAAACTCTTCTTCACCCTTTTCAACTTAATCCTAACTAGTTCAGCATTATGAGCATCCCTTTTCCTCACTGTTTTGATACACCTCTCACTTTAAGTTCAAAAGGAGCATACAGTTAACTGCTCCAAGTCTTTTTCAGCAACACAAGCATTGGTCTCCTGGTATTCTCCTCACAGGCAGCATTTTACACAAACATCTGAATCTTCCAAACCTGTGAGCCTTAACGTAACACTGATGCTAGTGAATCTTCCAAGTTCATATCAAAACTCTTAACAGTATCCCTATGCTCACCCAATGAGAAAAATTCTAACAATGGATCTAAGACCCTAATTTGAATTCTATCCAAAAAATTAAAAAGCAACTTATAAATCATGACTGATCAATAATAACATTTTACCCAGTACTTGTGCAAACTGCAAACACAAGAGCCCAATAACTTTTCTTACAATAGAGGCATTGTCCTGAGGTAACAGACAGACAAGTAACCATTAATACTACCTGAGGTAAAAGAAAGAACAGTACTGATCAAACCACTGTACATAAGATCTTCCGGTATTCAAAGGTTTGAGCATTAAAAAAAAACTAGGATCTGAATCCAAACTAATTATGGATCTAAGCAAATATTACTGAACTAGGATCCATATCATCGCCGAAAAAAGACCTCAAGAAAAAATAATTGTATATGCAACCAAACCAGAAAGGAAGGCAAACTAACTTCGTATCCAAATTATGAAAAGCCAATATAAAATCTAACATAAAAACTAGAAACAAAACATCATTGGCCTCAAAGCCAAGTCCAACATAAAAATAATCAAAAGATTCATTCATAATACCAAATATTCAAAAGATGTATGGAAATCTTAAAAATCATGATAAGTTCATTAACTTCATGAAGCTATAAATATTATACCTTTATTTCTATAGTACAGACTTGTGTAGCAGGAATACGAACAATTTTCTCTGCTCCTTGTCAAATACCACAAATATTGTGCTGTCACTTTCATCCTTGACATGTAATTCTAATCTGTACCTGAAGTTTTTGGCAAATGTGTAAGTTTCTACAATATATATTTTATATGTAACATTTTAATCTTTTTCATAAACTAGAACTAACCTCATTGTTGGAAAAGAAAATTCTTTCTTGCAACTTTCACACCAAAATGTAGATCCAATTGTTTTAGCCTTTTTATGACAATCAGTGCTTGAAATATAATGTCATCCATTTTTAGCATTTACCTTTTTCACGACAGCCATACAATAGAAAATCGCTTCCTAAGTAATTTTTTTTATTAGTATATTACACGAAACTCTGTCATTAATCAAATACTTATTTAGATTTTTAACTTACCTGGGATTTTGATTGCTCAAGAAATTTTATAATTTCGTGTATTGTCCTCTTATTTTTTACCGCTTCTTCAGAATCCCAGTGGATGTAATCCTGCTGATTATCCCAGTTGATGTAAACCTTTGTTGCATAGGTGGAAGACAATGAAAGTTGGTCTGCATAGCATTTAACTGAACCATAAAAATAACAAAGTCACCATTACATAATAAAGTTTGTTTTGTGACATACAGTTACTGAGTACATAGCACTCGTATTATTTGTACATGATTGGCTGCTCAACACATTGATTCCAAGGACCAATCTCCAGCTTTGGAAAAAGATTAATTGTTGGTTGAGATTCAAAGAGTGAGAAAAGGAAATTAAAGTTCCCAATATGTAAAGGAAATAATTGGGTAGGCCAAGCCATGAGAGGTCCCAATAACAACAATGAAAGGACAAGAGACTTAAACAATATCTATTATCACAAAGACCCCACTCTCCCTGATATGTATCCATGATTTTAGGGCATTTAGACTTGCAGACCAAGATTAGGTGTGCAGAGGGAAAGAACATTTAAGATGAAATAAATAAGGAATGAGATAAGTTTGAAGAAAGAACTGTATTGGTTTGTAAAGTGGTCATAGAGTCATAACAAAATAGACTTTCACATCCAAGTGCCCTACTACCTCTTTCTTTAGTACAAAGATGGGGCCAGCAATTTTATGATTTCAGCAATTAATCTTTGAGATCATGGTGTGTCGTTATCAAATACAGATAAAAAAGAAAAGTTTTAACATTGAGATTGATTGTCATTAAAAGCATTCTGCATAGGACCTATTACTTAGTGTTTCCCAAATAAAAATGTATATAATGTCGCGCCATTTCAAGAAAACAAATAGAAAGGATATATGCCACTCACAGCAATGGTGAAAATCATACTTTTTAACCAAAAAGAAAAAAGAAAAGAAAAGCGTACTTTTTTAACCAAAAAAGAAAAAAAGAAAAGAAAAACATACTTCCACTCCTCTCAATATTACTAGCTTAAAGTTTATGACAGTACATTTTTATCACATGGACCCTATCCCAAAAAAAAAAAAAAAAAAATTATCACATGGACAGAATCTAAGAGTGTTAACATACAAATGTTCTCTTTTCTTATAAATATAACTACTAAATTGATCACAATTTTGGCACATCAACATAGAATCTACCATTTTTGATCCAGAAGAAAAATTGAACTCGCTAAAAACCAAAAAGTATCACCAGTCTCACTCAACTCTCAACCTGATACTGAGATAAAATCTATAAGATAGTGAGAAAACAAATAATAGTAAGCAGTGAAAAGAATCCTTTCTGCTAGTGCTGATAGAACGAGTAGGGTTCTGCTAGTGCAAGAAACTTATGAAGAAGTCTCTACAGGTAGTTATTTGTCAAGTTATCCATTTGAATAGCAATTTGGCCTAGTAGACAACAACAAAAATAGCATATTTTCAAGTGTTATTAGTGTGTGATTCATTTTAGCGTCCCCATGCTTTGATCAATAAAGTTCTTGAGGACCTAACAGTTACTCTTAACAGAAGAAAACATGTAGATACACAAAATACAGCATTAATACTGCCTTGTACAAGGCATTTTTTGGAGGACAGAGGCACATCATTCCTCATTTACAGGTATTTTTAAATGTATGCTCCATCTCAAAGCCTAGTACAAAAGTTATTGAAACAAAACTTGAACTCTTATAACAACTTTTCCAAACCCAAGTAGTAGCAGATTGTATATTGTCCATTTCCCCCCTTCCTGTCCTTGCTACTAAACTAAGCTGCAAAGATTAGTTTAATCAAAATTTTTACCTCAGTGTGAGAAGAAACATTAGGAGTTCATTGGTATGCTAGGTATTGCAGCCCAACTATAAGACTTTAGGCTCCAGAAGCAGGGCATGGTGTAAAATTGCAATCATATCAGGCCTCGGGAAGTGGCCCAACAAGCTTCAACAACAGGACCAAGCATGTAAATTTGAGATTTCTCTCAACTCATTTTAAAACCAACAAAATACTTTGTGTGTGTTGGGGGGGGGGGGGGTGTGGGGAAGGTTATAAGGAACAAAAGTTGAAAAAAAAAATTGTGGTCTGTACTATCCAGAAATTCTAAGAATATCAATTTGGAGTTCTCCAAAGTTGAGGAGCTAGTCAAATCTTATGAAAAATGGGTATGATACAATCAGCTTTCTGGATTACTAAATGATCTTTTTCCTTTGATGGGGAATATCATTGTTTTATAATGGGCAAAATTTAGGTACAAATACAATTACTTAGGTGTTGTACCTTGAGTTCAACTATATGTTGTTTCTATCTTTATCTCACCAAAAAAAAAGAAAAAAAGAAAAAGAAAAAAGAAGAAGAAATCAATTACATGTTGCATTGAAGATTTCATTGTAGTACAAACAATGTTATCTTTTCCAATGACAATTAAATTCAACCATGTGACTTATTGGCTGATATATATGTATACTCCCACTCCCTCCCCTTTAATCCAAATAAGCATTAATAATAGTACAAAGGAAGCCAATGGCTGCGCCTCATCTACAAGAGATTTCATGATCACCTTGGAATCACCTTGCAAAATACCTTGGTTAATACCAACTTCCAGGGAAAACTCCAAGGCTCAGGTAGTAGCTACTGCTTCCACCTCATCTACTTGATTAATTTGATAAAATATTGTTAATTTATTTTAAATACACAAAATTTGTCCTTAATCCATTCAATACATAGGAAATTATCTCATACAAAATGTGTATACTCAGAAAATGGATCTACAAACATGTGAGCCCAGTACGTGCGAGAGGCTCTACTAATGATTCAATATAGACAAAGTTTGCTTCCATCTAATGCTCCAGTCACCTAGATGGGACATGATGTATGATAGTAAACAGTGAAAAGAAAGCTTCTGATAGTGCTGATGGAAAGAAAGAGTAAGGTTCTGCCAAGAGCTAGGGATCATGCAGAAAAAGAGTTATTTGTAAAGTGATGCATTTCATAGCAATTAGGCAAAGTAGACAACAATGAGAATAGCATCTTTGCAAGTGTTAATGTTATAAATTTTAATATCCCCATTTTTTTTATGTATGGGAATTCTCAAGCACCTAACAACTCTCAACAGAAGAAAATATATAACTACACAACATACAACACTAGTACTGCCTTGTACAAAACCTATTTTTGGAGGACAGAGGAGCATTAATCCCTATGCACAGGTTTTGTGAAATTTATGCTCCATTTCAAAGCCTGGAACACAAGATATTGAAACAAAATTTGAACTCTTATAATAACTTTTCCAAACCCAAACAATAGCAAGTTCTATATCGTCCTTTTCTCACCTCCATGTTCTTGCTACTAAACTAAATTGCAAAGACTAGTTAAAGACAATGTAACTTCATTGAACTTTTGACCTTAGTGTGTGAAAAAGACATTAGGAATTCATTGACATGGTTGGTATTATAGCCCAACAATAAGGTTTTGGGCTCTAGAAGCAAAGCACGATGTAAAATTGGCAACCTTGCTGGGCCAAGAAAGTGGCTCAACAAGCTTTAACAATAGGACTAACCATGGAGAGACAAGGTGACTCCCAGGATTTGAGATTTCTCTCACCTCATTTTAAACCAATAACTTTGTAAGGGAAAACAAAGAATGAAATGTTACAAGGTACAAAAATTTAGAAGTCTATACTGTACAAAAATTCTAAGAATATGAAAAGAAATGATAAAAGTTATTACTTCCTTGCACGTTGAAGAAGAATCTCTAATAATAAAAATGAATTAATGGCCTTTTGGAGAAGGAAATTATGAGGCTAACCCTGTGGGCTTGGCCCAAAAAAGCTAGAGTCCAAAGTCCGCGACCCCCATGTGGCGAGAGTCGAGCCTAGCAATCCTCCATCAAATTCTTTCTAACAAGGGCCTAGCTCTCTTGACAAGTTAACCAAACAAAGCTCAAAGTTGCACCACATAGGTTAACTCAATAGCTATCTATCTTCCACATACTTTTGTTAAACTATGCCATGCAAAATCAACCCAATTTTAGGAACTTAAAAAGACTCATATCAATAAAACTTCGAAAGTTTACTACATCAACCATTTTCTCAAATTAATGGGGAGCCACTCCTATCTAAGACAATACTCTTTGTTCATCTCAACTGTTTTACCATGGGAGTAGCCGAAGGAAGTGAAAAATCAAACACATTTTTTAAGAAGTAAATAATGAATTTTGTTAAAGAAGAGGAGTGCTCAAAATCTAGAGCTTGCATATTCTATAGAGACAGATTTTATTGGAAGATAATCACTTAAAATGGAATAATTTCCTCTGGGTCATTATCACCCGTATAATAAAATCAAATGGCCCTAAAGTGGGCTAAGTATTCTATTCAATGCAAGAAGAGCCAAAAAAAATGAAAGTAGATGAAAATGAAGTAATTTTAAACCACATCTGCTCCAAATAGACTGCAAGGAATCTTTATAGAGATGTCATAAGCCAATCATCATAAAGGATCATAGCAAAGGTAAATTCAAAATTTTTGATGTTATGGTAATGAAAGAAAAGAAAATGTAATTAAGTCATGTGCAATATTTCATATTCCACATATGTATAGCAAGGCTACAAAGAAAACTATAGCAAACTACATTTGATTATCATTTTGCATAATCTAGAGGAAAATCTGCTTGCCTAGTAGAAATTTGTGACCAATGGTCTTGATTTCCCAAGGATTGAGGAGAAGCACAACCCAATTATCATAGAAATCTACAGGAAGACGAGTCAAACAACTTGCTTTAGCCTTCCTTGAATATTAATCCAAACCATGTTGCATTAATCTGAGCCACATTTGGAGTAACAGACCTGCACACATAACCAAGTATTTATTCTAATACATGCCTAAAAAAACTATTAAATCTTCCCCCAACCACATAGTCAAACATATAATAGCATTTATGAAAGTATAAGACACCTCAACAACCAATTCAGAGCACAATTTGATGATTATGATTCTTTCGGATAAACCCACAAGACAGCAAAATAGGTGAATCTACACATTGAACAACCTCTAACACTGTAGGTATCAATAAACCAACAATGGAACAAGCTGCATAAGGAATGTTGCAATCCATGAAGATCAAGTTTAGAAGCCATTTTTATTTAGTATCAAGTTTCAATAGTACGCAATTAATTTGATATTTAAAAAAGGTATGACTAAGAGTTCATTGACTCGAGCCATACGGGGGCACTTTCTCTTTTTCTTCAAATTTTACAAATAAATGGTTAATAACATTCCTTTATAGCCTATTTTCAAACAGAATCAACGATTAGATAAGAATACCATTAATATAGTACAATATTATCCAGAAGACCTGAAAAAAATCAAAGGCACAGTAACACAATCTGCAGTTTAAATTTTTCCAAAGTAGGATATCAAATAAAAATCTACATATGGCCAAAAAATGAAAGAACACATAAAGAGAGGCCCACACTAAACATCTTGTTAACTTGTCTAGAACAGTGTCACCCCAAGGCTAAACATCATAAGAACCATCATAAAACAAAGATCCCTATCTTAGTTTCCCTAGCCCTTGCTTCATAAACAGAGTTCAGCAGTCACATTGCTATTTTGATTGGTAAATACTAATTGTTTACACTTCAAATTAGACCTACGACTTCGGCATCCATCCCTTGTTTACGAGAAGCAAAGAAGAAGCCTTTGCATGACAAACCTATTTCCTCTCTCATTGTTGATCTGAAAAGGTTCTGTGACATTGTGAGGAATGAAAACTCTTAGGCTTTGAGTCACTCTGGTAGAGTAAAAGCACTGGCTGTGATTCTTGAAACAGACATAAAGGGAGATATTAGTGATATCATGGCTGATTTTATTCATTGAAAGAATGTTTTTGTTGCCAGTAAGTACCAAAAGGCACCTGCAAAAATCTTGTCAGTTATGTCTTTGAAGCGTTCAAGAACACCACTGTTATTTTACTTTCAACTTGTGCTATACTCTCTCTGCCTTAGGTATCAAACAGCATGGCTGGAAAGATGGGTAGTATCATAGTGGGAGTATTATTGTTGCTGCCATTCTAATTGTTGCTGTTTTTGCTGTTTGTAACTTCAAGCAATCCAAGCAATTTGAGAAGCTCTCCCAACGAGTAGAGACATCAAGGTGGACGTATTGAGGGATGGGCGGCACCAACATATTTTAATGCACTTGTTGGTATTGTCACTGGCTGTTATTGTACTTTGGCTTATTCTGTGAAGTGCATGTTGATTATGTGTTGGCTAGTCATAATCTGGGTCAAACATAACAATCTGCACTGACAAAACAAGCACCCTTACATTAAATGAGACCAACGTAACAAGATTTTGCCTTTAAATAAGCAATGAGGGAAGCCAAGTAATATTTAAAATATAGATTCTCAATCGCTTGTGAAGATTTCTGGGAGCCCTTGCTGTTTTTGATATAAATATCAATGAAATCTATAATCCATGTTGAAGACTTTAAGTCAAAGAATTTAGAGAAAAACAGAAGTGGAGTATTGGTGAAGAGAAAGAGTGAGAAGGCTATTTGATACTACTACACGGGAGCTCTAAAGACTAAGGAATATAAATTCAAGAAACTAATTTGAGCTAGCCTTTAACATGACATGATGGTAGAAAGAAAAGTTATCCCCCGCTCCATTCATTAATAAGACCAACCCTATGACAAATTAATTACCTACTCCGAAGTAATTATTTGTTTTACCAAGTATGAAAAAGTGATACTAAAGTTCAAAGGTAAAGTCATTCTTCCTTGAACTTTCTTAGGCATACAGTTGGAGAAATAAAAGAAAAACATGATCGAGTATAAAATTCATAGATTCAACTAGACAAGAAATAATAAATATCATTAGTTTGAGAAGTTCATTACAAAACTCAAACTTTAAAAAATCAAAGAACTTGCTCCAACTTGACTAACCATAATATTAGTCTATATTTGATCTTACTTATATGTTGTCATATGTAACAAATCAGCAATATGGAGAGCCTTAAATCACACTAACTAAAATCACAATGAAGAAAATGTAAACCAAACTTGGAGCAAAGTGACCACTTGATTATTGGGGTGAGTTCATTCATTCAGCCCATAGAAACATTTTATCAAATACATGGAATGCTTACCTTTGTACCCCCTACCACAATTTGCGCTCCTCTTTGGCCAATGGCATTCCCATCTTGCTGTTGATGTTTATGCCACGTCTGATAGCTTTGCCATTCCCGTCTGATCTTTGAGAACCACAGCCAAGCCTACATTTTTTTGATCACACGATGCATTGAAATTAAGCTTTACCAATTGATCAAGTGGTTTGGTCCAAGCACTTCCCCTGTTTTGCTTTTTGGTGAGTGGTCTCAAGTAAAAGTCATATTGTTTGTTGAGACAATGGACTAATTGGTTTATGGTGGGTTTAGTGTTTGAAACCAAACCTTCCTCTCGTGCCATCCAAAGAATTTTCATTGCCACTACTGCATATAGCATGAACTCATCTTTGGTGATTCTTTTTGCGAGTAACTCACTTGGGGGGTCAATTATATGTTCAACAAATTCCATTACTGTTTAAGCTCAGATCATTTCGACTCGAAAACCCCATCTACCAACTTACCACACTCCTTTGGCATAGGGACAACATTGAAATAGATGTAAAAGGGAATCTTCAGCTATTTCATAGAAAGGGCAATGGGTTTTTGAGAAGCTGATGAGGTTTTGAGTAGTGACTAAACTTAAAAACATTTTTAAGTTTCCATCAAAGGACACTCTTAAACTTTCATGAATTCTTATGCATGCCATCTTATCTACAGTAGGATTTTGAGAAGGACATATGCATGCTACATGGGCCCCACACCTTTCTATTGTTATTTTTGCCATTTTTGGATCATAATTTGAAACTTAAAATAGAAGCTTAATGTTGTTGCAATCCTCTAAAACTATGCCGTCAATTGAGCTATTGCTTCTGTAGTGAAACCACATAAAAGATGATGAATCGAAAAAAAAATAATATAAATAGAAACTTTTTTTGTAACCGTTGAAGAAAATGTAGACAGAACAACGAAAGCCTTCACATCGACTTGCCACAATATCCTTCGGTTCTATTTTTAAAGCAACACAGAAAGCAAATGCTAGAGATTCCCAACCGTCCGAGAATGATATAGAGCTTCCAAAACTTTGATGGTTGAACCACTTTGGAATCTTAGTTCCTAGAAGGACAAGGTCAAACTGCAATCCATATCCATCATTAACAAGGTCGGATGTAGAACACATTTTAGATGTATCGCAGCACTTTTCAGAAACAGAGTACAGATGCAATGATCCCCTTGAACATACCATATTTTGTGGAAGCCCAAACATTTCTCCAAACTAATGCAAATTTAAGAAACTTCAGTTTAGCAAATTTAGTCATATATTATATTTGGGAAAGTTAAACAAAATTGTTTCTTTCTATGAGAAAAGGAGAGACCTGACTCAATAATCTTCTTCTTGATTGTGAATCCAAGGAACCGCACCCTTCTATACATAAAACTTCTAGATGTGGTGGAGGCATTGGAATTTCCTGAAGCTTCCAGCAACGGTGAAAGAAAAGTAATTTTAATTTCTGAAATCTGATATTGATTTCAGGGAGGGTAGTAATGTTGCTGTAACAGATACCTAAAGTTTCTAATTTGGGGAAACAATCAGGAGTATCCATGGCTTTTGGAAATTGTCACAATCATCCATACAGAGAAAGCTAAGATTTTTTAAATTAGAGATGCTACTTGGAACCTCTTTCACGTTTTTTAAACTTATACTTAACCTCTGAAGGGCAATGAGATATCCCATTGATGAAAACAACACTTTCGTTCCTTGCTCAAGACTTTCACAGCCCAAGAAATAAAACTTTTTTAGAGATTTCAACTTGAGGTTTCCTGGTAAAATTCTAAGATTTTGGCATCCCCAAAGATTCCAATATTTAAGCTCTTCAAGAAGTCCAACAGACTGATGAACCTTAACTAAATTTATGCATGCACAAAGGTCTAACTCCTTTATGTTTGGGGCAATCAGTGATAAGTCGGGTACCTTTGTAATATTTTTACAATCGGACAAATCCATATATATCAATGTTTCAAATCGACACCTCTGTAGAAAGAAGAAATATTTTTTTGAAATTTATTAGTAAAAAGAAAAAAAATATATTAATATGATAAGCTAAAAGGATAGATTAAGAAATACTACATGATCAATTATGAATTATTGTAAACATTTTTAAAAAAAAAAATGCTAAAGATACTACAAGTATTATAATATAAAATTTACAAATTAATGTGATAATGAATGTAAATGTTGGGCTTCAACTAGCTCATAAATAAATATTTGAATTGTCACTTTATGATTGGTAACACATCAATTTAATCAATTTGTACAATCAATCTAGTAAAACTTGTAGTGCATGTAACATTACTCTTTTTTTAAGTGCACAAATTGATTTTGTTCATCGAAAATGTATAGAAATATTATTTAATTTAGTATTAAATGCATCGTTTAGTTTTAACCACAAAAAAATGCACCTTAACTTGTTCTCTAAGAGCACTCATTAACAAAAGCCTAATAAGAATTTATAAATGCTAATGATCATGCCTCGAAATGCTCGTCCAATTTTATGTGGCTTCGTCGCATCTTGAGTACAACGAGGTTTTTAGGTTCAAAGGCGGATGGTAAGGAAGATAAAGGAAATTCATTCCAATCAAGTAACCTCAACCCATTGGGAAGAGATTTAAGGTCTACACAAATTACATTGCAAACTATCAAATATTTGAGATTCTTCATCTTTCCAAGATTCAACTTCACGTTTTTTGGTTTAGGCAAGCACAATGTTATGCCTCGAATTTCATTTGACCCCTAATTGAACAAAACATTAAGCAAACCACAATTTAAAAATAATTCACCAAAAAATAATAGATTGTTAAACTTTAAACAAAAGCCACGCTAATAAAATTATATTTTCTTAAAATTAAAAAAAAAAAGGAATAAAAATGACTAAATCCCCTTGTGAAAAAATAGAAAAAAGTAAATCAAAACAACTCATACCATATTTTGAATTAGTATTTCAGGAGCATCCTCATAACACAATAGCCTACTACGCTTCTCGATCACTTCTGGTGATTCTTGTCGAACAATTTCCCAACCCATTTGTTGAATCAAGTCATGCATCGATAATTTGTTATCTTTAGTAACAATTATAAGACACTTATCAATAAGTCTTTCAATGTCATAATATGGATCATGGTTATTGATGCTTCTTAGTATATCTACAACTTTATCTTTGCATAATCCTTTAAGAAAATAAGCAATATCAAGAAAAATTTCCTGTTGAGTTTGGTCCAATCCATCATAGCTTATTTTGAGTATTTTTTGAATGTCTCCCTTGGGAATTCTTTTGTATTTGTCTAACGCACTTTTCCATTCATGTTTAGTTCTTCCATACAAATCTGCGCCAATTATTTTTAGAACTAATGGAAGACCTTTGGCATAATCTATAAATTGGTTGACCAATTCTGAATAGTCTTCCTCGAAGTTGTTTTTTCCAAAGGCCTCTTGACAAAGGAGTTTATGAGCTTCATGTTTATTTAACTCCTTCATCTCGTAGTACATTACATGAATATTTTTTGAAAGAGTATCAAGCAAGTGTTTGTCTCTTGTGGTTATAATGATTCTATTTCCAGAAGTAATCCTATCATAATTTTCAAGAAAAAATTCTATCTCATCCAATTTTTCAACATTATCAAGAACTATAAGAATCCTTTTACAATGAAGCCTTTCAATTGTCACATTGATTCCTTTAGATATACTCCCCACCTTCAAATTTTGATAACCTAAGATCTCATAACAAAGTGTTTCTTGTAATTGAATTACGCCATCATTTGTCCTTGATTTTTCACTAACATTATCTAGAAAGCTATTTCCATCAAAACAATAATGAATTGTGTTAAAAATAACTTTTGCAATTGTTGTCTTACCCACTCCGGGAAGGCCAAAGATCCCTACAATGCAGACATCATTTGATTTAATATCTAAACACCGATTTATGACGTCATTTACACGAGTATCTATTCCAACAAGATATTTTACAACAGATAATTTCATGTGATTTAATTGAGCACTTGAGATCTCTTTAAAAATTTCTTCAATAAATTCAAATTGAGAGCAGCTGCAACTGTCATTTAGACATAAAAAGTATGTAATAAGTTAGAATAGAAAATAGAAATTCATGAACATGAACTAAATTCAAGATGTTTCGTCTATGCACGTACTACAACTAAAATATCATATAATATATATCTATATCAATATCAATAATCTATATATTACTAAAAGCTGAAGTGTAGCGTTTAATGCTGCTGCTCTCACGTTACGCCACATCAGCTGCCACGTCATTTTCTTTAAAAAAAATATAATTTTTCCTTCTTTTTTTTTTTTTTTTTCGTTTGTTTGTATTTGGTTGAGGTGTCTGCATTTGCTTATGTACACGCAAACTTTGGACTTTGTAGTTTCTTATTCTACAGTAGAGTAAGTGTTCCATTGAGGATAAATTTTAATGCACTCTCTTGGGAATTAAACTTTGGTGATATACATATCATTTTTTTTATTAAAAAAATTTTGAGTGTAACTATTTTTGTTTAATTCTTTCTTCCTGTAGATTGGGAATATATTTTATCCTTGCTCATTCACAGTATTGGATTCTCCCAATATAGAATTCCTCTTTGGGCTGGATATGCTCCAGAAGCACCAGGTAGCATACTCTTTCTAATATGTGATGTACCTTTTCATTTTCTTGGTTCTAATGGATATGCTCCGGAAGCACTAGGTACCATTGCATTATAGATTCAAAGGATAATGTTTTGAGAGTTGGTGGTGGAGAAGTTTCTGTACCATTTTTGCAAGGTTGGCCTTCTAATCATTTTTGAAAGTTTCTGTACCATTTTTGCCTGAATGTCGTTTCAATAGTATTATAATTTTACAGCCAAAAAAACTATTTTATTTTACCTTGGTTTATTTGGAAATATCTCAGGTCTCATTTTTTTAATGTGTTGTGACTTATTGGAAGAATGTAAGACATATAAAGTGTTGGTGGCACATCTCATCCATTCCAAGGGGATTTAAAGGTGACTTTTCATCTCTCTCGATTGCTTATATTCCATGACTGAAGGAAGCAGTTTGATAGTGGTATACTGGAGTTTGAGTGGTTGTTAGGAGTGGGTATGGCCGGATTTTAGGGAGTCGTTGGATGTCAAGTATGTGAGTTTCTATTGTATTTTAGACTAAATACAAGTATATGGTGAATTAGGGAGAAATTTTATTGAACAGATAAAATTGAGCATGGAAGCCCAATATAGTGAAGTAAATGAAAGTTAATGCTTGTAGCTTTAATTTAAATCAAGTTTTGGACCTGATTTTTTCAGGGGAAAAAAAGAAGAAGAAATTTATCACCTTACATAAATATTAATAAACTTTGAATTAAGATTGTGAGTTGCTTTCATTTGAGATTGTCTGAATGTCGTTTCAATAGTGCTAAAAACAAATTATATATTATACCATAACTAAAATAAAATTATCTATTCCCACGCATCGTGTGAGTCTGCGACTAGTAATATATAAAAGTCTAAGCATAGAATTTAATTTTGTTACGCTCATGTCAAGCCACATTATCAGCCACACCACTATTTTAATATATTTTTTTACAATATTAATTATTCAATAGTACACCATGATTTTACCCATTCTCTAACCTCATTGTAACTTATCAGTCATAATAAAACCATATATCTTTTTGGCAATATATGACTTCTCAACTTATATCTATAATTCCCTCAAAAAAAAAAAAAAAAACTTATATCTCTATAATTTTTTAATCAATTTTTACCTTCATGATCTCTTAAATTCTAGCATTACATTATCCTTTAACCTTTTCTCTTTTCATTGTAAACTCTGCTTCTCCCTCCATTATATCCCACTCTAACCTTATTCTTCCTACAGCCATTCCTCTATTGTTTTAAATTTTAATTTTAATTTCTTATTGCCCCTTTTGTATCTCTCCCCTCTATTCATTCTATGTTTTGCTTACAAATTCTTTGTTATTGTTGATTTGATTGTCACATCTCATTTATGTTAGCAATTTTATGCTTATGGCCAAAAATTTTCCAAGTTAAGCGTTAGCGATATAATGTTACCCAGCTATCATATTCAAATTAATTTATGTTTATTTACTACTAATATTATTTGATCCATATTTGGTTTTGGTAAAATTAAAACAAGAGACTAAGGTGGTAACTAAAAGTAGAGAGAGTAAAATTCTTTAAATACTTAAAAATTACAATACAATACACACTCAAAATTGCCTCAATTACTGTAGCCTTTGTTAGCTTGAATTATTAACTAGTGTGTAGCTTGTGCATATGCATGGGTATAATTTTAAAAAATCACAATTATATGATTCAGATTATACACTGTTTTTAGAAGAGATTACATGGTATTACCTTTATATATACTATTAGGTTCTAAAGATTCAGATAAAATGTTTAGAATCATGATTGTATTGTGTTGGCAAACCGAGAGCAAAACACGTCTAGTCTAAATGTTTAGGCAATGCTTAAATAAGTGTGTTTCAAGATTTGAAGTCCAACTGATTGCAGAAAAGAGAAGTCAAGTTCTGCCTTTCTCGACCGATTGAGAATTAGACCCGACCGATCGAAAATCGCAAACACAGTTTTCTACAGAAGTTTATTTCAGTCCAATCTCTACAAAAACGTTTAGGGTTTCACTTAAACTTTTCCGCATATAAAAGGGAAACCCTAGCTTTGTTTTGAAGACTTTTTGGAAGACTTGTATGTTATTCTTTGTGAGATTTGAGAGGTTCTGTACCTTCTAACTACACAAGATTCTACCGGAGCTTAAATTACAATCAAGGATTGATAGAACTAGTTGTTGCATCAAGATCAACAATAAAAAGTGATTTGAAACCTTTGAGTGGAGTCTCAAAGTCACAAGCAAGGGTGTGCTTGTGTTGCTATAAATCCAAGAAGAGAATAAGTCCGTGGATTCGAAGCTTGCACGTGGTCATGTCAGTAAGTTAATACTTGAGGTAGCACTAGATTTAGGGTTAAAACTTTTGTCAAAACTTCAATTCTCTTATGGTGAATTTGATTTATCTTGAGGATAGCTAAGTTAAATCCTCCCCAGGTTTTTACCTTGAAACGGGTTAGTTTCATTGGTTTTCCTGGGTAATCATATCATGGTGTTATTTACTTTTCTGCATCTTTGCATTATATGATTTTGTGTTTAACCTAAATCTAAAAATTAATCTAAGTAATCACTTGGTTAATAAATTAGGTTAAACAATCTGTTAAAGGGGTCTAAACAAATTCTGTCATATATGATTTAGAATTTAATTAGTTTTAAATTCTTCGGTTTTTGTATCTAATAATTTACTTGCCATAAAAATTAAAAACTTAAATGGACACATAGCAGAAAATTTAATTCCAATTGAAATCCAATTTAGAATTAATTGGATTTAGACTCTTTTATTTTTACACTCAATAATTTATTTGGTACAAAATTAAAAATTAAATGGAACACATAGCGCAAAATTAAAAATTCAATTAAAATCTAATTGAATTTTCTCTAAATTTTAGCTCTATATGTGTGTGTGTGTGTGTGTGTGTGTGTGTGTGTGTGTGTGTATGATGTATTAATGCCATTTTCTAGATGATAGTTTAGCAAGAAAGTACATTTTTGAGTTGTTTGATGTGTTATGTACCTATCTAACAGGCTGATAATTTTTTGTGTGCAATTAATGCTACACTTTTATTTTTGGATTGTTTCTACATAACAGCATCAACGTACTCCTTTTTTTTGTTACTAAGAGCATACTGGTTTACTTGAATAATTAGTAACCTAACATTTTTCATGCGTGTTTTAAAGTTTACTCATTAAGTAGAGCCATGTTATAATATTTAGGAATTAGCAAGATCAATCATAATCCACTATTGCAGCCTATCAAACTTTGATATTGCCGGAGGTATGTCTTGAATATTTAAATAATAAAAAAAATTAGATGCATTTTTCTTTTTGGATATTACAAATTAAAAGTTATGACTTTGTTGTGGGTTTTCTTTTTTTTTTTTTTTTTTTATCAAGATTTTGTTGGGTTTTGGGTCCTGGAAGTCTTTCTTTATTTTTTTTTTTCCTCTTCGATTATAAAATTTTGAGATATGTTTTTTGTGTTTTGGATATTAGGGAGAGAAATTTGGTTGTTGCTGTGATTTTTTTTTTTTTTTTTTTGGACTTTAAATCCTGAAAGTGTTTGTATATATACACTTTTTTTTTGGTTTGACAGGAGGTAGAAACAATATATATATATATATATATATATATTTGGAAATTTTTTTATGCTATTTACATTATTTTATTTATAAAATTTTGAGATAAGTTTTCTACATTTTAGGTATTAGAGGTGACTTTTTTTCCCTTTAATCAAGGTTTTGATGTATTCTAGGTCCTGAAAGTAGTTGTTTCATTTTTTTTTTTTTTTTAACTTATAAATCCTTTAGATACATTTTCAGTGGATTTGATATTAGGGACATAAAGTTTGGATATTGAGAAAATTTGTCAAATTTCTAACATAACTAACTTTATTGTAAATATTATATGGGAACGGTTATTTTTAAGCTTTACCTTTTAAGTTCTCGATGAATTTTTTTTTTTCATTTGATAATAGAGAAATTTTTACTAATTATAATAGGTATATTCGTATTACCCTTTTATAAAAACGCATTATGCAAATCAATGACTTGTATATAACAAAAGTTGGACCCTAAAAGTTGTGGTTACAACATGTGACATACTCTTTTCGAGCCAAGTTCCTATGCCTTTAGAAGTTTTGGTTAATTTCCATAAAAAGAAAATTGGTTAATTATAAATTAAATATTAAATTGTATAATTTATGTTGTTAGTGAAATTATAAAACCTTTGGTACACTATATAAATTTTTTAAAATGATAAAATAATAAATCAAGTAATTATTGTCACCAAAAAATTTGCAATAAAGTTAATTTTATATGAACTCATGTCCAAATTATATCATACCATATACTATATAATAAAAATTGTATCCTACATTGTAGTTGTGCTAAGTGGATGCCCTCCTCTTTATTTATTTGGTTTATATTTTTTTTTTCTCTTTAGGTCATTTGGTGTACTATAAGTAAATTATAACAATTTCATAGTTGCTCTAAGTTGAACTGTATCATCAATGTTTCAAAAAATTTAAATAAAAGTTACTCAATTAAAATTCTACGCCAAAGAGTTTTTCAAATTTTGAGAGAAATTTCATTATTTATTTGATATTATGTTAATGACCTACCACAAAATTTTGGTTAAATAATAAAAGTTTAATTATACAAGTCATGTTTGCACTATGAAGCGTAATATAAGTATTGAAATTTGTATGATATAATTTCACCCTTTCGCATATTATAAATAAATTAAAATTATTTGTTAGGACATATGTGAAACTTGTTAGAACATATGTTATTGTAAATTGGCTAATCCTTTAACAAAATGCACTTTACTTGTAATTGGGTAGATCTAAGATGTGTTTAATACTTCAAGGAACAAGAGTTCAAGTTTAGTATTGAAACCATGCAAATCTGTCCAAGAAATAAGTGAAGAAGTGTTGTTCATTAAAGCTCGACAGATAATATCTATCGAGGTTTAATGAGAAATCTCGACTGCTGCTCGATAGAAACAATATCTATTGAGAATTATAAAATTCAAATTTTCATATATGTTTTTCACACATATCCAAGTTATTTGTGTAGGGTTTCTTTTCTCACAACCCTAGACATATATATGGATTATTTTAAGGGCTGTCTCACTTGATGAAAATGTTGTTGCAATTGTTGTTGCACGCATATTATGACCAGAGACAAAATTGCTCTAGTTCATCATCTTCGTTGTAGAAGCCGTTGCGTTGTTGCGTCTTTGCGCCAAGGGTTTTGTAACCAAGGAGCTTTTTGATCTTCATCGTCTGGAATCTCTGGATGAACTGAAGAACTTTGCAGCCAACATCTTTCTCAAGTTGGTGTATTAGTCACGTACTTGGATCTGTGCATCGATTAATTAGTCACGTACTTGGAGCCGTGCATTGAAAGGAGAGATTGTCACTACATTACAAGTCCAATTGTGTATTGCAATAAGGGTTCAACTGTAAGTTGGTATTATTGTGTGTGATCTTGTTGTGGCCATCCAAGATTAATAAATTCCTTGATTTTGATGGAAAATGTGTTTAAAGTTTGAGATTTAACGACATATTGATTGAAAATCTTGTTTTTGGAAGATCTGGGTTAAACTCAAGGGTTTTGGGAAAACTTTTCATCTCATACTCATGCATTTTATCCATAAAACATTGCGCTTTGAGGAGTTTCTGCATTAAAATGCTCTGTTTTTCAAAAATTTGATTTTTCCAGATTTTTGATCGATTGAACCTGTTGCTCGACCAATTGAAATTGCGATTAAAATTTGGTTTGAATCTACCTGGCTCGATCGATGCTCGATCGCTGTTGGATCAATCGAATGTAATTTTCAATCGATCGAATCTATTTTTTGATCAATCGAAAATCATTCAAAGAGTTTTTTAAAAACTTAAGCTTTTCACGTGTTTTTCACTATTTCAAACTTTTCAAAAGCTTTTCTCTCTCTCTTCCACCGGTCCAGATTCAAAGACAATTTTTTTTTTTTCGTTTTCCCTCAATTTCTCTCAAGGGTTTTTGTCACCTAGCACCAGTATGACCCTTTTACCCTTTCTTTTTTGATTTAATTTCATTTTTCATGCATTTTTCATGCATTTAAGGGAAAATTTTGAACCTATGAGATTTTGGGGGGTTTTTGGTGTTTTCATTGGTTTCTTTCAAAATTGATCAATGGGTTTTTGTTGTGGGATGATATTAACATGATCTTTGTGGTTTAATTTGATCAATTTCATGAATTGGGAAAATTTGAATTTTCTAGGGTTTGAAACTACCCGAATTGGGGATTTTGTTCAATTAAGCATATATTGATGAAATTGGCTTGGATTATTGATTCATTTTGTCATTATATACTGTTATCTAACTTGTGTAATGATAAATTGATCAATTTGTTGGGATTCTTGAAAGTGGGTTTTCAAGATTTGGGGTTTTTGATATAAACTCTGTGTTCATGCCAATTTCTGTGCTTTTAAAGTAAAATTGAACTATTCTCATTGCATTAGAGCATGCATCATGTGTTAATATTGTTCATGCATTATATAGATTTTTTTTTTCTATTTGGTTTTTGCTCTAACTATGTCTGATGCAGTCTGCCCTTGGGTTTTTCTTGTTTTTTGTCTTTTGTCTCTTTTTTGTCTATCCTTTCTGCTCTTTAGAATCATGGTTAGGAAGTCTAGAGCCCATAGGACATCTACCTCTTCTTCTGCTCCTTCTTTTGATAGTGAGAGGTTTCTAAGTGAGAAAAACCAAGAGACGTATGAGTAGTTGAACATTCTTAGGAATGTGTGGGCTAAGAGACAGGTAGTTTTAGATGAGCTTGACCCGGAGATTAGGAGAAACTTTGAGCGTAGGGGTTGGTTGCCTTTGTTGGATGTAGACCATCTTCCTCCGGCTACCTTGATCAGAGAGTTCTACTCAAACCTCTCTGTCCACTCCAATGATTTCAACACTCAGTTTGTGAGAAGTTGGATATGGGGTGAAGAGTATGTCATTACTCCTACGATAGTGGCCTCTGCTCTTGGGGTTCCTAAGGTCCAGCATCCCGTCTATCCTTATGATGAGTCTCCTCCCCTAGATGACATTATGTCATATCTTACTAGATCTTCTATCCAGTAGGGTTTTGATCCTCGGATCACCTCTCACGAGTTGACCGAGATTCATTATCTCTTTTTCTGGATTTATTGCCATTCTATTTGGCCTATCTCTCATTTGCATACTATTCCTATCAAGAGATGTCTATTTTTGTATGCTCTTGTCACAGATGCTCCTATGAGTTTTCCTCATCTTTTCATTTGATCTTTGGTTGAGGTTCATAGGAGTGGTTCTTTTGCTCATGCTTTGTTTTTCCGGGTTTTTATTCATTGGATTTTGTTGCATCTAGGTTTAGATGAGTTTCCTGCTTCTGAGCCCGTACATATCATAACTCCTATAGGTGCCACCTTTCTTAAGTAGAGGGCTTCTTAAATGTGTACTAGCTCTAAACGCCCTAGAGTTGATTCCTCTTCGGGTGTTGCACATCCTCCTCCTCCTCCTCCTCCTCCTTCTACAAGTGATCCGGTTGTTGATGCGTTTGTAGATCCGACTGCTGCTGCTGCTCCTTCATCTTCTACTTCGGATGATTCCAGCATTCATCATATGTTGGACACTGTCATGACCGTTCAGGCGGCTCATGGTCAGCTTTTGGTGGATGTTCTCATGGAGCTTTAAGCTTTGCATGCAGAGTTGGCGAGTTTTAGACGGCCACCTCCACCGCCTCCTTTTAATGATCAGTCTTGATTGCCCTTTGGCAATTCGTCACAAAAAGGGGGACTACATATGGATGGGGATAGGGGGAGATTTTTTTGTTTTGGAGTTTTGGAGCTTTAGATTGTATCTAGGTGCTTCACTTGCTTCACTTTGTACTTTTTTTTTTTTTTTTTGGCTCATGATGTATTTATTTTAATGTCTTTACTTTTGATGAGTTGTATATGATAGAGGGTGACATCTAGTTTTTATTTCTATTTCTTGTTTCACATTGTGCTACATTGATTATTGATTTATATTTATGAGGTTATATTTTCCACACATGCGTTTATGTGTTTGTTAAGTGTTACAAGAATATACAGGTTGATTCAGTCGTGCTACTGTCTACACTTGCAACTGATAGATAGTAGTTAGGGTGAATTATTTGTGCTGGGCAATTTTTATTGTAATGGGCTACTTTTGTAACTTTGAGCATTTTGTTTATTATGTGTTTTGTCATGGATTGCCAAAGGGGGAGTTTGTTAGGTTCTAAGGATTTAGGATCTAAATGTATTAGAACTTTAATGTGTAATGTTGGCAAACCATGATCAAAACTTAGAGTCTAGAATTAGGCTGCTCAAAGTGTGTTTATATGTAAGGTTGGAATCGAGTGTACTCTAGGATTTATTATGTAAATCTATAAGGCTCGATCGATCGAAGCTCATGCAGATTATTTTTCTGCGGAATTTTCCAACTCAACCCAAGCTCATATGACGTGTAGGGTTTTATGTTTTGCCTTAAGTATAAAATGAAAAACCTAGCCACGTTTTGTAGTTGTTGTTTATGCTGTGTGTATGAATCTCTTGTGAGATCTAGAGGTATTTGCCTTCATATATACTTAGGGTTTCCAATCTCAAGATTGATGTCGAGAGCTTGGTGATCGCATCAATTGCTGCATAAAGAGCTTAAAGAAAAACACAAGTGGGAGTACTTATGGTTGCTGTGAACCCAAAAAAGAAGTAGTCTGTGGACTCAGAGTTGTCACGTGGTCATGGTAGTAAGTTTCTTACTCGAGGTAACAATAGGATGTTAGTGGTCTAAGTCACTATTATGTAAACTTCAATTATTTCATAGTGAATCTGTTTTACCTTGAGGATAGCTAGGTTAAATCCTCCCCAGGTTTTTTACCGGTTTGGTTTTCCTGGGTTATCATATCATTGTGTTATTTATTTTCAGCACTGTTGCAATGATATGACTTATCTGTGTTAATCTAGATCTGAATAATTTACCGAAGTTAATCACTTGGTTAAATAACTAGGTTAATCTGTTTGTGTTTAAAGGGTCTAAAAACGTACACATACTTTTTAACCAAAAAGAAAAAAGAAAAGAAAAGCATACTTTTTTAACCAAAAAAGAAAAAAGAAAAGAAAAGAAAACTTTTTTAACCAAAAAAGAAAAAAAGAATAGAAAAGCAAACTTCCACTCCTCTCAATATTACTAGCTTAAAGTTTATTACAGTACATTTTTATCACAAGGACCCTATCCATTTGAATAGCAATTTGGCCAAGTAGACAACAATAAAATAGCATATTTTCAAGTGTTATTAGTGTGTGATTCATTTTAGTGTCCCAATGCTTTGATCTATAAAGTTCTTAAGGACCTAATAGTTACTCTTAACAGAAGAAAACATGTAGATACACAAAATACAGCATTAGTACTGCCTTGTACAAGGAATTTTTTGGAGGACAGAGGAACATCATTCCTCATTTACAGGTATTTTGAAATTTATGCTCCATCTCAAAGCCTGGTACAAAAGTTATTGAAATAAAACTTGAACTCTTATAACAACTTTTCCAAACCCAAGTAGTAGCAGATTGTATATTGTCCTTTTCCCCCTTCCTATTCTTGCTACTAAACTAAGCTGCAAAAATTAGTTTAATCAAATTTGTTACCTAAGTGTGAGAAGAAACATTAGGAGTTCATTGGCATGCTAGGTATTGTAGACCAACTATAAGACTTTAGGCTCCAGAAGCACGGCATTGTGTAAAATTGCCATCTTATCAAGCCTCGGGAAGTGGCCCAACAATTTTCAACAACAGGACCAAGCATGGAAATTTAAGATTTCTCTCAACTCATTTTAAAACCAATAATAACTTTGTGTGTGTGGGGGGGGGGGGGGGGGGGGGGAGTTATAAGGTACAAAAGTTGAAAAAAAAAATTTGTGGTTTGTACTATCCAAAAATTCTAAGAAAATCAATTTGGAGTTCTCCAAAGTTGAGGAGCTAGTCAAATCTTATGAAAAATGGGTATGGTACAATTAACTTTCCGGGGTTACTAAATGATCTTTTTCCTTTGATGGGGGAATACCATTGTTTTATAATGGGCAAAATTTAGGTACAAATACAATTACTTAGGTGTTGTACCTTAAGTTCAACTACATGTTGTTTCTATCTTTATCTCACCAAAAAAAAAAAAAAAAAAGAAAGAAAGAAGAAGAAGAAGAAATCAATTACCTGTTGCATTGAAGATTTCAATGTAGTACAAACAATGTTATCTTTTCCAATGACAATCAAATTCAACCATGTGACGTATTGGCCTATATATATACTCCCCCTCAATCCAAATAAGCATTAATAATAGTACAAAGGAAGCCAATGGTTGCGCCTCATCCACAAGAGATTTCATGACCACCTTGGAATCACCTTGCAAAATACCTTGGTTAATACCAACTTCCAAGGAAAACTCCAAGGCTCAGGCAGTAGCTACTACTTCCACCTCGTCTACTTGATTGCTCAATTTGATAAAATATTATTAATTTATTTTAAATACACAAAATTTGTCCTTAATCCATTCAATACAAAGGATATTATCTCATACAAAATATTTATACTCAAAAAATGGATCTACAAATATGTGAGCCCAGTACATGCGAGAGGCTCTACTAATGATTCAATATAGACGAAGTTTGCTTCCATGTAATGCTCCAGTCACCTAGATGGGACATGATGTATAATAGTAAACAGTGAAAAGAAAGCTTCTGATAGTGCTAATGGAAAGAAAGAGTAAGGTTTTGCCAAGAGCCAGTGATCTTCATGCAGAAAAAGAGTTATTTGTAAAGTGATGCATTTCATAGTAATTAGGCAAAGTAGACAACAATGAGAATAGCATCTTTGCAAGTGTTAGTATTATAAATTTTAATATCCCCATTTTTTTTATGTATGGGAATTCTCAAGTACCTAACAACTCTCAACAGAAGACAATATGTAACTTCACAACATACAACACTAGTACTACCTTGTACAAAACCTATTTTTGGAGGACAGAGGAGCATTAATCCTCATGCACAGGTTTTGTGAAATTTATGCTCCATTTCAAAGCCTGGAACATAAGATATTGAAACAAAATTTGAATTCTTATAATAACTTTTCCAAACCCAAACAGTAGCAAGTTCTATATCATCCTTTTCTCTCCTCCATGTTCTTGCTACTAAACTAAATTGCAAAGACTAGTTAAAGTCAATGTAACTTCATTGAACTTTTGACCTTAGTGTGTGAAAAAAACATTAGGAATTCATTGACATGGTTGGTATTATTGCCCAACAATAAGGTTTTGGGCTCTAGAAGCAGAGCACGATGTAAAATTGCCAACCTTGCTGGGCTAGGAAAATGGCTCAACAAGCTTTAACAGCAGGACTAACCATGGAGAGACAAGGTGACTCCCAAGATTTGAGATTTCTCTCACCTCATTTTAAACCAATAACTTTGTAAGGGAAAACAAAGAATAGCTGTTTCTCTTGGTGAATTCCCAGATAAGCTCACAAGTACCAAACAGATACAACAGTTTCTTGGAATTGTTAATTATATGTCTTACTTGAAGAATTTTGGCTACCCCATCATCAAATGTTCAGAGCGGCAAATGGAGAAACATTTCTGGTCACCCTGAAAAGTAAGCCTATTCTCATTAGAATTTTTCCAACCCTTACCCACTCCTGTCTAAGACAATACTCTTTGTTCATCTCAACTATTTTACCAGGGGAGTAGCCGAAGGAAGTGAACCATCAAACACATTTTTTAAAAAATAAATTGTAAAGTTGTTATTTACAACTATTTTGTGTTGGCTTTAATTCCGTGCCAAATTTTATTGTAATTATATTCAATCATGTTTATCCTGTATTTTATGTGGGATTTCATTGTATGGGTTGGGTGTGAGAGAGAGTGTGAAGACTCAAGCTTTTATTGAAGACAAAGTGGATTTCGCGAGAAGCCTTCCCGCGAAGTGAGCCATGTGTAGAGCACATGATTGGAATGCGAAGAGTCATGATAGCTGGTTTTCGCGTAATTCGCGGGTAAGGCCTTCCTGCGAAATACCTGCAAAACGTTTTGTTTTACTATTTTGGCATATCTGCTACACCATGTCTTCACCCACACTATATATACTCTCACTACCCATATATTGTTATGAGTGCTTTTTAGAGAGAAAACCCTAGCATACACACTTGAGAGTTAGAGATTGTTATACCCACAATCATCTACACAATCCTTTATGGTTTTCCTCATACTCCTACCTCTTCATATCCATATCCTTGAGAGGTTGATAGTCCAAACACTTACACACCAAATCTGAGTGTTAAGTGAGGTTTTGGTGCTGCTGGGAAGCATTGGAAGAAGCCAAACGTTGGCAGATGCAATCAGGCTGTGTTAAGTGAGGTTTTGGTGCTGCTGGGAAGCATTGGAAGAAGCCAAACGTTGGCAGATGCAATCAGGCTGAATTATGGGATCCAGAAAGCTAGACAAGACATGGTTCTGAGAAGCCTTGTTGGAGTAGGAGCTTGGAGGGCTTAGGTGCATTGGGTAGATTAGGCTTGGAGGGTCTCTTACTATTCGTGTATCCTAACTTATTGTCTAGTGGATCGATTTACTACTTGGAGGGCGGTGGAGAGGTTTTTTGCTGAGTTCTTCGGTTTGTTCTTCGATAATACATCTTGGTGTTATCTTGTGTTTGCATCCTTCTTCCCTTCTCTTTTAGCTTTAATTCTATTGTTGATATATGATGAATATGGCTTAAAGTAGTTCTATTATTTGTTCGCTTGCATTTACTTTATTCCGCACTTAGTTAAGTTAGAGTAAAATCAACAAAGCCATAATTTTTAATTTGGGGATCTAAACAGCTCTTGTGTGTTTCACACAAATCTCAGCTTTCATTAATAATGAATTTTGTTAAAGAAGAGGAGTGCTCAAAATCTAGAGCTTGCATATTCTATAGAGACAGATAATATTGGAAAATAATCACTTAAAATGGAATAATTTCCTCTGGGTCATTATCACCCATATAATAAAATCAAATGGCCCCAAAGTGGGTTAAGAATTTGTTCAATGCAAGAAGAGCCAAAAAAAAAAAAAAAAAAAAGTAAATGACAATGAAGTAATTTTAAACCACATCTGCTCCAAATAGACTACTAGGAATCGTTATAGGGATCTCATAAGACAATCATCATAAAGGATCACAACAAAGGCAAATTCAAAAATTTTGATGTTATGGTAATGAAAGAAAAGAAAATGTAATTGAGTCATGTGCAATATTTCATATTCCACGTATGTATAGCAAGGCTACAAAGAAAACTATAGCAAACTACATTTGATTATCATTTTGCATAATCCAGAGGAAAATTTGCTTGCCTAGTAAAAATTTGTGACCAATGGTCTTGATTTCCCAAGGATTGAGGAGAAGCACAACCCAATTATCATAGAAGTCTGGAACAAGACGAGTCAATCAACTTGCTTTAGCCTTCCTTGAATATTAATCCAAACCATGGTGCATTAACCTAAGCCACATGCCTGTAGACATAACCAAGTATTTATTAATACATGCCTAAAAAAACTATTAAATCTTCCCCAAACCACATAGTCAAACATATAATAGCATTCATGGAAGTATAAGACACTTCAACAACCAATTCGGATCACAATTTGATGATTATGATTCTTCCGGATAAACCCACAAGACAGCAAAATAGGTGAATCTACACATTGAGCAACCTCTAATACTATAGGTATCAATAGACCAACAATGCAACAAGCTGCATAAGGAATGCTGCAATCCATGAAGATCAAGTTTAGAAGCCATTTTTATTTAGTATCAAGTTTTCAATTGTACGCAATTAATTTGATATTTAAAAAAGGTATGACTAAGAGTTCATTGACTCGAGCCATATGGGGGCACTTTCTCTTTTTCTTCAAATTTTACTAATAAATGGTTATTAACATTCCTTTATAGCCTATTTTCAAACATAATCAAGGATTAGATAAGAATGCCATTAATATGGTACAAAAGTATCCAGACGACCTGAAAATAACCAAAGGCATAGTAACACAATCTGCAGTTTAAATTTTTCCAAAGTAGGATATCAAATAAAAATCTACATATGGCCAAAAAATGAAAGAACACATAAAGAGAGGCCCACACTAAACATCTTGTTAACTAGTCAAAAACAGTGTCACCCCAGGGCTAAACATCATAAGAACCATCATAAAACAAAGATCCCTATCTTAGTTTCCCTAGCCTTTGCTTCGTAAATAGAGTTCAGCGGTCACATTGCTATTTTGGTTGGTAAATACTAATTGTTTACACTTCATATTAGACCCACAACTTCAACATCCATCCCTTGTTTATGAGAAGCAAAGAAGAAGCCCTTGCATGACAAACCTATTTCCTCTCTCATTGTTGATCTAAAAAGGTTTTGTGACATTGTGAGGAATGAGAACTCTCAGGCTTTGAGTCACTCTGGTAGAGTAAAAGCACTGGCTGTGATTCTTGAAACAGACATAAAGGGAGATATTAGTGATAATATGGCTGATTTTATTCATAGAAAGAATGTTTATGTTTCCAATAAGTACCAAAAGGCACGTGCAAAAAGCTCCTTAGTTATGTCTTTGAAGCGTTCGAGGACACCACTATTTTTTTACTTTCAACCTGTGCTATACTCTCTCTGCCTTAGGTATCAAACAACATGGCTAGAAAGATGGGTAGTATCATAGTGGGAGTATTATCGTTGCTACCATTCTGGTTGTTGCTATTTTTGCTATCTGTAACTTCAAGCAATCCAGGCAATTTGAGAAGCTCTCCTAATGAGTAAAGACATCAGGGTGGACGTATTGAGGGATGGGTGGCACCAACATATTTTAATGCACTTGTTAGTATTGCCACTGGCTATTACTGTACTTTGGCTTATTATGTGAAGTGCATGTTGATTATGTGTTGGCTAGTCACAATCTGGGTTGGACATAACAATCTGCACTGACAAAACAGACACCCTTACATTAAATGAGACCAAGGTAATAGGATTTTGCCATTAAATAAGCAATAAGGGAAGCCAAGTAATATTTAAAATATAGATTCTCAATTGCTTGTGAAGATTTTTGGGAGCCCTTGCTGTTTTTGATATGAATATCAATGAAATCTATAATCCATGTTGAAGACTTTAAGTCAAAGAATTTAGAGAAAAACAGAAGTGGAGTTTTGGTGAAGAGGAAGAGTGAGAAGGCTATTTGATACTACTACACGGGAGCTCCAGAGACTAAGGGATATGAATTCAAGAAACTGATTTGAGCTAGCCTTTAACATGACATGAAGGTAGAACAAAAAGTTATCCCCTGCTCAATTCATTAAATAAGACCAACCATATGACAAATTAACTACCTACTCCAAAGTAATTATTTGTTTTAACAAGTATGAAAAAGTCATACTAAAGGTCAAAGGTAAAGTCATTCTTCCTTGAACTTTCTTAGGCATACAGTTGGAGAAATAAAAGACAAACACGATCGAGTATAAAATTCGTAGATTCAACTAGACAAGAAGTAATAAATATCATTAGTTTGAGAAGTTCATTACAAAACTCAAACTTTAGAAAATCAAAGAACTTGCTCCAACTTGACTAACCATAATATTAGTCAACATTTGATCTTACTTATATGTTGTCATATGTAACAAATCAGCAATATGGGGAGCCTTAAATCATAATAACTAAAATCACAATGAAGAAAATGTAAACCAAACTCGGAGCAAAGTGACCACTTGATTACTCCCATATGATTGAAACAAAATTACAATACCAACAATTACCAAAATTTAGGGAAAACACACACTAAACAGTTACATTCAAAAGTTACAAGAAACACATTAATTTATTGCATAGGAAATTGTCTGCCATCTTTTCATCAATTGCATAATTGGTATAGAAAGATGATTGATTGTCAATAAACTGGACTGTAACAAGAATAAATTATTAGAGTTCTCAGTTCCCAAGGTTTTGTAACAATGCTCAGGTCATATTACATCTAGGTACAATAGTATCTGGCAAGAGAACAATAGTACCCCAAAAGGAAGATGAAGATTTATTTCTTCCTAAGTAGAATATTAAAAAAAAAAAATTGAAATTACATGTGTCCCATCCTGAACACCTTATCTGAGGCAGCAGGGGCAATTCAAGTTAAGCAAAGGGAGGCCAAGGTGGCTGTTGCCTCCCATGGGATTGATTTTTTTTTTATATTTCTTATATGTATATAGATAATCCTTTGTGTTGTACATCCCAATTCTTCTAATTTAATACAATGGTCCCCTTAGTTTTTGCAAATGTCACAAACACTTAATTCCATTCAAAAGTCACAGGTTTTGATAGTATTAACATAAAATGAATAATACAACAGAAAAATTATTGGTCTTTATTAGAGAATTTTTACTTTCCTAATAAAATATATATTTAGACATACCTTATTTAAAATATGCATATATTTTCCTCAAATAAAGAAGTTATTGTCCCCTTAAAAAAAAATCCCAGGTTATATTATAAACAAAAAAAAGGAAAAAAAAAATTATTCATTAGAGAGGCAGGCAATATGCATATAATTGTACTCAATACGGCAACTAACCAAGAAGAGAGTAATTTAAGAATGTATCATCAACCTATTATAAAAATATTCCACTGTAGATATAAAGAAGTTAATGTCTTAAATTTTTGTTTCCCTAGCTTCCGTTAAGATATACATGCCCTAGCCTAGGCACTAACAATCTTGTGACCAAGTTGCATATAGTTCCATCCAGGACACTTACAAGCCAACTTGTAGACATGGACAAAGTTTAGCTACAAAATTGGTTGTAGCCTTACTAAATATCTTTTTATTGGAGGTGAATTTTGACAAATTCACCATTGGATTACATCTTATTCTTATATCCTCCATGTTTGCAAAATTTCTAGAAAACTAAAGATCAATAACTATGTCATCAAAAAATTATTTAAATTGCAAGTTTTTGTAGTTCAAAATTATGCATAAAATATAAGCTTATAGATCATATAGTAAATAATATCCGATTGGCACAAAATTTGGCATGTGTATTAAGATCATAAAGAACATGCAATTTAACGGTTAGATTTTCAAAATATGTAGTAATGTTTCTTTTGTAGGCTACAATCAATTTTGTCCACAGACAAATCACTTTTGATAGGACTTATGTAAGGTGACTATTCTACAACCTAAAGCTCAAAATAAGTTTTAGTTCAAATTGCAAGAAGGCAAATTATAATTGTAGAGTTTCATTTGTTTAATTCAAGAATATCCCAAGCAGAGTAACATACTATACTCATAAGCATACCTCAATGGTCTAAGCCAATACTGAGAAGTTGGAGAGAGGGCAATCAGATACTTGAATTGAAATTGTAGCTTTGTCTTTGCCTTTTCACTCATTGGTTAAGTTTTCTGCAAACAAGTTTGCATGTTTCTTAAGCATAAAGCTGCTTCACAAAAACATCAAGATATAAAGTTAACAATTTACCTTATCAGCTTTTGTCCTTGTTAAAAATTTTCTGTCAAGTTTGGTAATTTTCGATTATTCAAAGCACTGAATTAGATTTTCGAAACCCAAATTAGCTTCTTGAATTATAGTCCTTCTATTTGGTTATTTAATATATTTCACAACACATAACCATTTTCTCTGTGATTTTGTTTATTAGATAATGTGGTTAATGGGGTCCATTTCTACATTTGCACCCACCAACAGCCTTATAACACAAGTAAATGGGGTCCATTTCTACGATTACAACATGAAAATGCCCTAAAAATTAAATACATTCTACATTGATATATTGCATTACAAGAAAATAAAAGCATTTAAAATTCAGCGTATTTCTCATTTACTCATTGTAACTCATAAAGATGATAACACAATCCTCATATAGGTAAAGAATGTTGAAAATGGCATACGCAGCTGAGCAGAAAGTAAATGATAACAAATTGACTTAACTACATGGGTTGCATGTAGGGACTTAGGAACCTTTCTAGTGACACTAAAAGCCAATCTTCCAAGGGGTCTCCACAAAAGGCAAAGCCAAAGAATAATCGTTGTTGATGCTGTAACAGAAGAGGAAAAGAATAAAAGAAATCAATATGTAACTCAATAATTTATGAATGCTAAATTTCACATATGTATGCATTTACGATGAAAAAGAATTGAAGATTGAAACGTCATCATGAGAATTATAAATTTGACCAATCACGTCTCCTCTACCACCAACAAGGTGTAGCCCCTTACTTTGAGAGTAACATCACAAGACAAGTAGCTTGGTTATACTAAGTATGACTTCAAGCAACAATATTTATTTTAAGCTAACCACTATCCATTGATGTTGGTTGAAATCATAGACATTATGTAAAAAGAAATGAACAAAAAATTAAACTGAAAAAACAACAACATGGAATTTTTAATAGATGAAATGAGAGAACATTTGTGCTCTGATACTCTAAATCTTCTTACTCTAGACATATTTTAAACTCAAAGTATTAGAGATGAAGTGCATGATGGCTGATCATGCATGTCACTAAAGCAGTCACAATCGATAGTGGCAATATCAGAAGGTCTGCCTCTAGCTGTTAATCTGACATTTGGCATATTCTACAAAGTGCTTGACGGCTGATCGCACCCCGATTCATGAACCTTCTACTCATGACACAATGGACTTAGCCACATAAAAATCTGCACTCACAAAACAAGCACCTGACAGCACATGAGATGAAGCTAATAGAATTTAGCTAGGAGAAGAAGCAATGAGAGAATGTACTTCCTAAGAAAAAGCATCAAATGTTCTTGATCTAACCAGATTTCCAAATGAAGATGAAGCCAAAGCCAAAGCAGAATTTGGCTTGCAAGCTGGATTTACAATGAAGTTTTCTGCAATTCAAATAGAACAATCTAAAAGATAAATACTCAACAACAAGCTAACAAAATAAAGAGTATCTCTAGAGCTGGATTCATCCGACTACAATTGTTTAATCTTACCAAATTTTACCATCATATATATATATATATATATATTTATTTATTTATTTATAGACACTGAAACTCCTCTCTAGAAAAGAAAGAGGTGAGTTCATTCATTTAGCCCATAGAAACATTTTATCAAATACATGGAATGCTTACCTTTGTACCCTCTATCACAATTTGCGCTCCTCTTTGGCCAATGGCATTCCCATCTTACTGTTGATGTTTATGCCACGTCTGATAGCTCTCCCATTCCCATCTTGATCTTTGAGAACCACAGCCAAGCCTACATTGCTTTGATCACATGATGCATTGAAATTAAGCTTTACCAATTGATCAAGTGGTTTGGTCCAAGCACTTCCCTTGTTTTGCTCTTTGGTGAGTGGTCTCGAGTAAAAGTCATACTGTTTGTTCAGACGAGGGACTAATTGGTTTATGGTGGGTTTAGTGCTTGAAACCAAAGCTTCCTCTCGTGCCATCCAAAGGATTTTCATTGCCACTACTGCATATAGCGTGAACTCATCTTTGGTGATTCTTTCTGCAAGTAACTCACTTGGGGGGTCAATTATATGTTCAACAAATTCCATTACAGTTTGAGCTTTGATCATTTCGACTCGAAAACCCCATCTACCACCATACCACACTCCTTTGGCATAGGGACAACATTGAAATAGATGTAAAAGGGAATCTTCTACTATTTCACAGAGAGGGCAATGGGTTTTTGAGAATCTGACAAGGTTTTGAGCAGTGACCCTATGTAAAAACATTTTTAAGTTTTCATCAAAGGACACTCTTAAACTGTCTTGAATTCTTATGCAGGCCATCTTATCTACACCAGGATTCCGAGAAGGACAGATGCATGCTACATGGGCCCCACACCTTTCTATTGTAATTTTTGCCTTTTTTGGATCATAATTTGAAACTTCAAATAGAAACTTAATGTTGTTGCAATCCTCTAAGACTATGCCGTCAAATAAGCTATTGCTTCGATATTGAAACCACATTAAAGATGATGAATCTAAAAAAAATTCACCTGAAAAGAACCATTTTTTATAACCTTTGAAGAAAATGTAGACAGAACAAAAAAACCTTTCAGATCGACTTGCCACAATATCCTTCAGTTCTATTTTTAAAGCAACACAGAAAGCAAATGCTAGAGATTCTGAACCGATCGAGAAAGATATGGAGCTTCCAACACTTTGATGGTTGAACCACTTTGGAATCTTAGTTCCTGGAAGGACAATGTCAAACTGAAATCCACATCCATCATTAACAAAGTCAGATCTAGAACACATTTTAGATGTATTGCAGCACTTTTCAGAAACAAAGTCTTGATGTAATGATCCCTTTGAACCTACCATATTTTGTGGAAGCCCAACCATTTCTCCAAACTGATGCAAATTTAAGAAACTTTAGTTTAGCAAATTTAGTAATATATTATATTTGGGAAAGTAAAACAAAATTGTTTCTTTCTATGAGAAAGGGAGAGACCTGACTCAATAATCTTCTTCTTGATTGAGAATCCAAGGAACCGCACCCTACTACATATAAATATTCTAGATGTGGTGGAGGCATTGGAATTTCCCGAAGCTTCCAGCAGTGGCGAAAGTAAAGCGTTTTTAATTTCGGAAATCCAATATTGATTTCAGGGAGGGTAGTAATGTTGCTGTAACGGATAGCTAAAAATTCTAATTTGGGGAAACAATCAGGAGTATCCATGGCTTTTGGAAATTTGTCACAATCATCCATGAAGAGAAAGCTAAGATTTTTTAAATTAGAAATGCTACTGGGAACCTCTTTCACATTTTTTAAACTTATACTTAACTTCTCAAGGGCAATGAGATATCCCATTGATGAGAACAACGCTTTCGATCCTTGCTCAAGACTTTCACAGCCATGGAAATATAACACTTTTAGAGATTTCAACTTGAGGTTTCTTGGTAATATTCTAAGATTTTGGCATTCGCGGAGATTCCAGAATTTAAGCTCTTTAAGAAGTCCAACGGATTGATGAACCTCAACTAAATTTATGCATTCATCAAGGTTCAATTCCTTTATGTTTGGGGCAATCAATGATAGGTCGGGTACCTTTGTAATATTTTTACAATATGACAAATCCATATATATCAATGTTTCGAATCGACAACTCTGTAGAAAGAAGAAATATTTTTTTGAAATTTATTAGTAAAAAGAAAAAAAAAATGATAGGCTAAGAGGATAGATTAAGAAATACTACATGTTCAATTACAAATTATTGTAAACATTTAAAAAAAAAAATGCTAAAGATACTACAAGTATTACAATATAAAATTTACAAACTAATGTAATAATGAATGTAAATGTCGGGCTTCAACTAACTCATAAATAAATATTTGAATTGTCTCTTTATGATTGGTAACACATCAATTTGATCAATTTGTACACTCAATATAATAAAACTTGTAGTGAATGTAACATTACTCTTTTTTCAAGTGTACAAATTGATTTTGTTCATTGAAAATGTATAAAAATATTATTTAATTTAGTATTAAATGCATGGTTTAGTTTTAACCACAAAAACAAATGCACCCTAACTTGTTCCCTAAGACTCTAAGAACACTCATTAACAAAAGCCAAATAAGAATTTATAAATGCTAATGATCATACCTCGAAATGCTCGTCCAATTTTATGTGGCTTTGTCGCATCTTGAGTACAACAAGGTTTTTAGGTTCAAAGGCGGAGGGTAAGGAAGATAAAGGAAATTCATTCCAATCAAGTAACGTCAACCCATTGGGAAGAGATTGAAGTTCTTCACAAATTACATTGCAAACTTTCAAATATTTGAGATTCTTCATCTTTTCCATATTCAACTTCATGTTTTTTGGTTTAGGCAAGCACACTGTTATGCCTCGAATTTCATATGACCCCTAATTGAACAAAACATTAAGTAAACCACAATGTAGAAAATAATTCACCAAAAAATAATAGATTTGTTAAACTTTAAACAAAAGCCACACTCATAAAATTATATTTTCTTAAACATTAAAAAACTAAAAGGAATAAAAATGACTAAATCCCCTTGTGAAAAAATAGGAAAAAGTAAATTAAAACAACCCATACCGTATTTTCAATTAGTATTTTCGGAGCATCCTCATAACACAATAGCCTACTACGCTTCTCGATCACTTCTGGTGATTCTTGTCGAACAATTTCCCAACCCATTTGTTGAATCAAGTCATGCATCAATAGTTTGTTATCTTTAGTAACAATTATAAGACACTTATCTATAAGTCTTGCAATATCATAATATGGTTCATGGAAATGGATGTTTCTTAGTATATCTACAACTTCATCTTTGCAGAATCCTTTAAGAAAACAAGCAATATCAAGAAAAATTTCCTGTTGCGTTTGGTCCAATCCATCATAGCTTATTTTGAGTATTTTTTGAATGTCTCCTTTGGGAATTCTTTTGTATTTGTCTAACGCACTTTTCCATTCATGTTTAGTTCTTCCATACAAATCTGCCCCAATTATTTTTAGAACTAATGGAAGACCTTTGGCATAATCTATAAATTGGTTGACCAGTTCTGAATAATCTTCCTTGAAATTGTTTCTTCCAAAGGCCTCTTGACAAAAGAGTTTACGAGCTTCATGTTTAGTTAACTCCTTCACCTCGTAGTACATTACATGAATATTTTTTGTAAGAGTATCAAGCAAGTGTTTGTCTCTTGTGGTTATAATGATTCTACTTCCAGAAGTAAACCGATCATAATTTTCAAGAAAAAATTCTATCGCATCCAATTTTTCAACATTATCAAGAACTATAAGAATCCTTTTACGATGAAGCCTTTCAATTGTCACATTGATTCCTTTAGATATACTCCCCACCTTCAAATTTTGATACCCTAAGATCTCATAACAAAGTGTCTCTTGTAATTGAACTAAGCCATCAATTGTCCTTGATTTTTCACTAACATTATCTAGAAAGCTGCTTCCATCAAAACAATAATGAATTGTGTTAAAAATAACTTTTGCAATTGTTGTCTTACCCACTCCGGGAAGGCCAAAGATCCCTACAATGCGGACATCATTTGATTTAATATCTAAACACCGACTTATGACGTCATTTACACGAGTATCTATTCCAACAAGATATTTTACAACAGATAATTTCATGCGATTTAATTGAGCACTTGAGATCTCTTTAAAAATTTCTTCAATAAATTCAAATTGAGAGCAGCTGCAACTGTCATTTACATAACATAAAAAGTATGTAATAAGTTAGAATAGAAAATAGAAATACATGAACAAGGACTAAATTCAAGATGCTTCATCTGTGCACTACAACCAAAATATCATATAATCTATATCTATATCTATATATTACTAAAAGCTGAAGCGTGACATTTATTGCTGCTGAGCTCCTGTTTCGCCACCTCTTCGCCACGTTATTCGCCACATAATTATTATTTTTTATTTATTCCTTTTTTTTTTTTACAAAAAAAATATATGTATAAATAGATTATTGACTTTACATATTCATCTTTGCCAGCTTTAATATCTATATATATTTCTTTTTTATTTCCAATTTTTGTATAATTTTTTTTACATTCACTTATTTTTTAAATATTTACACTTTCTTCAACCTTTCTTCTTCCCTTACCTTTTCATCTCCCCACTACCCTCTACTTTAATATTGCTATTCATCTTTCCCTTCATCTTTCTTTATTTGTCTCTTCTTATCCCTTCCCTCTTACTATAAATTTGTCACTCTTTTCCATTCTTTGCATAGTTTTCTCTCACAAAAAGGTTCTCTCTCTCTCTGTCTCTCAATGTTTTGGTGGATTTTTATTTTTTATTATATCTCTGCTTTAGGTTGATAAATTTTTGTGTTTTTAAGAACTCTAATTTAGGCTGATACAATTTGGTTTTTTGTTTAAAGTTATTATTATTATTATTATTTTGGTCTTTGATTGTTAAATTTTATCCGATTACATAGCATAATTTGGGTAATTTAGTGTTTATTGTTATATCTTTTAATTTTTCTTATTTTTTTCTTCTCTTCTATTTTACTCAATATTGAAATTCAACCACATCCTCCTTATCATTAAATAATTTATATTTTCTCTCTCTTTTGGTTTTAAAAAATAAAAAATGTAATTTTTAACTTAAATTCAAATAAAAGAAAATTGTGCTCATCAAATTGTACTCATTTTTTTTAACATTTATACTTTCTCCAACCTTTATCCTTCTCTTTACCTTTTCATCTCCCCAAACATTCTACCTTGATATCATTCTTCTTCTTTCCTTTTATCTTCCTTTATTTTGTTTCTTTTTATTATCATCCTCTTAGTATAAATTTGTCATTCACTCTTCCATTCTTTACATAATTTTCTCTCACAAAAAAAGTGGTTATTTCCCACTCTTTCTCTCTTAATTATTTTGGTGGATATTTATTTTTATTTTTCTTGCATCTCTATTTTAGCTTGATAAAGTTTTGTATTCTTTAGAACTCTATTTTGGTTGATGGGATTTAGTTTTGTGTTTTAAGTTTTTATTTATTTTTTTTTTTATGACTTTGATTGTTAAATATTATCATATTGCATTATAAATAATTAAAAATAGTATATAAGAATGTGCTATTATTATATTACAAAGAATTATTTGGATAAGTTAGTGTTTATTGTTATGTATTTTATTTTTATTTTTATTTTTCTCATATCATTTTATTTAACATTTAAATTTAGCCACATCCCCCATATATATTATTAAATTATTTATATTTCCACTCCTTTTTTATTTTAAAAATTTTAAAATATAATATTTTCCCTAAATTAAATAAATAAAATTGTCCACATTAAGTGGATTAATGCTAGGGAAACAGTCATTCTCACACCCAATGCATCAAAGGAAGAATGAAATACAAAACAAATCAAGTTAGAAACACTAAATTTAAAAAAAAAAAAAAAAAAACTAATAATGCAAATTTAATGTCATAGAATCATCATCAAATTTTGGAAAACGATAGGTTGCAAATGGAGAGAGATAGAGAGAGAGAGAGAGAGAGAGAGAGAGAGAGAGATGGTATAGAAAAAAACCAATACAAAGTAATAAAGAGTAGATAAAGAAAAAAACCAAACGTCAATAAGTAATCGTTAATTAGAAAACAAAGAGGTTGTAAGGAGAAGTAAAAAATAAAATAGAAATTACCGTGTGGAGAACATTAAAAACTTTACAATGTAGTAACATAAACCGTTAAATTCACTTAAAAAATTAAATCAACAATCAACAATTAAATACAATCATAGTACTAAATTTAAATTTAAAACTAATCAAACTCTAACTATGGAAACCATATTAATCATAACTAAAAAAGAGATCTTCTCTGATAGTAGTAAAAATTACAAAAGAAATAAAGTTAGAAACTTTAAAAATCCATTTTTTGACATTTCATTTAACCTTATTTATAATATATATATATATATATATATATATAATTTTCATTCACTATTACTTTTGAAAATCTAATGAACAATGCTACCTCTCATTTATCGTCTTTGTTATGCAAATCATCAGTTAGTAAATATATGATAATGGTAAGAAGCATTACAAATGAGACCACTAAAAGAAATATATAAAATTAATTAGCCACTATCATTATGGAGTAGTAGTCTATAATTTTGCGCATCCAAAAACGTGGAATATATAGAGTTTTCTTAAAGGGATGTGTAAAGATTCATTGTGTGTGTGTGTGTGTGTGTGTGTGTGTGTGTGTGTGTAAAGGTAAAAAAAGGTATATTTAAGGTTTTTATTAACTTAAAAACTAATGAAAAACCAATGGTTAATAACTAAAATTATTGTATTAATAAAATATTTAATAAGACCATCCTAAAAAAATTATCACGCGCAACGAGTGGGTATGCGACTAGTAATATATAAAAGTAAAAGCGTAGAATTTAATTTTTTTATGCTCATGTTAAGCCACTCCATCAGCCATGCCACTATTTATATATATATATATATATATACACAATATTAATATATTCAATAGTACACCATGACTTTACACATTCTCTAACCTCATTGTAACCTATCAATCATACCATATATCTTTTGGCAATATATAACTTCTCAACTTATATCTCTATATTCACTCTCAAAAACAAAAACTTTTATCTCTATATTCCCTCAAAAAAAAAAAAAAACTTATATCTCTATAATTTTTTAATCAATTTTTACCTGCATGATCTCTTAAATTCTAGCATTACATTATTTTTTAACCTTTCTTCTTCTCATTGTAAACACTGCTTCTCCCTCCATTATATCCCACTCTAACTTATTCTTCCTACAACCATTCCTCTATTGTTTTAAATTTTCATTTAAATTTCTTATTGCCCCTTTTGTATCTCTCCCCTCTATTCATTCTATGTTTTGCTTACAAATTATTTGTTATTGTTGATTTGATTGTCACATCTCATTTATGTTAGCAATGTTATGCTTATGGCCAAAAATTTTCCTAAGTTAAGTGTTAGCGATATAATGTTACCCAGCTATCATATTCAAATTAATTTATGTTTATTTACTACCAAAATTATTTGATCTATATTTGGTTTTTGGTAAAATTAAAACAAGAGACTAAGGTGGTAACTAAAAGTAGAGAGAATAAAATTCTTTTAATACTTACAAATTACAATACATACATATTCAAAATGGCCTCAATTACTGTAGCTTTTGTTAGCTTTAATTATTAACTAGTGTGTAGCCTATGCATATACACGGGTACAATTTTAAAAAATCACAATTATACGATTCAAATTATACATTGTTTTTAGAAGAGATTACATGGTATTAGCTTTATACATATATACATATATATATATATATGATTTAGAATTTAATTGGTTTTAGACTCTTCGGTTTTTGTACTTAATAATTCACTTGTCACAAAAATTAAAAACTTAGATGTACATGTGGCAGAAAATTGGCTTCCAATTGAAATCCAATTTAGAATCCAATTGGATTTGGATTCTTTGATTTTTACACACAATATTTTGAGAAAAGAAATTTGTATGATATAATTCCACCCTTTTGCTTATTATAAATAAATTAAAATTATTAATATAGTTTACTTTCGAGTAAAAACAAATTACAAAATATTTAAAAATATAAAATAATATTTTGATAAAAAGTCAATTATAAATTTCAAGAAATTTAGAAAGTGTTTCATTATTTATTTTAAATGAATTTATAATCTATGTTAAACTACGTTTTACATGGTGTGTATTCACCATGTAACTTACGTAAATTTTTATTATCTAATTTATAATTCACTTTTAACAATATTATTGAAGTATATTCTTTAGTTTAAATATGATTTTTGATTATACCTTGCATCACACATGCATAACACTAGTTGTTAATAAAAGTAAATTACATAAATTTTACAGATGTGAGGAAACAAGTTATCAGGGACCTACTTTTGACATTTTTACAAAATTATTAAGTACTTTTTTGAAAACTTTCTAAATATTGTAGAAGAAAGTCTTAATTAATTGGTAAGATTATCTTGATTGTATATTCTTATGTTTCTGTCATTGATCTTTGTAGCAACTAGATTAGCAATTAAAAATTAATACTTTCAAAATTTGACCCAAAAAAAATTAAAGCCATCAATGAAAAAAATTAGTGGTAACTGGTGTTAATTTACTTAAAATTTAGTGACTAGACACATAATTGAAAATTATTATTAAAAAAAAAGGGTGAAAGAGTAGTAATTAAATACCCGTCCTTGTAGGTCAAACCAGATATGCTACTAGCTTTGTTTAGAGCTTCCCTCCATCTTTGCACCTTCTTTATATTATATACTTCATGTTTTGCTAAAGCTTCTCCAAATTTTCCCTTTTGGTTTCGTACTTCCGATGGATCCACCTTATAAAACACTGGTAGGACCATTTGTCCACTTTTCTTACACTCAAGAATTTCGACAAGTTCATCCAAGCACCAGGTAGAAGATGCATAGTTCTCAGATAATACAATTATGGAACTCCTTGAACTTTTAATGGCTTCGATAAGTTCAGTAGAAATTTCGTCTCCCCTTGGGAGTTCATCATCGATAAAGGTGTGAATACCTTTCAGCTTCAAAAAGCCATTCAAATGGCTCGTAAAATCCATGCGGGTATCATCCCCTTTGAAACTCAAGAACACATCATATTTGTATTGATGGGTGATGGAAGAAGAGGAGGCTCGTTTGTTTGTTAGAAAAGCCATAGTGAAATCGTACGTTTGAGAAGATCTAAAAGGAAGAGGAGAAAGAAAGCTTGAAGAAATTAGGCAAAGGAAAGTGAATGAAAATTAAAATAAGAGGTTTTCTGAATGGATTTTTGAGAGAGAATGGGAATGGCAGAGTCAAGAAATTAAATGTTAATTGTTGTTTTGAGGCCAAGAAGACTATATATGATAGTCTACTGTGAAAATACTATTTGTAGCCTGATTAACTTTTTTAGAGAAAACAATTTCATAGCTGGTCGTCCAAGCTGAGAAGACTTGTTCACACTTTCATAGGTATACGCTTATAATGTCCAACTTTTTCTCCAACATCAGCTGTCTCCATTACTCCAATTGAAGCAAAGTTTCTATCGTCTACCTCCCATTCTACACTCTCTTGACCTGCTGTGTGTATTTGGTCAATTCTACACTCTTGACCTGCTGGGTGTATTTGGTCCGCACCAAGACTTGACCACAGGTCAAAAATCAAAATGCCATGCTCAAGGTCTTTACCCTCTAGAATCAACATTTACTTTAATTATCTCTTCAATTTTTAGCGTACGAGCTACGATTCTTATTAGAGCCTCTAATGAGAATTTCATTCTTTTCAGGGCTTTTTGCGATATACCCTTATATTCACTTTTCCTCCACTTCCATATCTTTGTAGTGTTTCATGTCTGTTAATGACCTGGCAAAATGCAATCCTATTTGCTTGAATTGAGCAACAGCCTCAAATTACACCTTTGGGCTCTGTGGATTATATTTTTGGGTCCAATTATAAATATTTGTTATAAAATTTTCAATTTGATAATGATTTACAAAAAAAGGAAATTACTTTTTTAAGGAGTAACAAATTAAATCTACTATTTTCAAAAAGTCACAAATTAAATATTTAAGTTTAAAAGGTAACGAATCAAACTCTAGTTTCAAAGGCAACAAATTAAGAATTATAGTCTAAAGTTTCAAAAAGTAGTTTAAAAAAAAAAAAAAACTATAAGCTTATATACTTAGATTAGACTAATCTCATCTAAACTAAATATTAATTTGTTTATTTAGCACACGTATAAATCATCCCAAGTCTTGGTTAACAAATAGCTACGTAAAACAGTAGCAATGACAACATCAATGTCTATATTAGAGCCATTGTGTTGAGGATAAAGTTTGTATGTGTAAGGTTGAATTTAATCAACCATCTTATTGGCTTTATTCCGTGTCAAATTTGCTTATAATTTAGCAATTAGTAACCCTGTATTTAGGTGGGAATCATGTAAGGGTAGTGAGTGAGAGAGTGTGAAGAAATGTACTAGATTGTGCAAGGATGCAGAGACTCACGGTTGGGACTCGCGAATGACTCGCGACTGGCAAGCCGCCAACTGCGGCACACGAGTGAAGCGTGCAGAGAAGATGAACAGTCACGCCAGCTGGAGCACTACAAGACTAAAAGTCTAGTCTGGCCCTTCTGCTAACTCGCGACTTGAACTTGCGACTCAGTCAAGTCGCGAGGCCAAGCCGCCAACCAACTTTGTTTTGAAAAACCTGATTCTTCGCATTCTACTCTCACCCTAGTATAAATACCCCTTATACCCACGAAATGTAGAGAGCTTCCAGAGAAAATTTTGAGAGAGAAACCCTAGAGAAAAACAAGATTGATTCATCCACAATCTTTACATAGAAACTTTTCAAATTTCTCTACTCTCACCCTCTCCATTATTACATCCTTGAGAGGTTCTTACCCAAATCCTTTTCTCACCATACTCACATCTGTGAGAAGGCTATTTGGTGCTTTGGGAAGCAGTTAGGAAGGAACCAATGGATATTGGTTGATGCTATGGGCTATAGCGAAATCCGGTTAGCTAAAGAAGACAAAGGTTCGGCGCAACCTCGTTGGAGCAAGAAGCTTGGAGGGCTTAGGTACACTATGCAGATTAGGCTTAGAGGGTCTTCTGCTGTTCATGTATCCCAACTTCATTCTTTAGTGGATTATTGACCGCTTGGAAGGCGACGGAGAGGTTTTACGCTGAGGGCTTCGATTTTCTCTTCGATAACACATTGTTGTGTTGTCCTTGTGTTTGCATCTCTCTTCCTTTAATATTTGCCATTTAATTTCTACTATGGATGTGATTTTATTTGGTTTAGATTGTTTATCAATTCTGTTATAAGCTTATGTTCATTTTCCGCACATACATTGTTTGATATTAAGCGTGAATTGGTAATTTGTATATTGGGGGTCTAAACGTTCATAGTGTTTTACACACTATTTGAACATTCAATATGAAATAAATAAAGAAATTACAACTAACAACTTTAACGGTTCCCTGCAATTTAATGTATTAAAATTGGCTTCTAGTAAACTGAAAACATTTCCTCGTTTCTTGAGAAACCAATCAAAATTAACAATCTTATTTTCTTGTCAATCCTAAACCTTTCATTTAATCAATTGGTTGGGCTGATTCCATATATCAAGCAATTTGGTACATTTTTGGAAGCTTCCTATGAAAGGAACAAAGGATTATGTGGGTGCCTTTTGAAGATCACCACCTCTAACATTTGAAGATATTCCCTCATACTCCGGGCCTTTGATTGACTGGAATTGCCCAAGTGCAGAGTTAGGATTTGTATTTGGCTTTGGGATGATCTTTGCGCTGCTTATGTTTTGGAAGAGGTGGAGACTGGAGAATACAATATTTCTAACATGTTGATGATATTTTTCTTCAAAATCTTCCCTCAGCTATACCTTGAAAATATAAGTTCATAGTTATGACTTATGAACTTGCGAGAAGCAATACAGTTTGGAATAAATTTCCCTTTTTTTTTTATTATTAATTTCATTATAAAAGAAAAATGTATCCATGCAATTTAGTAGTTATACTTTTTTATCCAAAAAAGAAAAAAAAAAAATAGAAGCATGCTTCCACTCCTCTCAATATTACCAGCTTAAAGTCTATAATAGTACATTTTTATCACATGGACAGAATCTAAGAGTGTTAACATACAGATGTTCTCTTTTCTTATAAATATAACTACTAAATTGATCACAATTTTGGCACATCAATATAGAATCTACCACTTTTGATCCAGAAGAAAAATTGTACTCGCTAAAAACCAAAAGGTATCACAAGTCTCACTCAACTCTCAACCCAATACATGAGATAAAATCTATAAGATAGTGAGAAAACAAATAATTGTAAGGATGAAATAATTTCCAAACATGGTCCCAGTCCAAGTTAATTATAATAGTAAGCAGTGAAAAGAATCCTTTTTGCTAGTGCTGGTAGAAAGAGTAGGGTTTTGCTAGTGCAGGAAACTTAATGAAGAAGTCTCTACAGGTAATTATTTGTCAAGTTATCAATTTGAATAGCAATTTGGCCAAGTAGACAACAATAAAAATAGCATATTTTCAAGTGTTACTAGTGTGTGATTCATTTTAGTGTCCCCATGATTTGATCTATGGAAGTTCTTGAGGACCTAACAGTTACTCTTAACAGAAGAAAACATGTAGATACGCAAAATACAGCATTAGTACTACCTTGTACATGGCATTTTTTGGAGGATAGAGGAACATCATTTCTCATTTACAGGTATTTTGAAATTTATGCTCCATCTCAAAGCGTGGTACACAAGTTATTGAACTCTTATAACAACTTTTCCAAACCAAGTAGTAGCAGATTCTATATTTTCCTTTTCCCCTTCCTGTCCTCGCTACAAAACTAAGCTGCAAAGATTAGTTTAATCAAATTCTTTACCTCAGTTTGTGAAGAAACATTAGGAGTTCATTGGCATGCTAGGTATTGTAGCCCAACTATAAGACTTTAGGCTCCAGAAGCAGGGCATGGTGTAAAATTGCCATCTTATCAAGCCCAGGGAAGTGGCCCAAAAGGCTTTAACAACAGGACCAAGCATGGAAATTTGAGATTTCTCTCAACTCATTTTAAAACCAATAAAATAATTTGTGTGTGTGTGTGGGGGGGGGGGGGGGGGGGGTGTTTTAGGTACAAAAATTGAAAAAAAAAATCTAAGAATATCGATTTGAAGTTCTCCAAAGTTGAGGAGCTTGTCAAATCTTATGAAAATTTGGCATGGTACAATCAGCATTCCAGGGTTACTAAATGATCTTTTTCCTTTGATGGAGAATAGCATTGTTTAATAATTGGCAAAACTTAGGTACAAATACAATTACTTAGGTGTTGTACCTTAAGTTCAACTACATGTTGTTTCTATCTTTATCTCACCCAAAAAAAAAAAAATCAATTACATGTTGCATTCAAGATTGAAGATTGATCAATGTAGTACAAACAATGTTATCTTTTCTAATGACAATTAAATTCAACCATGTGACTTATTGGCCGATGCGACCATATGATTGAATTTGATTGGGGTATCTAAGCTACGACATTTGAGGAAATATACCTAGGTTATACCCATTGGAAATCTAGTGATTCCACTCAAACTTGGTGTGGTTCTTGAAACTCTTTATTATTGCAGAATTGGAGCTTAACTCATTGCAGAATCAGCAGAGAAATTTGAGCCGTCAAAAACACCACATTTAAGGGCCCACCCAGAACCCTGCATATGACCAATCTTTACAGTTTACAGTTTATTTGTTTTGTGTTCAGCAACCATGCTTAGCTATACAAAACAAAAGAAATAATAGACTGAATGCAAGTATGTATGTATATATATATACACACACACCCTCCCCCCTCCCCCTCAATCCAAATAAGCCATTAATAAAAGTACCAAAGGAAGCCAAAGGTTGCGCCACATCTGTAAGAGATTTCATGACCACATTGGAATCACCTTGCAAAATACCTTGGTTAATACCAACTTCCAGGGAAAACTCCAAGGCTAAAGCAGTAGCTACTGCTTCCCCCTCACTACTTGATTGCTCAATTTGATAAAATATTAATAATTTATTTTAATATACACAAAATTTGTTCTTAACCCATTCAATACACTGGAAATTATCTCATACAAAATATTTATAGTCAGAAAATGGATATGTGAGCCCACTACATGCGAGAGGCTCTACTAATGATTCAATATTGACGAAGTATGCTTCCATCTAATGCCCTAGTCACCTAGATGGACAAGATGTAAAATAGTAAATAGTGAAAAGAAAACTTATGCTAGTGCTAATGGAAAGAAAGATTAAGGTTCTGCCAAGAGCTAGGGATCTTCGTGCAGAAAAAGAGTTATTTGTCAAGTGATGCATTTCAATAGCAACTTGGCAAAGTAGACAACAATGAGAATAGAATCTTTGCAAGTGTCATTGTGTTTATAAATTTTAATATCCCCATGTTTTGATGTGTGAGAATTCTCAAGAACCTCCTTGTTACTCTCAACAGAAGAAAATATATAACTACACAACATACTAGTACTACCTTGTTCAAAACCTTTTTTTGGAGGACAGAGGAACATTATTCCTCACGCTCCATTTCAAAGTCTGGAACACAAGATATTGAAACAAAATTTGAACTCTTATAATAACTTTTCCAAATCCAAATAGTAGCAAGTTCTATATCGTCCTTTTCTCCGCTCCATGTCCTTGCTACTAAACTAAATTACTAAGACTAGTTAAAGACAATGTAACTTCAATGAACTTTTGACCTCAGAGTGTGAAAAAAAAAATTAGGAATTCATTGACATGGTTGGTATTGTAGCCCAACAATAAGATTTTGGGCTCTAGAGGTAGAGTATGATGTAAAATTGCCAAGCCAGAGGGCCAGGAAAGTGGCTCAACAAGCTTTAACAACAGGACTAATCATGGAGAGACAAGGTGATTCTCAGGATTTGTGATTTCTCTCCCCTCATTTTAAAGCATTAACTTTGTAAGGGAAAACAAAGAATGAAATGTTACAAGGTATATAAATTTGGAAGTCTACACTGTACAGAAATTTTAAGAATATGAAAAGAAATGATAAAAAGATATTACTTCCTTGCACATTGAAGAAGAATCTCTAATAACAAAAATGAATTAATGACCTTTTGGAGAAGGAAACTATGAGGCTAACCCTATGGGCTTGGCCCAACAAAGCAGAGTCCAAAGCCTGCGACTCCATGTGGCAAGAGTCGAGCCTAGCAATCCTCCATCAGATTCTTTCTAGTAAGGGCCTAGCTCTCCTGACAAGTTAACCAAACAAAGCTCAAAGTTGCGCCACACAGGTTAACTCAATAGCTATCTATCTTCCACATACTTTTGCTAAACTAGGCCACGCAAAATCAACTCAATTTCAGGAACTTAAAAAGACTCAAATCAATACAACTTCTAAAGTCTGCTACATCAATCATTTTCTCAAATTAATGGGGAGCCACTCCTATCTAAGACAATACTCTTTGTACATCTTAACTGTTTTACCAGGGGAGTAGCAGGATGAAGTGAACAATCAAACAAATTTTTTTTAAAAGTAAATAATGAATTTTGTTAAAGAAGAGGAGTGCTCAAAATCTAGAGCTTGCATATTCTATAGAGACAAATTTTATTGGAAAAATAATCACTTAAAATGGAATAATTTCCTCTGGGTCATTATCACCCGTATAATAAAATCAAATGGCCCCAAAGTTGGCTAAGAATTCTGTTCAATGCACGAAGAGCCAAAAGAAATGAAAGTAGATGAAAATGAAGTAATTTTATACCACATCTGCTCCAAATAGACTTCTATGAATCTTTATAGAGATATCATAAGCCAATCATCATAAAGGATCACAGCAAAGGCAAATTCAAAAATTTTGATTTTACTGTAATGAAAGAAAAGAAAACGTAATTAAGTCAATGTGCAATATTTCATATTCCACAGATGTATAGCAAGGCTACAAAGAAATCTACAGCAAACTACATTTGATTATCATTTTGCATAATCCAGAGGAAAATCTGCTTGCCTAGTAAAAATTTGTGACAAATGGCCTTGATTTCCAAAGGACTGCGGAGAAGCACAACCCAATTATCATAGTAGTCTGGCACAAGACAAGTCAAACAGCTTGCATTAGCCTTCCTTGAATATTAGTCCAAACCATGGTGCATTAATATGAGCCACATTTGGAGTAACAAACCTGCACACATAACCTAGTATTTATTCTAATACATGCCTAAAAAAATTATTAAATCTTCCCCCAACCACATAGTCAAACATATAATAGCATTCATGGAAGTATAAGACACCTCAACAACCAATTCGAAGCACAATCTGATGATTATGATTCTTCTAGATAAACCCACAAGATAGAAAAATAGGTGAATCTACACATTGAGCTACCTCTAACACTGTAGATATCAATAGACCAACAACGCAACAAGCTGCAAAAGAAATGCTGCAATCCATGAAGATCAAGTTGAGAAGCCATTTTTATTTTTTATTTTTTATTTTTTTTAGAATGAAGAAGCGATGTTTATTTGGGATCAGGTTTTCAATAGTACGCAATTAATTTGATATTTAAAAAATGTATGACTAAGAGTTCATTGACTCGAGCCATACGGGGGCACTTTCTCTTTTTCTTCAAATTTTACAAATAAATGGTCATTAACATTCCTTTGTAGCCTATTTTCAAACAGAATCAAGGATTAGATAAGAAGACCATTAATATGGTACAACAGTATCCAGACGACCTGAAAATAATCAAAGGCACAGTAACACAATCTGCAGTTTAAATTCTTCCAAAGTAGGGTATCAAATAAAGGTCTACATAAGGCCAAAAAATGAAAGAACATATAAAGAGAGGCCCACACTAAACATCTTGGTAACTTGTCCAAAACAGTGTCACCCCAGGGCTAAATATCATAAGAAGTAGCCATCATAAAACAAAGATCCCTGTCTTAGTTTCCCTAGCCCTCCTTCATAAACAGAATTCAGCGGTCACATTGCTATTTTGATTGGTAAATACTAATTGTTTACACTTCAGATTAAACTCACGACTTCAGCATCCATCCCTTGTTTATGAGAGGCAAAGAAGCAGCCCTTGCATGACAAACCTATTTCCTCTCTCATTGTTGATCTGAAAAGGTTCTGTGACATTGTGAGGAATGAGAAATCTCAATCTTTGAGTCACTCGGGCAGAGTAAAAGCACTGGCTGTGATTCCTGAAACAGACACAAAGGGAGATATTAGTGATAATATGGCTGATTTTATTCATAGAAAGAATGTTTATGTTGCCAGTAAGTACCAAAAGGCACCTGCAAAATGCTCCTCAGTTATGTATTTGAAGCGTTCGAGGACACCACTGTTATTTTACTTTCAACCTGTGCTATACTCTCTCTACCTTAGGTATCAAACAGCATGGCTGAAAAGATGGGTAGTATCATAGTGAAAGTATTATTGTTGCTATCATTCTGGTTGTTGCTGTTTCTGCTGTCTGTAACACCAAGCAATCGAGGCAATTTGAGAAGCTCTCTCAACGAGTAGAGACATCAGGGTGGACGTATTGAGGGATGGGCGGCACCAACATATTTTAATGCACTTGTTGGTATTGTCACTGGCTGTTCCTCTACTTTGGCTTATTCTATGAAGTGCATGTTGATTGTGTGTTTGCTAGTCACAATCTCGGTCAGACGTGACAATCTGCACTGACAAAATAGGCACCCTTACATTAAATGAGACCAAGGTAACAAGATTTTGCCTTTAAATAAGCAATGAGGGAAGGTAATTCTCAAAATGGTATCATATATTCTTGGTATAGTGCAAGAAGGAGTTGGTTTAAGAACAACCAAGTAATATTTAAAATATAGATTCTCAATTGCTTATAAAGATTTTTGGGAGCCCTTGCTATTTTTGATATGAATATCAATGAAATCTATAATCCATATTGAAGACTTTAAGTTAGAGAATTCAAAGAAAAATGAAAGTGGGGTTTTGGTGAAGAGGAAGAGTAAGAAGGCTATTCACACCTACTACAAGGGAGCTCTTAAGACTAAGGGATATAAATTCAAGAAATTGCTTTGAGCTAGCCTTTAACATGACATGATGGTAGAAAGAAAAGCTATCCCCTGCTCAATTCATTAAATAAGACCAACCCTATGACAAATTAATTACCTATTCCGAAATAATTATTTGTTTTACCAAGTATGAAAAAGTCATACTAAAGTTCAAAGGTAAAGTCATTCTTCCTTGAACTTTCTTAGGCATACAGTTGGAGAAATAAAAGACAAACACGATCGAGTATAAAATTCATAGATTCAACTAGACAAGAAGTAATAAATATCATTAGTTTGAGAAGTTCATTACAAAACTCAAACGTTAGAAAATCAGAAAACTTCCTCCACCTTAACTAACCAGAATAGTAGTCAACATTTGATCATACTTATATGTTGTCATATGTAACAAACCAGCAATATGGAAAGCCTTAAATCATACTAACTAAAATCACAGTGAAGAAAATGTAAACCAAATTTGGAGCAAAGTGACCACATGATTACTCCCTTATTGATCGAAACCAAATTACAATACCAACAATTACCAAAATTTAGGGAAAGCACACACTAAACAGTTATATGCAAAAGTTACAAGAAAAGCATTATTTTATTGCATAGGAAATTGTCTGCTATCCTTTCATCAGTTGCATAATTGGTATAGAAAGATGATTGATTGTCAATAAACCAAACTGTAAATTTAATTTGCTTCAACAAGAAGAAATTATCAAAGTTCTCAATTCCCAAGGTTTTGTAACAATGCTCAGGTTATATTACATCTAGGTAGAATAGTATTTGGCAAGAGAACAATAGTAACCCAAAAGGAAGATGAAGATTTATTTCTTCCTAAGTAGGATATTAAAAAAAAAAATTGAAATTACACATGTCCCATCCTGAACACCTTATTTGAGGCAACATGGGCAATACAAGTTAAGCAAAGGGAGGCCAAGGTGGCTGTTGCCTCCCATGGGACTGAAGTTTTTTATATTTCTTATATGTATATAGATAATCCTTTGTGTTGTACACCCAATTCTTCTAATTTAATACAATGGTCCCCTAAGTTTTTGCAAATATCACAAACACTTTTTTTTTTTTTTGGATAAAATCACAAACACTTAATTCCATTCAAATGTCACAGGTTTTGATAGTATTAACATAAAATCAACAATACAACGGAAAAATTATTGGTCTTTATTAGAGAATTTTTACTTTCTTTATAAAATATATTTATAGACATACCTTATTTAAAATATGCATATATTTTCCTTCAAATAAAGAAGTTATTGTCCCCCTAAAAAAAGACCCTAGGTTATATTATAAACAAAAACAAGAAAAAAAAAGTTTATTCATTAGAGAGGCAGGCAATAAGCATAAAATTGGCCTCAATAAGGCAGCTAACCAAGAAGAGGGTAATTTAAGAATGTATCATTAACCTTTTATAAAAGTATTCCACAATAGACATAAAGAAGTTAATGTCTTAAATTTTGGGTGCCCAGGCTTCCGCTAAGATATACATGCCCTGGCCCAGGCACTAACAATCTTGTGACCAAGTTGCATATTGTTCCATCCAGGCCATTTACAAGCCAACTTGTTGACAAGGACAAAGTTTAGTTACAAAATTAGTTGCAGTCTTAATATCTTTTTATTAGAAGTGAATTTTGACAAATTCACCATTGAATTAGATCTTATTCTTATATCTTCTATGCTTGCAAAATTTTTAGAAAATTAAAGATTAATAGCTCTGTTATCAACAAATTATTTAAATTGCAAGTTTCTGTAATTTAAAATTATGTATAAAATATAAGCTTATAGATTATATAGTAAATAATATCCAATTGACACAAAATTTGACATGTGTATTAAAAGTGTAAAGAATATGCAATTCAACGGTTAGATTCTCAAAATATGTAGTAATGTTTATTTTATTGAGTAAGATTGTAGCCTTAGGTTAAAACCAATTTTGTAACTAAATTTTATCAGTAGACAAATCTCCTTTGATAGGACTTGTGTAAGGTGACTGCTTTACAACCTAAGCTCAAAATAGGTTTTAGTTCAAATTGCAAGAAGGCAAATTATAATTGTAGAGTTTCATTTGTTTAATTCAAGAATATCCCAAGCAGAGTAACATACTATTCTAAGAAGCATACCTCAATTGTCTAAGCCAATACTGAGAAGTTGGAGTGAGGGCAATCAGATACTTGAATTGAAATTGCAGCTTTGTCTTTGCCTTTTCACTCACTAGTTAAGTTTTCTGCAAACAAGTTTGCACATTTCTTAAGCATAAAGCTGCTTCACACAAATAAAAACATCAAGATATAAAGTTAATAGTTTACCTTATTAGCTTTTGTCCTTGACTCCTTGTTAAATATTTTCTATCAAGTTTGGTAATCTTCGATTATTCAAGGCACTAAATCAGATTTTCGAAACCTAAATTAGCTTCTTGAAATATAGTCCTTCTATTTGGTTATTTAATATATTTCACAACACATAAGTATTTTCTATGTGATTTTGTATATTAGATAATGGGGTTAATGGGGTCCATTTCTACGATTGCAACATAAAAATGCCCTAAAAATTAAATACATTCTACATCGATGTATTCCATTACAAGAAAGTAAAAGCATTTAAAATATTTCCCATTTACTCATTGTAACTCATAAAGATGATAACATTGTCCTCACATAGGTAAGGAATGTTGAAAATGGCGTATGCAGCTGAGTCGAAAGTAAATGATAACAAATTGACTCAACTACATGGGTTGCATGTAGGGACTTAGGAACCTTTCTAGTGACACTAAAAGCCAATCTTCTAAGGGGTCTACACAAAAGGCAAAGCCTAAGAATAATTGTTGCTGATGTTGTAACAGAAGAGGAAAAGAATTAAAGAAATCAATAATTTATGAACTCAATAATTGATGTTGTAACTCAATAATTTATGAATGCTAAATTTCACATATGTATGCATTTACGATGAAAAAGAATTGAAGATTGAAACATCATCATGAGAATTATAAATTTGACCAATCACGTCTCCTTTACCACCAACAAGGTGCAGCCCCTTACTTTGAGAGTAACATCTAAAGACAAGCAGCTTGGTTACACTTAAGTATGACTTAAAGCAACAATATTTTTTTAAGCTAACCACTATCCATTGATGTTAGTTGAAATCATAGACATTATGTAAAAATAAATGAAATGAAAATTAAACTGAAAAAACCACAGCATGCAATTTTTAATAGATGAAATCAAAGAACATTTGTTGCTCTGATACTCTAAATCTTCTTACTCTGACATATTTTAAACTCAAAGTATTAGAGATGAAGTGCAGGATGGCTGATCATGCATGTCACTGAAGTAGTCACAATCGGTAGTGGCAATTCCAGAAGGTCTACCTCTAGTTGTTAGTCTAACATTTGACATATTCTACAAAGTGCTTGATGGTTGATCACACCCTGGTTCATGAATCTTCTGCTCGTGACACAATGGACTCAACCACAAAAAAATATGCACTCACAAAACAGGCACCTGAGAGCACATGAGATGAAGCTAACAGAATTTGGCTTAGTAAAGAAGCAATGAGAGAATGTACTTCCTAAGAAAAAGCATCAAATGTTCTTGATCTTACCAAATTTCCAATGAAGAAGAAACCAAAGCCAAAGCAAAATTTGGCTTGCAAGTTGGATTTACAATGAAGTTTTCTGCAATTCAAAACAATTTAAAGGATAAATACTCAACAACAAGCTAACAAAATAAAGAGTATCTCTAGAGGAGATTCATTTGACTACAAAAAATAAAGAGAAATAGCAATCCAATTGTTTAATCTTTACCATATTTTACCATTGTGTGTGTGTGTGTGTGTGTATATATATATATATACTAAAACTCCTCTCTAGAAAAGAAAGAGGTGAGTTCATTCATTCAGCCCATAGAAACATTTTATCAAATACATGGAATGCTTACCTTTGTACCCTCTACCACAATTTGCTCTCCTCTTTAGCCAATGGCATTCTCTTCTTTCTGTTAATGTTTATGCCTCGTCTGATAGCTCTCCCATTCCCGTCTTGATCTTTGAGAACCACAGCCAAGCCTACATTGTTTTGATCACATGATGCATTGAAATTAAGCTTTACCAATAGATCAAGGGGTCTGGTCCAAGCACTTCCCCTGTTTTGCTCTTTGGTGAGTGGTCTCAGGTAAAAGTCATATTGTTTGTTCAAACGATGGACTAATTGGTTTATGGTAGGTTTAGTGCTTGAAACCAAAGCTTCCTCTCGTGCCATCCAAAGGATTTTCATTGCCACTACTGCAAATAGCGTGAACTCATCTTTGGTGATTCTTTCTGTGAGTAACTCACTTGGGGGGTCAATTATATGTTCAACAAATTCCATTACAGTTTGAGCTCGGATCATTTCAACTCGAAAACCCCATCTACCACCATACCACACTCCTTTGGCATAGGGACAACATTGAAATAGATGTAAAAGGGAATCTTCTGCTATTTCACAGAGTGGGCAATGGATTTTTGAGAATCTAATGAGGTTTTGAGCAACGACTCTACGTAAAAAAACTTTTAAGTTTTCATCAAAGGACACTCTTAAACTTTCATGAATTCTTATGCAGGCCATCTTATCTACAATAGGATTCCGAGAAGGACAAATGCATGCTACATGGGCTCCACACCTTTCTATTGTAATTTTTGCTTTTTTTGGATCATAATTAGAAACTTCAAGTAGAAGCTTAACATTGTTGCAATCCTCTAAAACTATGCCGTCAAATGAGCTATTGCTTCTATAGTGAAACCACATAAAAGATGATGAATCTAAATAAATTTTACTAGAAAAGAACCTTTTTTTACAACCATTGAAGAAAATGTAGACAGAACAATGAAAAAATTCATATCGATTTGCCACAATATCCTTCAATTCTACTTTTAAAGCAACACAGAAAGCAAATGCTAGAGACTCCCAACCGATCGAGAATGATATGGAGCTTCCAACACTTTGATGATTGAACCACTTTGGAATCTTAGTTCCTGGAAGGATAAGGTTAAACTGAAATCCATCATCACCAAGCTCAAGTGCAGAACACATTTTAGAAGTACTGCAGCACTTTTCGAAAACAAAGTCCTGATGCAATGATCCCCTTGAACATACCATATTTTGTGGAAGCCCAAACATTTCTCCAAGCTGATGCAAATTTAAGAAACTTTAGTTTAGCAAATTTAGTCATATATTATATTTGGGAAAGTTAAACAAAATTGTTTCTTTCTATGAGAAAGGGAGAGACCTGACTCAATAATCTTCTTCTTGATTGTGAATCCAAGGAACCGCACCCTTCTATATATAAATCTTCTAGATGTGGTGGAGGCATTGGAATTTCCCGAAGGTTCCAACAGTGTTGAAAGTAAAGCATTTTTAATTTTTGAAATCTGATATTGATTTCAGGGAGGGTAATAATGTTGCTGTAACGGATGCCTAAAAATTCTAATTTGGGGAAACAATCAGGAGTATCCATGGCCTTTGGAAAATTGTCACAATAATCCATACAAAGTACGCTAAGATTTTTTAAATTAGAGATGCTACTTGGAACCTCTTTCACGTTTTTTAAACTTATACTTAACTTATGAAGGCCAGTGAGATATACTATTGATGAAAAAAATGCTTCCGTTCCTTGCTCAAGACTTTCACAGCCCCAGAAATAAAAATCTTTTAGAGATTTCAACTTGATGTTTCTTGGTATAATTCTAAGATTTTGGCATCCAGTGAGATTCCAGAATTTAAGCTCTTCAAGAAGTCCAACGGACTGATGAACCTCAACTAAATTTATGCATGCACGAAGGTCCAATTCCTTTATGTTTGGGGCAACCAATGTTAAGTCGGGTACCTTTGTAATACTTTTACAATATGACAAATCCATATATATCAATGTTTTGAATCGACACCTCTGTAGAAAGAAGAAATATTTTTTTCAAATTTATTAGTAAAAAGAAAAAAAAAATTAATATGCTAGGCTGAGAGGAAAGATTAAGAAATACTACATGTTCAATTACGAATTATTGTAAACATTTTTTTTTTTCCAAAATGCTAAAGATACTATAAGTATTACAATATAAAATTTACAAATTAATGTGATAATGAATGTAAATGTTGACAACTAACTCATAAATAAATATTTGAATTGTCTCTTTGTGATTGGTAACACATCAATTTGATCAATTTGCACACTCAATCTAGTAAAACTTCTAGTGCATGTAACATTACTCTTTTTTAAGTGCACAAATTGATTTTGTTCTTTGAAATGTATAGAAATATTATTTAATTTAGTATTAAATGCATGGTTTAGTTTTAACCACAAAAAAAATGCACATTAACTTGTTCTCTAAAAGCACTCATTAACAAAAGCCTAATAAGAATTTATAAATGCTAATGATCATACCTCGAAATGCTCGTCCAAGTTTATGTGGCTTCGTCGCATCCTGAGTACAACGAGGTTTTTAGGTTCAAAGGCGGATGGTAAGGAAGATAAAGGAAATTCATTCCATTCTAGTAACCTCAACCTATTAGGAAGAGATTTAAGGTCTTCACAAATTACATTGCAAACTATCAAATATTTGAGATTCTTCATCTTTCCAAGATTCAACTTCACGTTTTTTGGTTTAGGCAAGCACAGTGTTATGCCTCGAATTTCATTTGACCCCTAATTGAACAAAACATTAAGTAAACCACAATGTAGAAAATAATTCACCAAAAAATAATAGATTGTTAAACTTTAAACAAAAGCCACGCTAATAAAATTATATTTTCTTAAACATTAAAAAAATAAAAGAAATAAAAATGGCTAAATCCCCTTGTGAAAAAATAGAAAAAAGTAAATCAAAGCAACTCATACCGTATTTTCAATTAGTATTTCAGGAGCATCCTCATAGCACAATAGCCGACTACGCTTCTTGACCACTTCTGGTGATTCTTGTCGAACAATTTCCCAACCCATTTGTTGAATCAAGTCATGCATCGATAATTTGTTATCTTCAGTAACAATTATAAGACACTTATCAATAAGTCTTTCAATATCATAATATGGATTATGGTTATTGATGCTTCTTAGTATATCTACAGCTTCATCTTTGCAGATTCCTTTAAGAAAATAAGCAATATCAAGAAAAATTTCCTGTTGAGTTTGGTCCAATCCATCATAGCTTATTTTGAGTATTTTTTGAATGTCTTCCTTGGGAATTCTTTTGTATTTGTCTAGCGCACTTTTCCATTCTTGTTTAGTACTTCCATACAAATCTGCACCAATTATTTTTAGAACTAATGGAAGACCTTTGGCATAAGCTATAAATTGGTTGACCAGTTCTGAATAATCTTCCTTGAAATTGTTTCTTCCAAAGGCCTCTTGACAAAAGAGTTTATGAGCTTCATGTTTATTTAACTCCTTCACCTTGTAGTACATTACATGAATATTTTTTGTAAGAGTATCAAGCAAGTGTTTATCTCTTGTGGTTATAATGATTCTACTTCCCGAAGTAAACCGATCAAAATTTTCACACAAAAATTCTATCTCATCCAATTTTTCAACATTATCAAGAACTATAAGAATCCTTTTACGATGAAGCCTTTCAATTGTCACATTGATCCCTTTAGATATGCTCCCCACCTTCAAATTTTGATACCCTAAGATGTCATTACAAAGGCTCTCTTGTAATTTAATTAAGCCATCAATTGTCCTTGATTTTTCACTAACATTATCTAGAAAGCTGCTTCCATCAAAACAATAATGAATTTTGTTAAAAATAACTTTTGTAATTGTTGTCTTACCCACTCCGGGAAGGCCAAAGATCCCTACAATGCGGACATCATTTGATTTAATATCTAAACACCGATTTATGATGTCATTTACACGAGTGTCTATTCCAACAAGATATTTGGCAACAGATAATTTCATGTGATTTAATTGAGCACTTGAGATCTCTTTATAAATTTCTTCAATAAATTCAAATTGAGAGCAGCTACAACTGTCATTTACACAACAAAAAAAGTATGTAATAAGTTAGAATAGAAAATAGAAATACATGAACAAGGACTAACTTCAAGATGTTTCGTCTGTGCACTACATATCATATAATCTATATCTATATCTATATAATAATAATATATAAAAATCAAAGCGTAGAATTTAATTTCGTTACGCTCATGTTAAACCACATCATCAGCCATGCCACCATTTTATATATATATATATATATTACAATATTAATATATTCAATAGTACAACATGACTTTACACATTCTCTAAACTCATTGTAACTTATCAATCATAATAAAACCATATATCTTTTGGCAATCTATGACTTCTCAACTTATATCTCTATATTCCCTTAAAAAAAAAAAAAAAAACCTTATATCTCTATAATTTTTTAATCAATTTTTACCTGCATGATCTCTTAAATTCTAGCATTACATTATTTTTTAACCTTTCCTCTTCTCATTGTAAACTCTGCTTCTCCCTCCATTATATCCCACTCTAACCTTATTCTGCCTACAACCATTCCTCTATTGTTTTAAATTTTCATTTAAATTTCTTATTACCCCTTTTGTATCTCTACCCACTATTCATTCTATGTTTTGCTTACAAATTATTTGTTATTGTTGATTTGATTGTCACATCTCATTTATGTTAGCAATGTTATGCTTATGGCCGAAAAATTTCCAAGTTAAGTGTTAGCGATATAATGTTACCTAGCTATCATATTCAAATTAATTTATGTTTATTTACTCCTAATATTATTTGATCCATATTTGGTTTTGGTAAAATTAAAACAAGAGACTAAGGTGGTAACTAAAAGTAGAGAGAATAAAATTCTTTAAATACTTACAAATTACAATACATACACACTATAAATGGCCTCAATTACTGTAGCCTTTGTTAGCTTTAATTATTAACTAGTGTGTAGCTTGTGCATATGCATGGGTATAATTTTAAAAAATCACAATTATATGATTTAGATTATACACTGTTTTTAGAAGAGATTACATGGTATTACCTTTATATATGATTTAGAATTTAATTAGTTTTAGACTCTTCGTTTTTTGTATCTAATAATTTTCTTGCCACAAAAATTAAAAACTTAGATGGACACGTAGTGGAAAATTGAATTCCAATTGAAATCTAATTTAGAATTTAATTGGATTCAGATTCTTCGATTTTTACACTCAGTAATTTACTTGGCACAAAATTAAAAATTAAATAGAACACGTAGCGCAAAATTTAAAATTCAATTAAAATCTAATTGAATTTTCTCTAAATTTTAGCTCTATGTGTGTGTGATGTATTAATGCCATTTTCTAGATAATAATTTGGCAAGAAAGTACAGTTTTGAGTTGTTTGATGTGTTACGTACTTATTTGACAGGCTGATAATTTTTTTTGTGCAATTAATGCTACACTTTTATTTTTGGATTGTTTCTACATAACAACATCAATGTAGTCTTTTTTTTGTTACTAAGTGCATACTAGTTTACTTGAATAATTAGTAGCTTAATATTTTTCATGCTTGTTTTAAAGTTTATTCATTAAGTAGAGCCATGTTATAATATTTAGGAATTAGCAAGATCAATCATTATCCACTATTGCAGCCTATCAAACTTTGATATTGCCGGAGGTATGTCTTGAATATTTAAAAAAAAAAAAAATTAGATGCATTTTTCTTTGTAGATATTACAAATTAAAAGTTATGACTTTGTTGTGGGATTTTTTTTTTTTTTTTTTTTTCAAGATTTTGTTGGGTTTTGGGTCCTGGAAGTCTTTCTTTCTTTTTTTTTTTTTTTTTCCCTCTTCGATTTATAAAATTTTGAGATATGTTTTTTGTGTTTTGGATATGTTTTTTTTGTGTTTTTTGTGTTTTGTTGATGTGATTTTCTTTTTAATTTTGGTTTTTTTTTTTTTTTGGACTTTAAATCCTGTAAGTGTTTGTATGTATACCCTTTTTTTCTTTTGGTTTGACAGGAGGTAGAAACAATATAAATATATAGATAGATATATATATATATATATATTGTTCCTTTTAGGTTTTGAATCATGTTTTTGTAAGGGTTTGGTTTTGGAAAATTTTTAATGCTATTTACATTATTTTATTTATAAAATTTTGAGATAAGTTTTCTATATTTTAGGTATTAGAGGTGACTTTTTTTTCCCCCTTAATCAAGGTTTTGATGTATTTTAGGTCCTGAAAGTAGTTGTTTCATTTATTTTTTTTAAATTATAAATCTTTTAGATACATTTTCCTTGGATTTGATATTAGGGAGATAAAGTTTGGATATTGAGAAAATTTGTCAAATTTCTAACATAGCTAACTTTATTGTAAATATTATATGGGAACGGTTATTTTTATGCTTTACCTTTTAAGTTCTTGTATTAAATTTTTTTTCATTTGATAATAGAGAAATTTTTACTGATTATATTAGGTATATTTGTATTACCTTTTTATACAACATGTGACATACTCTCTTCGAGCCAAGTTCCTATGCCGTTAAAAGTTTTGGTTAATTTCCGTAAAAAGAAAATTGGTTAATTATAAATTAAATATTAAATTGTATAATTTAGGTTGTTAGTGAAATTATAAAACTTTTGGTACACTATATTAATTTTTTAAAATGATAAAATAATCAATCAAGTAATTATTGTCTCCAAAAAATTTGCAATAAAGTTAATTTTATATGAACTCTTGTCCAAATTATATCATACCATATACTGTATAATAAAAGTTATATCCTACACTGTAGTTGTGCTAAGTGGATGCCCTCCTCTTTATTTATTTGGTTTATATTTTTCTTTTTCTTTTTTCTCTTTAGGTCATTTGGTGTACTATAAATAAATTATAACAATTTCATAGTTGCTCTAAGTTGAACTCTATCGTCAATGTTTCAAAAAAATTTAAATAAAAGTTACTCAATTAAAATTCTACGACAAACAGTTTTTCAAATTTTGAGAGAAATTTCATTATTTATTTTATATTATGTTAATGACCTACCACAAATTTTTGGTTTAATAATAAAAGTTTAATTATACAAGTCATGTTTGCACTATGAAGCGTAATATACGTATTGAAATTTGTATGGTTTAATTCCACCCTTTCGCTTATTATAAATAGATTAAAATTATTAATATAGTTTACTTTTAAGTAAAATCGTATTACAAAATATTACAAAATATAAAATAATCTTTTGATAAAAAGTCAATTATAAATTAGAAGAAATTTAGAACGCCTTTCATTATTATTTTTAAATGATTTTATAATCTATGTTAAACTTGGTTTTACTTTTACTTTTACATGGTGTGCATTCACCATGTAACTTAAGTAAATTTTTATTATCTAATTTATAATTTACTTTTAACAATATTATTGAAGTATATTCTTTAGTTTAAATATGATTTTAGATTATACCTTGCATCACACATGCATAACACTAGTGGTTAATAAAAGTAAATTACATAAATTTTATAGATGTGAGGAAACAAGTTATTAGGGACCTACTTTTGATGTTTTTACAAAATTATTAAGTACTATTTCAAAAACTTTCTAAATATTGCAAAAGAAAGTCCTAATTAATTGGTAATATTATCTTGATTGTATATTCTTATGTTGCTGTCATTTGATCTTTGTAATAACTAGATTAGCAATTAAGAATTAATACTTTCATAATTTGACCCCAAAAAAAAGTAAAGCCATCAATGAAAAAAATTAGTGGTAACCAGTGTTAATTTACTTAAAATTTATTGACTAGACACACAATTGAAAATTAAAAATAAAATAAATAAAAAAAAGAAAAAAAAAAAGTGAAGGGGTAGTAATTAAATACCCATCTTTGTAGGTCAAACCAGATATGCAACCAGCTTTGTTTAGAGCTTCCTTCCATTTTTGCACCTTCTTTATATTATATACTTCATGTTTTGCTAAAGCTTCTCCAAATTTTTCCTTTTGGTTACATACTTCCGAAGGATCCATCTTATAAAACACCGGTAAGACCATTTGTCTATTCTTCTTACAGTTAAGAATTTCGACAAGTTCATGCAAGCACCAGTTAGAAGATGCATAGTTCTCAGAGAATATAATTATGGAACTCCTTGAACATTTTATGGCTTCGAGAAGTTCAATAGAAATTTCTTCTCCCCTTGAGAGTTCATCATCAATAAAGGTGTGAATACCCTTCAGCTTCAAAAAGCCATTCAAATGGCTCGTAAAATCCATACGGGTTATCATCCCCTCTGAAACTCAAGAACACATCATATTTGTATTGGTGGGTGATAGAGGAAGAGGAGGCTCGTTTGTTTGTTAGAAAAGCCATAGTGAAACGGTACGTTTGAGAAGATCTAAAAGGAAGAAGAGAAAGAAAGCTTGATAAAATTAGGTAAAGGAAAGTGAATGAAAATTAAAATAAGATATTTTTCTGAATGGATTTTTGGGAGAGGATGGAAATGACAGAGGGAAGAAATTGAATGTCAGTTGTTCTTTTGAGGCCAAGAAGACTATATGATAGTCTACTGTGAAAGTACTATTTGTAGCCTCATTAACTTTTTTAGAGAAATCAATTTCATAGTTGGTGGCCCAAACACGGAAGCTGAGTGGTATACTTTCCACTTAAATAAGAAGGGAGTAGAACTTTCCACTTCTTATTGTCTTTGACTCCCTAAAGAAAGTGGGAAGATATTTCTTCATTTACTCTGATCCAGTCAAGTGTGCATTGCCGACAAAATAAAAATCTTCTTCGATGACCTGTTTACTCTGATCCAGTCAAGTGTGCATTGCCGACAAAATAATAATCTTCTTGTAGATGACCTGTTAACGTGTTTCGGGCCATAAAAATGACCATTTGTGGGCCTAACACTTGAAATCGTGCTTTAGGCCTAAAATAGGAGATGTCGTGGGCCTAAAATTGAAAAGTGTTAGATGGGCCTGGATGATCCATTTCATTGTAATCTATCTCTGTCTAATACAGCTAATACAGCTTCTAGGCGATCATTGCAAAGTCTTCTACTATCAGTTCATTATTACAAAAAGCTTGAGTGTTCTCGCCAATCAAATAGTATTGTGTTCTCATGGGTTGAGTCATAAATTCAAATTCAATCATCAACTATTATAAGAACTGCAACATATATAACAAGATTAAGCTAGCTTCGGACAAAGCCTTTACTTGATTAGACTACTACAAGCAACTGCATCTCACATAAACTCCATGAACATATTTAGAGCCAACCAAACTGGAAAAGTAAATCAACTGTTCTGTGAGTACTACCAAAAATTACATGGCAAAATCCAGGTACATCAATCCAACCAAAACCAGGAAAAAAAAAAAACAAGCAGTCAAGCTCTCATCTGTGTGACTGTTGCTCGAGAGACAACCTCCTATCCTCCTGTTTGATGCAAAAACTTATCAACCTGCTGCTGATGCTTCCAATGAATGTTATAATAGTCGAGTCCAACCAATATGCTCTTTCCTAAGCAAAAAATTCGATACAGCTGTACTACTTGTGAAGAACAAAATCACCAGCACTCTTTGTACCACATTTAAAAAGGCCTACTTAAATGGAAAGACTAATAACAGTAGTACTAAGCCAATGCTAACAACCAGCGAGTACCTTTCCCCAATCTCTAGATTTACAAATAAAACAAGTTCCATGCCACTTTAGATTTTCATTTGCAAAGTTGTCTGCTAAAGCAAGGCTGCTCCTGCCCAGTAGATTTAAATCATAAAGAAATTCAAAGGGAGCTGATCATCTAATATAAATCCAGCTATGTTCCCACTCTACATAGTAAGGAAACTCCTAAATCCAACCTTGTCCCTACCATTCTTTTTTCTTCAATAATCACATTTAATCATTAAAAATAAGCATAGATATATCTTAGATTTTTGGGGCAATTATTATTTAAAAAGTTAAAAATAAAAAGTATTCCATGAACATGAGGACATATCGCTGCATTGCACCTAATCCTGCACTTAATAAGAGGACTACTCACAACAAGCTTATCGCAAAAGAACTACAAGATGATCACAATGTGCGCAAATATTGAAGACCATCAACTTTCCACTTGGAAGGAAAGTTCAGAAAGAAGGGTTCCCTCAAGTTCCCAACATTGCACCACCTGGTGCAATATGGTTGAAGGTGGATCAGAATTAACCCACTAAACCCAACTGCTCATATTTGACTATTGAATCATGGTCTCCATGGTTAATGAACTCTCTGCAAAACCTCCTGCCACTCTGGTCATATCAGACTCCAACTCCAAAATACTTATATCACTTAATCGAAGTACAAAATTCAACCTTATACGTAAAGCAGTTAAACCCAGACTAGAGGTTAAAGTGGAAGGACTAGAGGATGATAAAAAGGTCAAAGAAGTAAACCATAAAGGCTAACAGAATTTAAATGACCAAGAAAACGAAAAAAGTAATCTAATAAATGTTAGTCTTTTTTTTTTTTTTTTGATGGAATAAATGTTAGAGTCATGATATGAGAGAGGGAGAGAGCAAGAGAGATCAAATAAACTATGTTCATACCCCAAAAATTCTTTCTTATATCTTAAAATCAAGTAAGTTTAGCAATGCATCCAAGCTTCTAATAACCTAACCACCTAGGTTAGCAGTAAAATGACTTATTCAGATAACCTGTTCTACCCAACCCATTTTTGGACAGAAATGAGCACTAGAAGAGATAACTGTCTTCAATCTATATCTCATTTTCAAAATTTACAATCTTTGTACCTCATTTTAAACTCCAGAATCTTTGCATATTCAACTTGGGTCTTTCTCATATCTTTCCCAATGTTCCTTTAGACTAATCCAATAGGATAAAAACCCATATCTCAAACTGCAACTTCATAGATAAACAAGTCAAATTTCACATCATGATAAAAAATTAACCATTAATTCAGATTTGAAATATATTTCTCCACCTAAAGAATAAAACCCATACATCATAAAAGTATTCAACAAAAGAGAAATAAAATTTTTTATAGAGAACTCCAAGTATTTCAAACTAAATTCCAATCATCAAAGAAACAGATACTTTTTTTTTTTAAAGGCATTTTGATCACAAATAATTTTGAACAAAGAGGGGAAGTATAAATATCAACCATAGTGTCAAGTTCTAATAACATAAAGAGATCAAAACATGTAAAAGTTGTAGCACCTATGGAATAGTAAGATACGATTAAAATCTAATTAAACCCTAATGAAATTTATACAACATGGGAGATTTAGATTACTTTCAGTATGGCTATTTTTGTGAGGCTATTTTTGTACAACATATTTCCACTCAGGCAAAATTAAGGTTTACCCAAAGATCAGGTGGCCTGCTCCAATCACAAAACTAGTGTTTACTTCACGTGCTTCTTATGGTACAGTCTTGAGAGAAGCAAAAAAATTGGGCATGAATTAATATATCTTAATAATAAATTTCATTACTTATCAAAAACTAAAATTGCAATGAAGCAAATGCAGTCATGCTCGGCCTAACCACATCATACTCATGAAAAAAAAAAAAACAAAAAATACCCAAATATTTAAAAAACAAAAAATCAAAAGAAAACAAATTCACAATCTTTCTCTCAAACATACCCATTTCAAATCACAAAAACCCAAATAAATAAATAAATAAATAAATAACTAAACCAAACCTATAAATCAAACAAAACCATTGAAAATAAATTATATAAACAAACCTGGTAGAAAGCATTACATTTGCTTCTGAAGTCAGAATCATCACTAGAAACTCTTGAGAATATTGTGACAAAAAGGAGAGAGGAGAGCGTGAAACTCCAAAAAACGCGGCGTCAAGCACTAGATTGCGGTGGCAGCAAGCGGCGGAGGCTGAGGGGAGAGAGAGAAAAAAGAGAGATGAAGACTTTTTGTTGCTGATGATATAGAGAGGGTGGGTAAATAAACTTAGGGTTTTAAATGAAAAGGCCAAAAAAACCCTTTTTTTTTTTTTTTTTAATCTGATGATAAAAGTACGTCGTTTTAGGACCTGATATTAAATTTTAATATCAACTGCAAAACGACGTAGTTTTAGTGCCAGATTGTATATATCAAAAAAAAAAAAAAAATCTTATCCTTGCCGTTTTCTTCTTCTTCCTGTTCCTTGCATTTGCTTTCATGGCTTCTCTGGGTTTTCTTCAATCTACTACTGTAACATAAAAATAAAAACTGTAAACATTGATACATATATGTTGAATTATAGTGTGTGTATTTATTTATATACAGATGCGGTGCGGTTCCTCGTCAGAGTGCAAAACAGCCACCGCTCGCCGCACCGGTCCTCTTCGGTTTGTCCACATCGCCGCCGACCACCGCGCCGGACACCTACGGCGGGCTTGTGAAGCGGTCGGATCGGTTCGGCGCCGGCCGGCTTCATCTGTGCCGGTCGGTGCCTGAACAGGCCTGATGTGGTAATTTCCCAGACATGCCATTGCTAGACATAATAAGATCAGTGAGAGTGGTGATACTTAGAATTGAAGATGGAAATTGACCTTTCAACTGGTTGTTCCTCAAGCTTAGAATTGTCAGATTGGACAATGAATCAAACCAATTGGGGACAGTATCATTAAAAAAGTTGTCATCTAGTTTAAGAGTTTGAAGCTTCACCATTGTAGATATCTTAGGAGGAACTGAACCAAAAAGAAAATTTGAACTCAAATCCAGATATTCAAGTGAAGAAAGTCTATGAATTTTGTCTGGAAGTGGACCCCAAATTCCCAAAGATACCTAACTAAGAACTCTCAAATTGGTTAGCCTTGCCAGGGTGGCCACAAAAGAATCCAAAGAGAAGTTTTCTGATAAAGTTTGTTTTGGAATTGCAAACCCATGAAAGTCACTAACTTTGGCAGTCTTGTCACCTACAATTCTGAGTTCTGTGACAAAGTTGTCTTGGCATGTGATATTTACTTGTGGAAATGAAGATAAATAGCAAAAATCTATGCTACGATTATTCCAAATCTCCAATTGATTTGGGTACTCCAAGTGCTTTCTAAGCTGCTGAAGTACTTGGGTTTGAGAAGACTGTAATGGATAAGTACCAAGAACAAAGAAACTCCATGTAAAACAGAAAAGCAAAAACAAGCAACACCACCCCATTGAACTCTCTTTCTTGTCAATGCTTCATGGACCAATAGCTGTCATTTAATAGCACAAAACAAGGCAAAAATTTATCAGTGAAACAGAGATTGACCTTGTAAATATCAAGCAGAGGCGGCTGATATTCAAAATATATCTATTCCATGCTTTAAAGGAAAATCCATTAAAGCAGTACACATAGAGAAGTTGCCAACTTTACCTTTAAATTAGTCAAAGTTGAATCCTTGAGCAAGTTCCACAGTGCTAACCAAAAACAAAGAGCAAGTTTTGCAGAGTTTACGAAGGAGAAACAGGTGAAAACAGATATTGAAGTTTCAGATTGATAAACAAAACTAATCAAATGAGATATATGTTGAATGCTTCAAGGAGGGTAAGGAAAACCCATGAAGGAAAACATGTATTATGTATAACAAACATACATGAAAATGATTTGTGGAAGTGATCCTATACTAAGTGAACAAATGCAAAGTGCCAACAACCAGGGAATACTAACATTAACTCCATGTTTTTTTGATGTAAAATTTGTGATTTGAGAGGTGGGGTACCTGGTTGGTTTTAATGCATTTAGTGCTTCCACATGGTGCTATATCTTGGAGATTGCGTGCTCTCTCTATTTCTCTCTCTCTCTCTTTAGCAGTAAGGCATCTGGGTCTTCATTGGTAGCACCACTGCAAGTGTAAATTTTCACTCTCATTGAGCAGTGAACAAAGCAAAGTGACAAGCTAGTGCGTTATATAGAAGAGGTTAAAGTGACAACTGATAAACGTAGTCAAGACTTTAAACAGTTCGTCTAGGACAAAGTTGAATTTTCAGTCACACAACAAATTTTATAATTCTTTTCATTGTTATTGGTGAGGTATTGTGTGATTGGTAGGTGAATGTAAAAGTGGTTTTACTTTAATTGTAATTATTATTATTATTATTTTTTATGTAGAATTGTAGATGTGATAGAATATCATTTGCTTTGGTGTAGGTAAGGTTCAAACCTTAAATCTTTTTTTCGACAACAAAAAATTTATTAATTGAGCTAACAAAAATTCATACTTTAATTGCAACTTATTAACTTACTACTTAATAAGTTAGGATAATTATTGTGGAAAAATAAATAAATTTTGATTCATAAGTCATATCATTACTCTTCTCTTTCTATTCTTGCCTGTAATACATACTATTGTACTGATCTTTGGTCATGTCTAACTTTTCAAAAATACCAAAATGGCTTTGATAGTTCTTTTTATTTTTATTTTATAACTATAAGTTAGATCTGAGAGTTCTATTTGGAAAATGATATTTACCTGATTACTTAAGGCTCCCTAGCCTGTGCTGTGCATGCATGTGCCTATATGATGTTACATTACATGAGAGAGACAGTGAAGTTTTGTTTGTTTTTGAGGCTTCCTAAAATGGATCTCAAGAGGCATCAAATATTATGGTTCCATGTATTGTAAATTTGTAAGTTTGTACTTTTGGGAACATTTGTATCCTGAATTCTTGCCCCTAAATTGGATCCTCTAGTAATCGTCTTCATCTCCATTAGGAAGTTTGTTTAACGACCACTGTGGAGAGCATGGGAGGTGACTGGACAGTTCTAGTGCCTCAAAGCTCAAACCTATAAGTATATGAAACTTAATAAATTTTGTTAGTATCACATTGAATCCCAAACTTTTAAGATTGTATCAATTTAAATCTTAATTTAAAAAAAATTTAATTTGGGGGTTTGGTTTGTAAGTTTGATTGGAGGTTTAACTTGATAGTACAATTTTAAAAAAGCAGTAGATTCAATTTGAACTAAACTAAACTATAGGTTGAATTTGTATCCCTCTTAACCTTTACTCTTTAATCTAAAACTTTTGAGATTATAGAATTTGTTGAAAAATATTGTGTTAGTAAAATATAATTTTCCCCCAAAAACATAATCCAGTCATTGAAATCATAATCAAATGAAGGAATTGGTAATTACAATGCATGTCCTTGGAATTTGTGGTTCCTAGTTGCCATAACTTGACAGGCTGTCTCTAATATGATATCAGCAAATCTCATTTGCCCATACTATTCTGTTTTGATAACATTTGGGCCATACAATTAGACTTTTAATATTGAATCAGTAACAAGTCACTATCTAATCAGTGAAACCTTTCATTATTTGCAGTTTTGAGGTGGGAGGATAAGGCTTTTGGCATGGCAGCATGTCACTTACTGCTCAGGTTTCTACAGTACTGGCATTTATTAAGGTCAAAATGGATGGACCAAGTCAAACTGCTCTAATCATCGTGATTCAAAACTCAACCCGTCAATGAGTAATGTTTGGCGAAGATTTTTTTCATAATGATTTTTCATAATTTGTTAAGATAGTAAATAATAACAAAGTTATCATTGTAACTATTTTATTATACAGCAATTATAATATGTCACATCAATAATTATCATGTATTTTTTAAAGGTTTTGTGTCCATAGATCTGATATTAAGAGCATCACCACAGATTTTGTGTCTATGCTGTTGATCTTGTCCTGCTTCTACACATGGGACCCCAAGCATTAGGGATAATAATATGGGTTGAAATGAATAAGGTGCTATAAGAGAATAGGGCTAATAAGACTTGAACCATATGGAAAAGCTCAAAACCGAAAGCAATGCCCAGAACTTGCAATAATGATTAATCTTCCATTGAAATTCTCTGCATTGATCATTTTATCTTTGCTTTAAAAACATTGCATGTGTAAATACACTAATACTAGCACTTTAAAAGAGATACGTGGTGCATAGTAGCGTCAAAGCACGGTCCAGGATTCATCCCAAGTGGTCCTGGACAAGCTTTAAAGGACTTCTAGCGGTCCATCCTTTATCATATGTGGGGTCAATTTTACAAATTATTTTTCATATTTCACCAAAATTGAGCATCTGGGAAGTCAAGGACATATTGATTATATGAACCAGTGAACCAAAAGACAGGGCCAGCCCTTTGGGACATAGGAGAGGTGCCAACCTCCTCTCACTCTAGTTGGTTGAAAGCCTCAAATCTTTTCTTATACTGACTGAAATAGGAAAGGAGAGGTGAAAGGCAGGGAAAGAAAAAAAGCACATATTATTTTATGAAATTAAAAAATGACCATGATATGTCAACAATTAGCATCCAAATTCCTGAGCAAGAAATGATTTGAATCATGAACTTAGCTAAAATGAGACCATAATAATAGCAGCACATGCTTTTTGCTTCTGCCGCTATAGTAGGTGCAATACCAAGCTTTGTTTCACCCTCACTCTATAAAATAACAGTTTATGTGAGCACATGCCATAATAAAGATTGTTTTGTGACATACAGTTACAGATTACATAGCACTCATATTATTTGTACATGATTGGCTGCTCAACAGATTGATTCCAAGGACCAAGCTCCAGCTTTGAAAAATGATTAATTGTTGGTTGAGATTCAAAGAGTGAGAAAAGGAAATTAAAGCTCCCAATATGTAAAGGAAATAATTGGGTAGGCCAGGCCATGAGAGGTCCCAATAACAACAATGAAAGGACAAGAGTCTTAAACAATGTCTATTATCACAATGACCCCACTCTCCCTGATATGTATCCATGATTTTAGGGCATTTAGACTTGCAGACCAAGATTAGGTGTACAGAGGGAAAGAAAATTTAAGATGAAATAAATAAGGAATGAGATAAGTAAAAAGAAAGAACTGTATTGAGTTGTAAAGTGGTCATATAGTCAAAATAGACTCACATCCAAGTGCCCTACTGCCTCTTTCTTTAGTACAAAGATGGGGCCAGCAATTTTATGATTTCAGCCATTAGCCTTTGATATCATGGTATGTCGTTATCAAATAAATCATTCAATGTAGATATTGACATATTGTAACACAATATCATAGAGAAAGGATGGTAAATTTGCCTTTACTTTTTATCATTATGATATCAGAAAAAAATGAAAAGTTTTAATATTGAGATTGATTGTCATTAAAAGCATTCTGCGGAGGACCTATTACTTAATCTTTCACAAATAAAAATGTATATAATGTCACGCCATTTCAAGAAAACAAATAGAAAGGATATATGCCACTCACAGCAATGGTGAAAAGCATACTTTTTAACCAAAAAGAAAAAAGAAAAGAAAAGCATCCTTTGCATACTTCCACTCCTCTCAATATTACTAGCTTAAAGTTTATAACAGTACATTTTTATCACATGGACCCTATCCAAAAAAAAAAAAAAATTATCACATGGACAGAATCTAAGAGTGTTAACATACAAATGTTCTCTTTTCTTATAAATATAACTACTAAATTGACCACAATTTTGGCACATCAACATAGAATCTACCATTTTTGATCCAGAAGAAAAATTGTACTCGCTAAAAACCAAAAAGTATCACCAGTCTCACTCAACTCTCAACCCGATACATGAGATAAAATCTATAAGATAGTGAGAAAACAAATAATTGTAAGGATGAAATAATTTCCAAACATGGTCCCAGCCCATGTTATAATAGTAAGCAGTGAAAAGAATCCTTTCTGCTAGTGCTGATAGAAAGAGTAGGGTTCTGCTAGTGCAGGAAACTTAATGAAGAAGTCTCTACAGGTAGTTATTTGTCAAGTTATCCATTTGAATAGCAATTTAGCGAAGTAGACAACAATAAAATTGCATATTTTTAAGTGTTATTAGCGTGTGATTCATTTTAGTTTCCCCATGCTTTGATCTATAAAGTTCTTGAGGACCTAATAGTTACTCTTAACAGAAGAAAACATGTAGATACACAAAATACAGCATTAGTACTGCCTTGTACAAGGCATTTTTTGGAGGACAGAGGATAGCATTTCATAGTAATTAGGCAAAGTAGACAACAATGAGAATAGCATCTTTGCAAGTGTTTTAGTATTATAAAGTTTAATATCCCCACTTTTTTTATGTATGGGAATTCTCAAGCATCTAACAACTCTCAACAGAAGAAAATATATAACTACACAACATACAACACTAGAAGTGCCTTATACAAAACCTATTTTTGGAGGACAGAGGAGCATTAATCCTCATGCACAGGTTTTGTGAAATTTATGCTCCATTTCAAAGCCTGGAACACAAGATATTGAAACAAAATTTGAACTCTTATAATAACTTTTCCAAACCCAAACAGTAGCAAGTTCTATATCGTCCTTTTCTCACTTCCATGTTCTTGCTACTAAACTAAATTGCAAAGACTAGTTAAAGACAATGTAACTTCATTAAACTTTTGACCTCAGTTTGTGAAAAAAACATTAGGAATTCATTGACATGGTTGGTATTATAGCCCAACAATAAGGTTTTTGGCTCTAGAAGCAGAGCACGATGTACAATTGCCAACCTTGCTGGGCTAGGAAAGTGGCTCAACAAGCTTTAACAACAGGACTAACCATGGAGAGACAAGATGACTCCAGGATTTGAGATTTCTCTCACCTCATTTTAAACCAATAACTTTGTAAGGGAAATCAAAGAATGAAATGTTACAAGGTACAAAAATGTAGAAGTCTATACTGTACAATATGAAAAGAAATGAAAAAAAGTTATTACTTCCTTGCACATTGAAGAAGAGTCTCTAATAAGAAAAATGAATTAATGGCCTTTTGGAGAAGGAAATTATGAGGCTAACCCTGTGGGCTTGGCCCAACAAAGCTAGAGTCCAAAGTCCGTGACCCGCCATGTGGTGAGAGTCAAGCCTAGCAATCCTCCATCAGATTCTTTCTAACAAGGGCCTAGCTCTCCTGACAAGTTAACCAAACAAAGCTCAAAGTTGCACCACACGGGTTAACTCAATAGCTATCTATCTTCCAGATACTTTTGTTAAACTAAGCCATGCAAAATCAACCCAATTTTAGGAACCTAAAAAGACTCAAATCAATAAAACTTCAAAAGTTTGCTACATCAATCATTTTCTCAAATTAATGGGGAGCCACTCCTGTCTAAGACAATACTCTTTGTTCATCTCAACTGTTTTACCAGGGGAGTAGCCGAAGGAAGTGAACAATCAAACACGTTTTTTAAAAAGTAAATAATGAATTTTGTTAAAGAAGAGGAGTGCTCAAAATATAGAGATTGCATATTTTATAGAGACAGATTTTATTGGAAAAATAATCACTTAAAATGGAATAATTTCCTCTGGGTCATTATCACCCATATAATAAAATCAAATGGCCCCAAAGCGGGCTAAGAATTCTGTTCAATGCAAGAAGAGCCAAAAAAATGAAAGTAGATGAAAATGAAGTAATTTTAAACCACATCTGCTCCAAATAGACTGCTAGGAATTTTTATAGAGATGTCATAAGCCAATCATCATAAAGGATCACAGCAAAGGAAAATTCAAAAATTTTGATGTTCTGGTAATGAAAGAAAAGAAAATGTAATAAGTCATGTGCAATATCTCATATTCCGCATATGTATAGCAAGGCTACAAAGAAAACTATAGCAAACTACATTTGATTATCATTTTGCATAATCCAGAGGAAAATCTGCTTGCCTAGTAAAAATTTGTGACCAATGGTCTTGACTTCCCAAGGATTGAGGAGAAGCACAACCCAATTATCATAGAAGTCTGGAACAAGAAGAGTCAAACAACTTGCTTTAGCCTTCCTTGAATATTAATCCAAACCATGGTGCATTAATCCGAGCCACATTTGGAGTAACAAACCTGCACACATAACCGAGTATTTATTCTAATACATGCCTAAAAAAACTATTAAATCTTCCCCCAACCACATAGTCAAACATATAATAGCATTCATGGAAGTATAAGACACCTCAACAACCAGTTTGGAGAACAATCTGATGATTATGATTCTTCCGGATAAACCCACAAGACCGCAAAATAGGTGAATCTACACATTGAGCAACCTCTAACACTGTAGGTATCAATAGACCAACAATGCAACAAGGAATGCTGCAATCCATGAAGATCAAGTTTAGAAGCCATTATTATTTAGTATCAAGTTTTCAATAGTACGCAATTAATTTGATATTTAAAAAAGGTATGACTAAGAGTTCATTGACTCGAGCCATACGGGGCACTATCTCTTTTTCTTCAAATTTCACAAATAAATGATTATTAACATTCCTTTATAGCCTATTTTCAAACAGAATCAAGGCTTAGATAAGAATACCATTAATATGGTACAAAAGTATCCAGACGACTTGAAAATAACCAAAGGCACAGTAACACAATCTGCAGTTTAAATTTTTCCAAAGTAGGATATCAAATGAAAATCTACATATGGCTAAAAAATGATAGAACACATAAAGAGAGGCCCATACTAAACATCTTGTTAACTTGTCCAGAACAGTGCCACCCCAGGGCTAAACATCATAAGAACCATCATAAAACAAAGATCCCTATCTTAGTTTCCCTAGCCCTTGCTTCATAAACAGAGTTCAGCGGTCACATTGCTATTTTGATTGGTAAATATTAATTGTTTACACTTCAGATTAGACCTACGACTTTAGCATCCATCCCTTGTTTATGAGACGCAAAGAAGAAGACCTTGCATGACAAACCTATTTCCTCTCTCATTGTTGATCTGAAAAGGTTCTTTGACATTGTGAGGAATGAGAACTTCCAAGCTTTGAGTCACTCTGGTAGAGTAAAAGCACTGGCTGTGATTCTTGAAACAGACATAAAGGGAGATATTAGTGATAATATGGCTGATTTTATTCATAGAAAGAATGTTTATGTTGCCAGTAAGTACCAAAAGGCACCTGCAAAAAGCTCCTCAGTTATGTCTTTGAAGTGTTCAAGAACACCACTGTTATTTTACTTTCAACCTGTGCTATACTCTCTCTACCTTAGGTATCAAACAACATGGCTTGAAAGATGGGTAGCATCATAGTGGGAGTATTGTCGTTGCTGCCATTCTGGTTGTTGCTGTTTCTGCTGTCTGTAACTTCAAGCAATCCAGGCAATTTGAGAAGCTCTCCCAACGAGTAGAGACATCAAGGTGGACATATTGAGGGATGGGCGGCACCAACATATTTTAATGCACTTGTTGGTATTGTCACTGGTTGTTACTGTTCTTTGGCTTATTCTATGAAGTGCATGTTGATTATGTGTTGGCTAGTCACAATTTGGGTTGGACATAACAATCTGCATTGACAAAATAGGCACCCTTACATTAAATGAGACCAAGTAACAGGATTTTGCCTTTAAATAAGCAATGAGGGAAGACAAGTAATATTTAAAATATAGATTCTCAATCGCTTGCGAAGATTTCTGGGAGCCCTTTCTGTTTTTGATATGAATATCAATGAAATCTATAATCCATGTCGAAGACTTTAAGTCAGAGAATTCAAAGAAAAAAAAAAGTGAAGTTTTGGTGAAGAGGAAGAGTGAGAAGGCTATTCGATACTACTACACGGGAGCTCCAGAGACTAAGGGATATAAATTCAAGAAACTGATTTGAGCTAGCCTTTAATATCACATGATGGTAGAAAGAAAAGTTATCCCCCGCTCAATTCATTGAATAAGACCAATCCTATGACAAATTAATTACCTACTTCAAAGTAATTTTTTGTTTTACCAAGTATGAAAAAGTGATACTAAAGTTCAAAGGTAAAGTCATTCTTCCTTGAACTTTCTTAGGCATACAGTTGGAGAAATAAAAGACAAACATGATCGAGGATAAAATTCATAGATTCAACTAGACAAGAAGTAATAAATATCATTAGTTTGATAAGTTCATTACAAAACTCAAACTTTAGAAAATCAGAGAACTTGCTCCAACTTAACTAACCATAATATTAGTCAACATTTGATCTTACTTATTTGTTGTCATATGTAACAAATCAGCAATGTGGAGAGCCTTAAATCATTATAACTAAAATCACAATGAAGAAAATGTAAACCAAACTCGGAGCAAAGTGACCACTTGATTACTCCCATATGATCGAAACCAAATTACAATACCAACAATTACCAAAATTTAGGGAAAACACACACTAAATAGTTACATGCAAAGTTACAAGAAACACATTATTTTATTGCATAGGAAATTGTCTGCCATCTTTTCATTAGTTGTATAATTGGTATAGAAAGATGATTGATTGTCAATAAACCAGACTATAACAAGAAGAAATTATCAGAGTTCTTAGTTCCCAAGGTTTTGTAACAATGCTCAGGTCATATTACATCTAGGTAGAATAGTATCTGGCAAGAGAACAACAGTACCCCAAAAGGAAGATGAAGATTTATTTCTTCCTAAGGAGGATATTAAAAAAAAATGAAATTACATGTGTCCCATCCTGAACACCTTATCTGAGGCAGCAGGGGCAATACAAGTTAAGCAATGGGAGGCCAAGGTGGCTGTTGCCTCCCATGGGATTGAAGTTTTTTATATTTCTTATATGTATATAGATAATCCTTTGTGTTGTACATCCCAATTCTTCTAATTTAATACAATGATCCCCTTAGTTTTTGCAAATATCACAAACACTTAATTCCATTCAAAAGTCACAAGTTTTGATAGTATTAACATAAAATGAATAACACAACAGAAAAATTATTGGTCTTTATTAGAGAATTTTTACTTTCCTTATAAAATATATTTTTAGACATACCTTATTTAAAATATGCACATATTTTCCTTCAAATAAAGAAGTTATTGTCCCCCTAAAAAAAAATCCCAGGTTATATTATAAACAAAAAAAAAAAAAAAGGTTTATTCATTAGAAAAGCAGGCAATATGCATATAATTGGCCTCAATAAGGTAGCTAACCAAGAAGAGAGTAATTTAAGAACGTATCATCAACCTTTTCTAAAAATATTCCACTGTAGATATAAAGAAGTTAATGTCTTAAATTTTGGGTTCCCGCTTCCGCTAAGATATACATGCCCTGGCCCAGGCACTAACAATCTTGTGACCAGGCTACATATAGTTCCATCCAGGCCACTTACAAGCCAACTTGTAGACATGGACAAAACTTAGCTACAAAATTAGTTGTAACCTTACTAAATATCTTTTTATTTGAGGTAAATTTTAACAAATTCACCACTGGATTACATCTTATTCTTATATCCTTCATATTTGCAAAATTTCTAGAAAACTAAAGATCAATAACTATGCCATCAACAAATTATTTAAATTGCAAGTTTTTGTAGTTCAAAATTATGCATAAAATATAAGCTTATTGATTATATAGTAAATAATATCTGATTGGCACAAAATTTGACATGTGTATTAAGATCGTAAAGAACATGCAATTCAACGATAAGATTTTCAAAATATATAGTAATGTTTATTTTGTAAGCTGCAATCAATTTTGTCCGTAGACAAATCACTTTTGATAGGACTTGTGTAAGGTGACTGTTCTACAACCTAAAGCTGAAAATAAGTTTTAGTTCAAATTGCAAGAAGGCAAATTATAATTGTAGAGTTTCATTTGTTTAATTCAAGAATATCCCAAGCAGAGTAACATACCATACTCATAAGCATACCTCAATGGTCTAAGCCAATACTGAGAAGTTGGAGTGAGGGCAATCAGATACTTGAATTGAAATTGCAGCTTTGTCTTTGCCTTTTCACTCACTGGTTAAGTTTTCTGCAAACAAGTTTGCACGTTTCTTAAGCATAAAGCTGCTTCACACAAATAAAAATATCAGGATATAAAGTTAACAGTTTACCTTATCAGCTTTTGTCCTTGTTAAATATTTTCTATCAAGTTTGGTAATTTTCAATTATTCAAAGCACTGAATCAAATTTTCAAAACCCAAATTAGCTTCTTGAAATATAGTCCTCCTATTTGGTTATTTAATATATTTCACAACACATAAGCATTTTCTATGTGATTTTGTTTATTAGATAATGTGGTTAATGGGGTCCATTTCTACAATTGCACCCACCAACAACCTTATAACACATGTAAATGGGGTCCATTTCTACAATTGCAACATAAAAATGCCCTAAAAATTAAATACATTCTACATTGATGTATTGCATTACAAGAAAATGAAAGCATTTAAAATTCAGCATATTTCCCATTTACTCATTGTAACTCATAAAGATGATAACACAATCCTCATATAGGTAAAGAATGTTGAAAATGGCATACGCAGCTGAGCAGAAAGTAAATGATAACAAATTGACTCAACTACATGGGTTGCATGTAGGGACTTAGGAACCTGTCTAGTGACACTGAAAGCCAATCTTCTAAGGAGTCTCCACAAAAGGCAGAGCCAAAGAATAATCGCTAATGATGTCGTAACAGAAGAGGAAAAGAATAAAAGAAATCAATATGTAACTCAATAATTTATGAATGCTAAATTTCACATATGTATGCATTTACGATGAAAAAGAATTGAAGATTGAAATATCATCATGAGAATTATAAATTTGACCAATCACGTCTCCTCTACCACCAACAAGGTGCAGCCCCTTACTTTGAGAGTAACATCACAAGACAAGCAGCTTGGTTATACTAAGTATGACTTAAAGCAACAATATTTCTTTTAAGCTAACCACTATCCATTGATGTTGGTTGAAATCATAGACGTTATGTAAAAAGAAATGAACAGAAAATTAAACTGAAAAAACCACAAAATGAAATTTTTAATAGATGAAATGAGAGAACATTTGTTGCTCTGATACTCTAAATCTTCTTACTCTAGACATATTTTAAACTCAAAGTATTAGAGATGAAGTGCAGGATGCCTGATCATGCATGTCACTAAAGCAGTCACAATCGGTAGTGGCAATTCCAGAAAGTCTGCCTCTAGTTGTTAGTCTGACATTTGACATATTCTACAAAGTGCTTGATGGCTGATCACACCCTGGTTCATGAATTTTCTGCTCATGACACAATTGAATCAGCCACAAAAAAATCTGCACTCACAAAACAGGCACCCGACAGCACATGAGATGAAGCTAACAGAATTTGGCTTGGTAAAGAAGCAATGAGAGAATGTACTTCCTTAGAAAAAGCCCCAAATGTTCTTGATCTAATCAGATTACCAAATGAAGAAGAAACCAAAGTCAATGCAGAATTTGGCTTGCAAGTTAGATTTACAATAATGTTTTCTACAATTCAAACCAAGCAATCTAAGAGATAAATACTCAACAACAAGCTAACAAAATAAAGAGTATCTCTAGAGGAGATTCATCCGACTACCAAAAAGAAAGAGAAATAACAATCCAATTGTTTAATCTTTACCATATTTTACCATTATATATATATATACACACACACACATTGAAACTCCTCTCTAGAAAAGAAAGAGGTGAGTTCATTCATTCAGCCCATAGAAACGTTTTATCAAATACATGGAATGCTTACCTTTGTACCCTTGACCAGAATTTGTGCTCCTCTTTGGCCAATGACATTCCCATCTTGCTGTTGATGTTTATGCCACTTCCGATAGCTTTCCCATTCCTGTCTTGATCTTTGAGAACCACAGCCAAGTCTATATTGTTTTGATCACATGATGCATCGAAATTAAGCTTTACCGATTGATCAAGTGGTTTGGTCCAAGAACTTCCCCTGTTTTGCTCTTTGGTGAGTGGTCTCAAGTAAAAGTCATACTGTTTGTTCAGACGATGGACTAATTGGTTTATGGTGGGTTTAGTTTCTGAAACCAAAGCTTCCCCTCGTGCCATCCAAAGGATTTTCATTGCCACTGCTGCATATAGCGTGAACTCATCTTTGGTGATTCTTTCTGCAAGTAACTTACTTGGAGGGTCAATTATATGTTCAACAAATTCCATTACTGTTTGAGCTCGGATCATTTCGACTCGAAAACCCCATCTACCCCCATACCACACTCCTTTGGCATAGGGACAACATTGAAATAGGTGTAAAAGGGAATCTTTAGCTATTTCACAAAGAGGGCAATGGGTTTTTGAGAATCTGACGAGGTTTTGGGCAGCAACTCTACATAAAAACATTTTTAAGTTTTCATCAAAGGACACTCTTAAACTTTCATGAATTCTTATGCAGGCCATCTTATCTACACCAGGATTCTGAGAAGGACAGATGCATGCTACGTGGGCCCCACACCTTTCTATTGTAATTTTTGCCTTTTTTGGATCATAATTTGAAACTTCACATAGAAGTTCAACGTTGTTGCAATCCTCTAAAACTATGTCGTCAAATGAGCTATTGCTACTATAGTGAAAGCACATAAAAGATGATGAATCTAACCAAAATCTCCATGAAACTAACTTTCCTTTATAACCATTGAAGAAAATGTAGACAGAAGAAACAAAATGATCATATCGATATGCCACAACCTTTGGTTCTATTTTTAAAGCAACACAGAAAGCAAATGCTGGAGATTTCGAACTGACCGAGAATGATACAGAGCTTCCAACACTTTGATGGTTGAACCACATTGGAATCTTAGTTCCTGGAAGGACAAGGTCAAACTGAAATTGATCATCAGCAAGGTCAGAAACAGAGCCCTGGTGCAATGATCCCCTTGAACATACCATATTTTGTGGAAGCCCAAACGTTTCTCCAAGCTGATGCAAATTAAGAAACTTCAGTTTAGCAAATTTAGTCATATATTATATTTGGGAAAGTTAAACGAAATTGTTTCTTTCTATGAGAAAGGGAGAGACCTGACTCAATAATCTTCTTCTTGATTGTGAATCCAAGGAACCGCACCCTACTGTGTATAAAGCTTCAAGATGTGGTGGAGGCATTGGAATTTCCCGAAGCTTCCAGCAGTAGTGAAACAAAAGCATTTTTAATTTCGGAAACCTGATATTGATTTCAGGGAGGGTAGTAATGTTGCTGTGATAGAAACCTAAAAGTTCTAATTTGGGGAAACAATCAGGTCCATCAGGAGTATCCATGGCTTTTGAAAAATTGTCACAATCTTCCATAACGAGAAGCCTAAGATTTTTTAAAATAGAGATGCTACTTGGAACCTCCTTCACGTTTTTTAAATTTATAGTTAACTCATGAAGGCCAATGAGATATCCTATTGATGAAAACAATGCTTGCGTTCCTTGCTCAAGACTTTGACAGCCATTGATAAAAAACTCTTTTAGAGATTTCAACTTGAGGTTTCTTGGTATAATTCTAAGATTTTGGCATTCGGAGAGACTCCACCATTCAAGCTCTTCAAGAAGTCCAATGGACTGATGAACCTCAACTAAATTTATGCATGCAGAAAGGTTCAATTCCTCTATGTTTGGGGCAATTAGTGACAGGTCAGGTACCTTCGTAATATTTTTGCAATATGACAAATCCATATATATCAATGTTTCGAATCGACACCTCTGTAGGAAGAAGAAATATTTTTTTGAAATTTATTAGTAAAATGAAAAAAATATATATGATAGGCTAAGAGGATAGATTAAGAAATACTACATGTTTAATTATGAATTATTGTAAACATTTTTTTAAAGAAAAAAATGCTAAAGATACTACAAGTATTACAATATAAAATTTACAAACTAATGTGATAATGAATGTAAATGTTGAGCTTCAACTAACTTATAAATAAATACTTGAATTGTCTCTTTATGATTGGTAACATATCAATTTCATTAATTTGTACGCTCAATATAGTAAAACTTGTAGTGCAATATGTAACATTACTCTTTTTTTTAAGTGCACAAATTGATTTTGTTCAATGAAAATTTATAGAAATATTATTTAATATAGAATTAAATGCACAGATTAGTTTTCACAAAAAAAAAAAAAAAAGTACCTTAACTTGTTCCCTAAGAGCACTCATTAACAAAAGCCTAATAAGAATTTATAAATGCTAATGATCATACCTCGAAATGCTCGTCCAATTTTATGTGGCTTTGTTGCATATTGAGTACAACGAGGTTTTTAGGCTCAAAGGCTGATGGTAAGGAAGATAAAGGAAATTCATTCCAATCAAGTAACCTCAACCCATTGGGAAGAAATTCAAGGTCTTCACAAATTACATTGCGAACTTTCAAATATTTGAGATTCCTCATCTTTTCAAGATTCAACTTCGTGTTTTTTGGTTTAGGCAAGCTCACTGTTATGCCTCGAATTACATTTGACCCCTAATTGAACAAAACATTAAGTAAACCACAATGTAAAAATAATTCACCAAAAAAAAAAATAGATTGTTAAACTTTAAACAAAAGCCACGCTCATAAAATTATATTTTCTTAAACATTAAAAAAAAATAAAAGGAATAAAAATGACTAAATCCCCTTGTGAAAAAAATAGAAAAAAGTAAATCAAAACAACTCATACCGTATTTTCAATTAGTATTTCAGGAGCATCCTCATAACACAATAGCCTACTACGCTTCTCGATCACTTCTGGTGATTCTTGTCGAACAATTTCCCAACCCATTTGTTGAATCAAGTCATGCATCGATAATATGTTATCTTTAGTGACAATTATAAGACTCTTATCAATAAGTCTTTCAATATCATAATATGGATCATGGTTATTGATGCTTCTTAGTATATCTACAACTTCATTTTTGTAGAGTCCTTTAAGAAAATAAGCAATATCAAGAAAAATTTCCTGTTGAGTTTGGTCCAATCCATCATAGCTTATTTTGAGTATTTTTTGAATGTCTCCCTTGGGAATTCTTTTGTATTTGTCTAACGCACTTTTCCATTCACGTTTATTTCTTCCATACAAATCTGCACCAATTATTTTTAGAACTAATGGAAGACCTTTGGCATAATCTACAAATTGGTTGACCAGTTCTGAATAATCTTCCTTGAAATTGTTTCTTCCAAAGGCCTCTTGACAAAAGAGTTTATGAGCTTCGTGTTTATTTAACTCCTTCACCTCGTAGTACATTACATGCATATTTTTTGTAAGAGTATCAAGCAAGTGTTTGTCTCTTGTGGTTATAATGACTCTACTTCCAGAAGTAAACCTATCATAATTTTCAAGAAAAAATTCTATCTCATCCAATTTTTCAACATTATCAAGAACTATAAGAATCTTTTTACGATGAAGCATTAAGCCATCACTTGTCCTTGATTTTTCACTAACATTATCTAGAAAGCTGCTTCCATCAAAACAATAACGAATTGTGTTAAAAATAACTTTTGCAATTGTTGTCTTACCCACTCCGGGAAGGCCAAAGATTCCTACAATGCGGACATCATTTGATTCAATATCTAAACACCAATTTATGACATCATTTACACGAGTCTCTATTCCAACAAGATATTTTGTAACAGGTGATTTCTTGTGATTTAATTGAGCACTTGAGATCTCTTTAAAAATTTCTTCAATAAATTTAAATTGAGAGCAACTGCAACTGTCATTTACATAACATACAAAGTATGTAATAAGTTAGAACAGAATATAGAAATACAAGAACAAGGACTAAATTCAAGATGTTTAGTATGTGCACTACAACTAAAATATCATATAATCTATATCTATATCTATATCTATATAATAGAATTTAATTTTGTTATGCTTATGTTAAGCCACATCATCAGCCACACCACCATTTTATATATATATATATATATATATATTTACAATATTAATATATTCAATAGTACACCATGACTTTACACATTCTCTAACCTCATTGTAACTTATCAATCATAATAAAACCATATATCTTTTGGTAATATATGACTTCTCAACTTATATCTGTATATTCCCTCAAAAAAAAAAAAAAACTTATATCTCTATAATTTTTTAATCAATTTTTACCTGCATTATCTCTTAAATTCTAGCATTACATTATTTTTAAACCTTTCCTCGTCTCATTGTAAACTCTACTTCTCCCTCCATTATATCCCACTCTAACCTTATTCTTCCCATAACCATTCCTCAATTGTTTTAAATTTTCATTTAAATTTCTTATTGCCCCTTTTGGATCTCTCCCTCTTTTCATTCTATGTTTTGCTTGCAAATTCTTTGTTATTGTTGATTTGATTGTGACATCTCATTTATGTTAGCAATGTTATACTTATGGCCGAAATGTTTCCAAGTTAAGTGTTAGCGATATAACGTTACCCAGCTATCATATTCAAATTAATTTATGTTTATTTACTTCTAATATTATTTGATCCATATTTGGTTTTTGGTTAAATTAAAACAAGAGCCTAAGGTGGTAACTAAAAGTAGAGAGAATAAAATTCTTTAAATACTTACAAATTATAATACATACACACTCAAAATGGCCTCAAAAAAACTTTTTTTTTTTTTTTTAACTTCAAAATGGCCTCAATTACTGTAGCTTTTGATAACTTTAATTATTAACTAGTGTGTAGTCCATGCATATACACGGATACAATTTTAAAAAATCATAATTATACAGTTTAGATTATATATTATTTTTAGAAGAGATTACATGGTATTAGATTTATTTATATATATATATATATATGATTTAAAATTTAATTGGTTTTAGACTCTTCGGTTTTTGTACCTAATGATTTACTTGCCACAAAAATTAAAAATTTAGATGGACACGTGGCAGAAAATTGGTTTCTAATTGAAATCTAATTAAAAATTAAATGGATTTCAATTGAAATCCAATTTAGAATCTAATTGGATTTGGACTCTTAGATTTTTACACTCAATAATTCACTTGACACAAAATCAAAAATTAAATAAAACACATAATGCAAAATTTAAAATTCAATTAAAATCTAATTGAATTTTCTCTAAATTGTGTGTGTGTGTGTGTGTGTTTGTGTGTGTAATGTATTAGTGCCATTTTCTAGATAATGTTTGGCAAGAAAGTACAGTTTTGAGTTGTTTGATGTGTTATGTACTTATCTTACAGGCTGATAATTTTTTGTGTGCAATTAATGCTACACTTTTATTTTTGGATTGTTTCTACATAACAGCATCAACATACTCTTTTTATGTTACTAAGTGTGCATACTGGTTTACTTGAATAATTAGTAACCTAATATTTTTCATGCGTGTTTTATAGTTTAATCATTAAGTAGAGCCATGTTATAATATTTAGGAATTAGCAAGATCAATCATAATCGACTATTGCAGCCTGATATTGCCAGAGGTATGTCTTGAATTTAAAAAAAAAAAAAAAAAATTAGATGCATTTTTCTATTTGGATATTACAAATTAAAAGTTATGATTTTGTTGTGGGCTTTTTTTATAATTTTTTTATCAAGATTTTGTTGGGTTTTGGGTGCTGGAAGTCTTTCTTTATTTTTTTTTCTTTGATTTATCAAATTTTGAGATATGTTTTTTGTGTTTTGGATATTTTGGAGAGAAATTTGGTTGTTGATGTGATTTTTTTTTTTTTTTTTTAATTTTGGTTTTTTTTTTTTTTTTTGGGACTGTGGATCCTGAAAGTGTTTGTATATATATACACTTTTTTTTTTTTTTTGGACAGGAGGTAGAAGCAATATATATGTGTGTGTGTGTGTGTGTTCCTTCTAGGTTTTGAATCATGTTTTTGTAAGGGTTTGGTTTTGGAAATTTTTTATGCTATATACATTATTTTATTTATAAAATTTTGAGATAAGTTTTCTACATTTTAGGTATTAGAGGTGACTTTTTTTCCCCCTTAATCAAGGTTTTGATGTATTTTAGGTCCTGAAAGTAGTTGGTTCATTTTTTTTTTGTTTTTGTCTAACTTATAAATTTTTTAGATACATGTTCCGTGGATTTGATATTAGGAAGATAAAGTTTGGATATTGAGAAAATTTGTCAAATTTCTAACACAGCTAACTGTAATGTAAATATTATATGGAAACGGTTATTTTTATGCTTTACCTTTTAAGTTCTCGATTAAATTTTTTTTTCATTTGATAATAGAGAAATTTTTTTACTGATTATAATAGGTATATTCGTATTACCTTTTTATAAAACATTTATGCACATTGTGTAAATCAACGACTCGTATATAACAAAAGTTGAACCCTAAAAGTTGTGGTTACAACATGTGACATACTCTCTTTGAGCCAAGTTCCTATGCCTTTAAAAGTTTTGGTTAATTTTTGTAAAAAAATTGGTTAATTATAAATTAAATATTAAATTATATAATTTATGTTGTTAGTGAAATTATAAAACCTTTGGTACACCATATAAAATTTTTAAAATGATAAAATAATCAATCAAGTAATTATTGTCACAAAAAAATTTTCAATAAAGTAAATTTCATAATTTATGTCCAAATTATATCATACCATATAATATATACTAATAAAAATTGTATCCTACATTGTAGTTGTGTTAAGTGGATGCCCTCCTTATTCTCAAAAAAAAAAAAAAAAAAAAAGTGGATGCCCTCCTCTTTATTTATTTGGTTCATATTTTTCTTTTTCTTTTTTTCTCTTTAGATCATTTGGTGTATTATAAGTAAATTATAACAATTTCATAGTTGCTATAAGTTGAACTCTATCGTCAATGTTTCAAATTTTTTTTAATAAAAGTTACCCAATTAAAATTCTACTCCAAAGAGTTTTTCGAATTTTGAGAGAAATTTCATTATTTATTAAATATTATATTAATGGCCTACCACAAATTTTTGGTTTAATAATAAAAGTTTAATTATACAAGTCATGTTTACACTATGTAGCGTAATATAATTCCACCCTTTTGCTTATTATAAATAAATTAAAATTATTAACATAGCTTACTTTTAAGTAAAACCATATTACAAAATATTTTAAAATATAAAATAATATTTTGATAAAAAGTCAATTATAAATTTTGAGAAATTTAGAACGCATTTCATTATTTATTTTAAATGATTTTATAATCTATGTTAAACTTGGTTTTACATGGTGTGTATTCACTCTGTATCTTAAGTATATTTTTATTATCTAATATATAATTCACTTTTAACGATATTATTGAAGTATATTCTTTAGTTTAAATATGATTTTTGATTATACCTTGCATCACACATACATAACACAAGTTGTTAATAAAAGTAAATTACATAAATTTTATAGATGTGAGGAAACAAGTTATTAGGGACCTACTTTTGATGTTTTTACAAAATAATTAAGTACTTTTTATAAAACTTTCTAAATATTGCGGAAGAAAATCCTAATTAATTAATAAGATTATCTTGATTGTATATTCTTATGTTTTTGTCATTGATCTTTGTAGCAGCTAGATTAGCAATTAAAAATTAATATTTTCATAATTTGACCCAAAAAAAATTAAAGCCATCAATGAAAGAAATTGGTGGGAACCGGTGTAAATTTACTTAAAATTTTGTGACTAGACACACAATTGAGAATTATAAATAAATAAAAAAGGTGAAAGGGTAGTAATTAAATACCCGTCCTTGTAGGTCAATCCAGATATGCTACCAGCTTTGTTTAGAGCTTCCCTCCATTTTTGCACCTTCTTTGTATTATTTACTTCATGTTTTGCTAAAGCTTCTCCAAATTTTCCTCTTTGGTTACGTACTTCTGAGGGATCCACCTTATAAAACACGGGTAGCACCATTTGTCCATTCTCTTTACACTCAAGAATTTCGACAAGTTCATCCAAACACCATTTAGAAGATGCATAGTTCTCAGAAAATACAATTATGGAACTTATTGAATTTCTAATAGCTTCGAGAAGTTCAGTAGAAATTTCTTCTCCCCTTGGAAGTTCATCATCGATAAAGGTGTGAATACCCTTCAACTTCAAAATGCCATTCAAATTGCTCGTAAAATCTAGGCGGGTATCTTCCCCTCTGAAACTCAAGAACACATCATATTTGTATTGGCGGGTAATGGAGGAAGAGGACGCTTGTTTGTTTGTCAGAAAAGCCATGGTGAAATGGTACGTTTGAGAAGATCTAAAAGGAAGAATAGAAAGAAAGCTTGATGAAATTAGGCAAAGGAAAGTGAACGAAAATTAAAATAAGAGGTTTTTTTGAATGGATTTTTGAGAGAGAATGGGAATGGCAGGGAAGAAATTGAATGCTAGTTGTTGTTTTGAGGCCAAGAAGACTATATAATAGTCTACTGTGAAAATAATATTTGTAGTCTGATTAACTTTTTTAGAGAATACAATTTCGTAGTCAGTGGCCCAAACGCGGAAGCTGAGAAGACTGGTTGTTGGTAAGTAACCAAGGTCTTTCCGTTCACTATCACACTTTCTTAGGTACACGCTTATTTTTGGAGTGTAGCGTTCTGACTCATTTCCAAAGCAAAGGAAAAGCAATTTCCTTCCAATTAAATAAGAAAGAGAATCTTTGACTCCCTGGTAAATTATTCCCTGAGGAAAGTAGGAAGAAATTTCTTAGGTACACGCTTATTTTTGGAGTGTAGCTAGCTAGTATGTTAGAATGTTTGGTGTTACTTAAACCATTATATTCTTGGGTTAGCATTCCTGTAGTGCCTGTACCTGCAAAGGAAGAAAGAAAGACTAGTGTTTACTTTTGAAAGGTTAAAAGATGACTTAAGTGCAATTGTTAATGCATGTTCAATTAACTCAATTGATAAAAAATTTTATGGTTGAATAAGAGATCTGAAATTCAATCTCTGCTCTAATAAAAACTTGTTGATGTCTTAAATTTTTTTTTTGAGAAACTGTTGATGTCTTAGTTTGATAATAAAAAACTATCATTAGAAGCGGACATCATAGTTTGAAACTCTTTTTAAAAAAAATGCAATCGTTAACAAACTATTTTAGAAAATTGTCTAAAAAAAGATGCAATTGTTACAAATCATTTTAGAAAAGTTTTTTATCATCAGCAGCAGATATTATAAGTAGAAATTCTCTAAAACAAAGTGCAATTGTTAACAAACTATTTTGGAAAAGTTTTTAAGAACAAAGAAAAAAGTAATTAATATTTTAATACTAGTTATTTTTATTTTCCATAAAAATCATATCAAAACTTTTTTTAAATAAGAGATTAACAATTGACTTAAACTTTTTTTAAGTAAGAGATTAACAATTGACTTAAAAGTACCGGTTAACAATATCTTTTAACTTACATTGGCCAGTGAATAATGGGAATGTCTAGTATTATTGTTTAAATAACAATTTTCAATATTTAAATATCATTACACATATTTCTATACACTATTTTACTCATTCGCGGTTTCACTCATACATATTTTCATAAAACACCAACGCTACTACAAACAATTTTTCAGTAATACTATTGCTGACTAGCAACAGTTAAAATTACTAAATAAATGAGGACAAGAAAAGACAAGAGACTTGCCTTTAGCCAGCTGCAAGGCATTTTCCTTTCCCCCTTTGAGTGTTTACTTTTGAAAAAATGAATTTGATTTATGACCAACTTTGTCGGCCATTGTAATTATTTTTAAACTTTATATAAAGCAAAGGGAAAACAATTTCCTTCCACTTAAATAAGAAAGAGAATCTTTGACTCCGTGGTAAATTATTTCCCTGAGGAAAATAGGAAGAAATTTCTTCGTTTACCTGAAAGTAGGAAAGAATGCATTGCCTACAAAATAATAATCTGCTTCTAGATGACTTGTTAACGGGTTTTGGGCCATAAAAATGAATATGTTTGTGGGCCTAACACTTGAAATCGTGTTTTAGGCCTAAAATAGGAGATGTCGTGAGCCTAAAATTGAAAAGTTTTGTTAGATGGGCCTGGATGATCCATTTCTTTGTAATCTATCTCGGTCATTATTACAAAAAGCTTGAGGGTTCTCATCAATCAAATAGTATTATGTTCCCATAGGTTGAGTCATTATTTCAAATTCAATCATCACCAATTATAAGAACTGCAACATGTATAACAAGATTAAGCTAGCTTGGATTTTTTTTGGGTAGACAAAGCCTTTACTTGATTAGTTGACTACTCAGAACAAGTAACTGCGACTCACATAAACGTCATTAACATATTTAGAGCCAACCAAAACTCCGGAAAAGTAAATCTACTGTTCTGTGAATACTATCAAAATTACATGGAAAAATTCAGGTACATCAATCCAACCGAAATCAGGGATTCAGAAAAAAAAAAAAAAAAAAGCAGTCAAACTTTCATCTTTGAGTGACTGCTGCTTGAGAGAACCTCCTATCCTCCTGTTTGATGCAAAAACTTATCAACCTGCTGCTGATGCCTCCAATGAACGTTATAAACTTATAATAGTTGAGTCCAACCAGACGCTCTCCTGAGCAAAAAATTTGATACAGCTGTGCTACCTGTGAAGAACAAAATTACCAGCACCCTCTTTGTACCACATTTAAAAAGGCCTCCTTAAATGGAAAGACTAATACCAGTAGTACTAAGCCAATGCTAACAACCAGCGAGTACCTTTCACCAATCTCTAGATTTACAAATAAAACAAGTTCCATGCCACTTTAGATTTTCATTTGCAAAGTTGTCTGCCAAAGCCAGGTTACTCCCGCCCAGTAGATTTAAACCATAAAGAAATTTAAAAGGAGCAAATCATCTAATATAAATCCAGCTATGTTCCCACTCTACATGGTAAGGAAACTCCTAAATCCAACCTTGTCCCTACCATTCTTTTTTCTTCAATAATCACATTTAATCATTAAAAATAAGCAAAAATAAATCCTAGATTTTTTGGGGCAATTATAATTTAAAAAGTTCAAAATAAAAAGTATTACATGAACATGAGGACATACCGCTACATTGCACCTAATCCTCCGATTGATAAGAGGACTGCTCACAGCAAGCTTATCGCAAAAGAACTACAAAATGATCGCGATGTACGCATTTATTCCAAATCAACTTCAAATTTTATTCTCTTCCGGAAACCAAGCTAAGCTACATCACATGATCATGCATTAAAGAAGCTCTCACTATCTTCTTGAGAAGACCATCAACTTTCCACTTGGAAGGAAAGTTTAGAAAGAAGGGTTACCTCAAGTTCCAAACATTGCACCACCAGGTGCAATATGGTTGTAGGCCACTCTGGCCATATCAGACTCCGTATACTTATATCATTTAATTTAAGTACAAAATTCAACCTTATACACAAAGAACTTAAACCCAGACTAGAGGTTAAAGTGGAAGGACCAGAGGATGATAAAAAGGTCAAAGAAGTAAACCATAAAGGCTAACAGAATTTAAATGACCAAGAAAAAGAAAATAGCAATCTAATAAATGTTAAGTCTTTTTTTTTTTTTTGATGGAAGAGATGTTAGAGTCATGATATGAGAGAGAGCAAGAGAGATCAAATAACCTATGTTCATACCCCAAAAATTCTTTCTTATATCTTAAAATCAAGTAAGTTTCTCAATGCATCCAAGCTTCTAATAACCTAACCACCTAGGTTAGCAGTAAAAAATGACTTATTCAGATAGCCTGTTCTACCCAACCCATTTTTGGATAGAAATGAGCACTAGAAAAGATTACTGTCTTCAATTTATATCTCATTTTCAAAATTTACAATCTTTGTGCCTCATTTTAAAGTCCAGAATCTTTGCATATTACTGAAAAATTTTGTAGTCACATATTCCCAATGTTCCTTAGACTAATCCAATAGGATAAAAACCATATCTCAAACTGCAACTTCATAGATAAACAAGTCAAATTTCACATCATGACAAAAAATTAACCATTAATTCAGATTTGAAATATATTTCTCCACCTAAAGAATAAAACCCATATATCATAAAAGTATTCAACAAAAGAGAAATAAAAATTTTGATAGAGAACTCCATGTTTTTCAAACTAAATTGCAATCATCAAAGAAATAGACACAAATTTTTTTTTTTTAATTTAAAAAAAGGCATTTTGATCACGAATAATTTAGAACAAAGAGGGGAATTGTTAATATCAACCATAGTGTCAAGTTCTAATAACATAAAGAGATCAAAATATGCAAAAGCTGCAAGCACCTATGGAATAGTAAGATACGATTCAGATCTAATTAAACCCTAATGAAATTTACACAACATGGGAGATTTAGATTTCTTTCAGGTTGGAAGGGCCGAACAATGTTGCACATAATAAGAGACAAAATATAGAGCATATATGGCATGAGTTTGTGCATGTTCCATGGGTGTAGGTGCATCTAGTGCAGTAATATATGCAAACTATGTCCCAGCTTGATGTACCATCGACAGTATAGAATCCAAAAGTGAAACACTTTGTCCTTTCAGTTAGCAACAAGTAGGATGCAGTGTGGATTAAAACACATTGATAAGAACATCTACATTAACCCCTTAATGACATAAATAATCCTCCGACAACATGCCAAGTATAGTTCACTGGAAATCCGAATTATCTAGAATCCGAGCTTTTGGAAATTGGAACTATAATTGAAACAATTAACATGTTATACAATTACCCATGTAAACTTACAGATGGGGTAGGTTACAATGCCATTGCAACCCTATTTTTGTCAAATGAAAGTTATATTGCCTGTGCCTCAAGGATGCAACTCTACATATATAGTGGATTACATAAGTGAAATTTATCAATATCATTAGTGACAGCTCAATCCTCAACTTAAAATAAATATAACAATCTCAAATATATAGCATAACAAATATATCTGTGTGATTCTCAAAAAAAAAAAAATATATATATATATATATCTGTGGCAAAAGGATTGATAATATAATTGCAATGCGCAGAGTTATGCTTTTAGACAATGACTCATCACAGGGCATATATATTGTGTCAAAGACTCAAAGTTCACGTGGAGCATTTAGTATTGAAGAGTTGGAGATTTTCAGTTGAATCAGTCCTTATACTATCCTCAATTACATATCTCCATCAAGTATACTTGATCTTGTGAACATGTCACCTCCATCATTGTTTGCCAGCTAATGATTTAATAAAGCTGGAGATGCCATTTTAGTTAATCCAAGCCTCCAAGGTTTGTACTGGTACATATAAAAAAAAAAAAAAAAAAAAAAATGTCATCTTAGGGTTGGCATGATGTTACACAAGTTATTGATACCTTTATTGCCAACGATCTGGACATGTACCTTGATGTGGTAAACGAGGATTTCTCAACACTAGAAGATTTTAATTCTGATACCCCAGCCAATGAAGGTTCCACTTAGGCCATAAGCATAGGCCTTGACCTCCTGAATCAAATTTTGGAGAGACAATACTACTACAACATAGGGGTACAAATCAGATTTGTCATAAAGTGATTGAAAAAATGCTTAGAAAAAAATCACTTGATAAAGGAAAAAGTAGAACACAGCAGTAGCAGAATTTGAGATAATAAATGAAAAGGTAGAAAATACAAGAACCAGCATTTGAGATAATGCAGAAAAAATAATGGAAATCTGAGATGCAAACCTATTCAAATTGTACAAAATGAACAATCAATAAAATAATTATTTGTCAAATAAAAAAGACTTAAAACAACACAGAGTACCTATTAATGATGTAAAAAAGCTTACGAAACTGCACATAAGCAAAAAATTTATGATATGATTACATGTAAGAAAATAAGCCTTCACACAATGCACACATTGAAGGAAGAGACACTGAACAAGCTTAATGAAATATCTTCAGAATGTTTTTTTGGTTAAAGCAGCCTAATGGGTCATGAAGCACTAGATGAAAGCTCTTCAAAAGAAAAAAAAAATTTGGAGAGACAATATTATACTAAAATGAAAGGCTTTGCATTTATAAAGGAACAAATGGTCTCCATATCCAAAGAACTTTCTGATTAACATGAAAAAAGAACTACATGGTAGCTATTATAGCAAATACAATTGCCTCTATATTTGTCATACCCTAGACTTCCCAGATTATTAATGTAATGTTTTGGGACAGATATGAATAGGCTTATAACAGTAGCATTTTCTTATTTACACTGTTAGACATCTAAAAGAAAATTCCTTGCTCATGATAGTAAAAGACCTTTTTATATGAATGCACCATGACATCTTAATTTTTCCAAATTGCCTCATTAGACATTATGTCCCTGTTGATACTCAAGGTTCATATTAGTGCCTACAAATCTTAGCCTAGAAGACTTGATGCCTTTTCATAAGTTGTTTCTAATTTATTCAAACAAAATTTAGAAATCTCAAGTTTATATGTCAGCTATTAAATTTGCTGGATCCTACTTCTATCCACACTTTGAGAAGCTGAAGGACTGTTATAATTACACATAAAACAGTGAAGAACTAGCAACAAGGTGCATCATCATGTACCCAAAAAGTAGATGCATAAATTATTTATAAGATAAGTAGATGGCATCAATTACTTGCATACTGGAGACACTCCCTAATAGCCAACTTTGTAATAGCTGCAATATCCTGTTGCCATTAATGCTCAAGCTGCCAGCAGATAAAGTAACATATCAGATTAGCTGGCCCCTGAGGCCATTAAACTAAATAAGAATCTGCAACAACGTATATACAAATGGCACACAAGACACACACAAGCAGGGAAAAAAGAATAAACATGAAGTGAGAATTACAAGTATCTCTTTTAATTCAATGTACAACAAATTACAAGTATATACTAAAAGGGTATCTAAAATTTAACCATATGATGAAAAAATTAGAAACCATTACAACAAAGAAAAGATAAATTACTGAATCTATTGCAAAATAAGACATGCTTCTCATCATGTCTAAGTTGGGTATGGCATATATTACCAAAAGTAACGATTATAGAATATTAAGCACCCAAAATCAAGATCTTTATTTGTTTATAATTCATTATCCTACAGATTACTTGGCTACACTAAATAAACTGCACCACAAATGCATATTAGGCAAACTATAGAGACACCCAAAGGTCGTTCTTCAAAATTCAATTTTAAGCCTAATAATAATATCTACAACTTTTTCTTCTATTCATACGGCTTTAACAGAAGCATTACACCTCCTCTCACCTTGAAATTCCACTCCTATTTAACCGAGTATTATTAGCTTTCCCCAATTGGAAAAATATAAGTCATAATAAAAACAATTGGCACAGCGAAACTATACAGAACGATATTAACTGAAGAAGCTCAATGAAAGAGTATTCAAAACCCATAACATTTGGTTTCACTACCTCATTAAGGTATAACACTCAAAACCCAGATCAAAGCTATGGAAGGTTGTGGAGGGGCAAGCAGAAAGGGGAATCGGGGAGGGAGAGACACCGGTCTGAGACAGAGAGACCCACCAAGAGAGAGACATCGATCTGAGCCACACAGAGAGAGAGAGAGAGAGCAAAGCACCGATCTGAGCGAGGAGCTTGAGGCATTTGGGTTTGGGTTCGGGTTTGAGTAAAATCAAGAGATAAAGAAAATGGGTCAGTCAGAGAAAGAAAAAAAAGCACCACAACCAGTTGTGGTGGTGGCGGTGGCGATGAGCAAGGAGGTAGAGCTCGAAGCTTTCGGCCATGAACTTGTTTTGGAAGAGAGAGATCTCCGTTTTTTTGGAAGAGAGAGAGAGAGAGAGAGAGAGAGAGAGAGAGGAAGCTTTGAGTTTTGGCAGAGAGAGGAAGCTTAGAGAATGTTTTAGGAGCGTTGGGGGAAACAGATCTTGAAGGAAGTTTTGGGTTGAAGTTTTTATTCTGATTGTGTGAATTTTTTCTGGGTTTTGTAATAAATGAAAATTTGTTGCGTTTGATTGCCAAGAAATTGCTTGATAAAATGTATTTTTGTTTAACTCCTATTTTATTTATTTATTTATTTTTTATTAAAAGTTTAACTCTTATTGATCTAAGAATATTTTTCATGTTCTGAGGATGAACTCAAAGAACATGAACATGTTAAAAAATAATGAAAAGAATAAATTTTTTTTAAAATTTAATTATCTTATTTTATTTTAAAAGAATTTAGAAAAAACATAAAAAGTCTTTTTTTTAATTATTATTTTATGCTAACATTGTATTTATTAATGTGTAATTTTTGGGTACTTCCAGAATACGGAGAATGGTACTCCATTCTCTCACATTCATAGTAGGGTCCACTCATTAAATTCATGATGGAATTTACCATGAATATGAGAGGAGAGAGCACCATTTCACTATACTCTGAAACTACCTAAAAATTTTTCTTTATTAAATAACAAATAAAATTTTTTATTATTATTTTATTCATCATGTAAATATTTACTTTGTCAACAATGCACTCTGTGACACATAGAATATTTCAGTTAAGTGAGTGATTGGAAGGATCAAAATGAAATGCGTTTTTAATTTTAGCCACTAAAAATGACAAAATAAAAATATAAGAACTTAAATAAAAATATCTCTAAAATATAAAGATTAAAAACTACATTTACGCCTAATACCTTGCCCCAAAGGCAAAACTAAGGTTTATCCATTGATCAGGTGGCCTGGTCCTGATTCTCAAAAAAAAAAGGTGGCCTGGTCCAAACACTAACCCGGCTATGCTCTTCAGTTACCCACGAAATATATGGAAGAAAATTTCAAATAAGCCCAAGGACCAGACAAAACATATGGAACAAAAATCTCCGACCAAACACATCCAACAAACACAAATTTTGAATAAGCCCAAAACAAATAAGCCCTTAAGATATTTTCTATCTACTAGCCTCTAAGCACGCGCTCACGCGCGTGCTTAGAGGCTCTTCTATTTTTTGGATTATAGTTAATTTAAACATTTATTATAATTTGGAATTATTACATTTTCTAATCACAAAAAAAATTTAGGAGTGTGATGAAAAAATTATTTCACCACACATAATAGTCATCGCACCTCTAGATTTTTTTTTGTGATTAGAAAATGTAATAATCCCAAATTATAATAAATACTCTAAATTAACTATTACCCAAAAAATAGAAGAGTCTCTAAGCACGCGCGTGAGCGCGTGCTTAGAGGCTAGTATTCCATAATTATCATCAATTTTTGGCAATTTTGTTTATGTAGTAATTAACGTTTTATTGATTGGAAAATGATGCTATAATTTAGTATTAACATTTAAGGAGAGGAAAAAAAGATCATCTGAATAAATCTTATAAATTTACATATGTTGAAAATGCATAATGAAATTGTAACTATAAAACTACTTACAAAATACATGTGAAAATATTTACAAAAGCTATTATGAAGAAAATGATGGATGAATGTAGAAAATTGAAATATTTACATAAGGTAAAACTATAAAATAATTCACTACATCTGAAACATGGAATAGGTCTACTTATTTACTCAACTAAATGATGAAACCAATGTGAAATGCTACAAATTTGAATTGTGATTCAGATTGAAAGATTCCATTCTTTAGCCATCTTTTGGAACGAAATTCCTCTGCATCTTCTCCCTAAATATAAGGCATCCTGCCCATGGCATAAGCTATGTAGTATACACCATCCCCTTTCTTCACTCTATACTTGTCAGGAAGATGGTAAGATTAGTGTCAAAATTGAAAACGAATAAAGTTTCCTAGTTAGTTACGAAGGGAATTGCAGGGTATAGCCTCAAAGTCTCAGTCAATGCTGCATGAAGATAATGCATTTGATCTAGTGTTGCATCAGTTATATTAGCCATGAAATCATCAAGGTTAGCTCCATTGTCTTAACTACCAATGACGTCTTTCACTTCTTGCGCAACTTTTTCCTGTATTAAAGGATTCTTGCAGAGCATATAGAGGAACCATGAGAGAGTGCTTGCACTTGTATCTTTGCCTGCGATCATAAAATTCAAAATTATGTCCCTTAAACATTAATCATTCATTTTGCCTGGATTCCTTTCACTCTCGACCAGAAACCTTGAAAGTATATCCTCCTTGTCACTCTAGAAATCATTAAATAAAATCATCAAGATTCAACTAAACCAATAGTCCAGATTATCAAAGCAAGTGGTACATCTCATTGTACCAAAGTCCTTTTAAAGATAGATAGCATTGGAAGTTACAAATAATCAAATATATCTTGAGTTTCCCCAAGTAGGCATTGTTAGTTTGTTACAAATTTAAAACTTACGCAATCTTGTTTCACTTCTAGTAGTTCCCTCTTGGTCCTAATTACTCCATGCACAAAATCATCAAGGATTTTGATTTTCTTCTTAAAGGCAACTTCGGAGCCAATGTTAAGAAACCTCTTCAACTTCCCAAATGGATCGACATAGCGCCAATAGACCAAGGCATTTGAATCATCAAATGCCTTCAGGAATGCAGTTCCCTCCTTGCTTGACCCCTCCAAGCAATTCAATTCTACCCCAAACCCAACTTTGAAAATTGAATCCAAAGTGCATCTCATTAGTATGTCCTACAAATTTAAAAGGAAAAATATCTCACCATGTAATTCTTTTACTCTTCTATAGTAAAATCAAGTGATGTCAGCACACACTATGGGCTTGCTTCCTGTCTTGCTCATTTACCTTTGCAAGTAAATTTCATAATGAGTAAAATTCAGAACTCTTTCTTCTCAAAACCATTAAGCATGCATTTAGGTAATTTGAAGAACAATTGCTAATACAAACGGCTTTATGTGAATTTGCTTTAAATAAAACGTATGTGATGTAATAGACTTAATTTAACATCCTAAAATTAATAATTTCAAATTCACATATTAATAAAATTAAATTCATTCATAAATTTCTTCGATAGAAAAAATTTATCCTTTCTATATTTAGACCTTCATCTAAATCAACCGATTTCTTTTCTACTATCATATCAAACCCAATTGCATCACAAATTTGGCTCTTCCCTAGCACATAGTAATATTAACTAAAATAACATGGTCATAATTTATTCAGAAAAAAAAAAAAAAAAAACAAGAAAAAAAAAGGAACACTTAAAATTGAGAGATGGGTTGAAGTTGGACTGAAATATTATTTTTCAGGAATAGAAACCTTGGACGCAAGACATGCTTTAAAGGTTAGTTACTTGCATATCAAAAGCTTGACCATCATCTAATAACTTGTGAACAACTCTAACCAGCTTAGTAGCGTTTCTTCTAAACACTGCATAGCTATAATCTCTAAGCACTCTTGTGGAGAACTTGAAGCTCGCAAGCTTCCTCTGCTGCCACCACTTGTCACCCCAATGGCAAATTTTATCGAACAAATTGTGGATTTCATCAATCAAAATAGAATGCAATAATCTAAAGAAACAATAACATCGTGAAAGTGAAAAGAAATTATAGAAATTCACAAAATGTACCTATCGAAATTCATCCCTATAACAAATTGGGAAAAAAAAAAAAAAAAAAAAAAAAAAAAACCTACCATACTAAAAAGGAGAGACACTTCTCTGCAAATTGCTTTTGCTCATCTCCACAACCGGTGATTTGCTGCTCCAAAACAAAGACTTGTGAGATACTTTAAAGGCTGCATTGAAAGAAATGATTGAATTCTCTTGCAAGGTTTTCATTCTTGGGTCAGAGGATTGCAACACGTTCATACCACTACCTCTGTCACCACGAATCAGTAATTCTAACCACCCACATTTCATTTCATCACTATCATCATTAAAGCCTAATAAGCACAGAACAAAGGCAATTGATAACGACTCCATAAATATTGGGAAAGAAGAATTCAAATAAATGAATAATAAAGATATGTAACATCCATACCTAGGTTCCCAACCAAGCACCTCTGCCATTTCAACAACCGAAAAAAGAAATGGAGGTCCAATCTTTGCTGCTTGAATTGCAATTTCTCAATGACCAATGTAAAGGGCATCAAACTTTCCCAATGCTACTATTCCTCCGAGATGATAATCTTGGGTTCAATACTAAAAAGCCATACAAAATGAAAGTATGATAGGTTTTCTGTTTAGAAATAATAAATATGTGGTAAATATAGGATGAAAGAAACCTACCACTGGGGACAATCCTTGGGATGGAACTTCACGATCCTCTTCTCGTTGGCTTCGGACACAAACGAAAAAAAAGAGAGAAGCAAATCAGATTCTACACCAATATATGATATGAAGCAATACGTATATTCCCACATTAGAATTAGAATTTAGAACCTTTTTTATTGCAACCACCAAATCATGTCAAGGAACCTTCTGGTGTGCTAATACTTAAAGTTACAGAAACATAATTATTTCTTTCCTAAACTTCTAATGAGAAAGTAGAGCATATAAGTAAGTTAATACAGTAAGTTATTAGTAGCACTGTTGAAGGCAGATTTAGAGGATTTTTACTTCTAGTGCCTCTCAATTCACCGTTTAAAAAATAAATAATCAGAAAGCAAAGGAATTTGTATAATTAAGAGCGAAAAGCATAAATATTAATAGTTTCCCTTGAATATGTGCGTACCTTAGTTCATTGGTGATTGAACAGAGAAGCACTATCATAAATGAACTGTAAAACAACGAATAGGCAAAACACAATAAGACCCAAAAATTTACATAAACGAACTGTAAAAGGAAAAGAAAGAAAGAAAAAGAAAAATTTTAATTCAAACAATGACCGTTTGTGTTCTGTTTTAATTCTTCGCCTCCCTTGGTCCATTCTCGCTCTCAATAAAATCCAAGAACATTTTTTCCTTGCAGTCACGTTACAGCCTTATTGCAGATAGTTTTCAGTTGCATAAGAAAAGTAGCAGATAGAAATTTGGAGCCATACGGTTGTGGTTGGGCAATGAAGGATCTAATTGTTATTGGGAATTTTGGGGTCAGTTATTTCAGCCAATTTTGAGTTTGAAACCGTGGGAGTGGTCCTATTTTGTAGATGGTCTTTTGTGTGGAAGTTAAAAAAGCATTTTTACCAAGTTTTGCCCCTACTTAAACGTAAGTTGTAGGGGTATTTTAGAACCAAAAAAATCCGGTCCAAACAGGAGCAGCTCCTTAAATAGTAGTATAGATAAATCGTAAGTTTTATTCTAATATTACAACTTACAATAATAATAATAATAATAATAACTAGCCTTTGAGTATGTGCTCAAAAGCTCTTCTATTTTCTGGGTAAAGATTAATAATTTACATTTATTATAATTTGAGATTTTTATTTTTTCCAATCACAAAAAAAAAAAAAAAAAAAAAGATTATTTGGGGTGAGTTTTGTAGATTGGAGGAGTTTTAAAACTAACAAAAGAGTAATCCTATTTTGTAGAGAGTTAGTGAGTAGAAGTAGGAATTTAAATCAACGTAAAAGTAAGAGTTTATTAGAAACAGGAAAGCATTTCAACGTAGAAGTAGGAATTTATTATTTTTGTCAATTTACTATTTTAACCTAATTTTTAAGTTTTAGGTAGGGATATTTTTTACAGCAAAAAAAGTAATAACTAACTTTCCTTTTCCAATTTACTATTTTAACCGCATTTTTAATTTGTTGGTTAATTAATTTAGATGTATTTTTAACAGGAAAAAAAGCAAAAACTAACTTTCTGAATTCTTTTAAAATATACAAACAACAACAACAATAATAATAACTAGCCTCTGAGCTCGTGTTCACGTGCGTGCTTAGAGGCTCTTCTATTTTTTTTGGTAAAGATTAATAATTTGCAGTTATTATAATTTGGGATTTCTACTTTTTCCAATAACCAAAAAAAAAAAAAAAATGCGAGTTTTGTAGATTGGAAGAGTTTTAAAACTAACAAAAAAGTGATCCTATTTTATAGGGAGTTAGTGAGTAGAAGTAAGAATTTAAATCAATGTAAAAGTAAGAGTTTATTAGAAGCATGAAGGCATTTCAACATAGAAGTAAGAATTTATTATTTTTGTCAATTTACTATTTTAGGGGTATTTTTGACAGTAAAAAAAACAATAACTAACTTTTTTTTGCCAATTTACTATTTTAACCCCATTTTTAAGTTGTTGGTTAATTAATTTAGAGGTATTTTTGACAAAAATAAAACAATAACTAGCTTTCTGAATCCTCTTATTATATTCAGATAATTAGCTTTTGTATGATTTTTGTGTGAGAATCAAAGTGAAAGAATCAAAACATAAAATACTCCCATATATGTTGTTGTATATATAGGTATATAAGGATAGGTTGTAATAATAATCTAAATTTGAAGAGTATTTCATTTGTGATAAATTGAATATTTAAGTTCTGAAATTTTCTAAATGAAAATTTGAAATTCGGGTTTTTCGATCAGTCAAAGCTTTTGATTGATTGATCAAAGTGATGAGGAAAATAATCCTGGAGCGTCTTCCTGATTCAATCGATGTTCGATTCCTTTTGGATCGATTGAAAAGAACTTTTGATTAATACTCAATTCCTCTCAATTGATCGAGACACATGAAAATTGAATTTTTGCAGAATTTTCTAGTTACTGTTCTAAACATTTGAAAAGGTTTTGAGCCTTGTGAACAATTTTATAAAATATTGTAACTCTTTATTGGTACCTTTTGAAGGATTATAACCCTAGGGTATAAAAAGTGGTTCATGTTCATTTAATAACTAATTTTTTTCTCTCCCTCAAGTAGTTTCTTAGAAACATGTATGTTCGTTTAGACCCTTTATACCAGATTGTTTAATCTAATATATTAACCAAGTGATTACTTAGATTAATTTTTAGATTTAGGTTAAACACAAATAAATCATATCATACAAAGATGCAGAAAAGTAAATAACACCACGATATAATGACCAAGGAAAACCAATGAAACGAACCATTTCAAAGTAAAAACCTAAAGATGATTTAACCTTGCTATCCTCAAGGTAAACCAAATCCACTATAAGAGAATTGAAGTTTTTATAATCAAATTTAACCTTAAATCTATTGTTACCTTATGTAGTAACTTACTGATATGACCACGTGCAAGCTCCGAACCTACGAACTCCTTTAGATTTACACTAGCACAAGCGCCCTTGCTTGTGACTTTGAGATCTCACTCAAAGGTTTCAGATCACCTTCACTTGTTGATTTTTGTAGCAGCAAATTTTCAACAATGAATCTTGAGATTCTTCAAGGAATATTGCCGGTAGAAAACTTTAGAGAGTTTTGGGTACAAAAACCCTAGATCTATAATTGGAGGCACAAGATGCACTATTTTCTCTCTAAAAATCTCTAAAAACCCTATCTAGGGTTAGCTTATAATATTCTTTAAATGCTGGAAAAAACGGATCGTAATTTGGGCTTTAAACAAACAAGTTATGGGCTTTTTACGTTTGTTGATTTTTTGCTAATATGCGACTTCTAACCAATCGAGAGGAATTGAATAGCAATAGAACAGGAATCAAGAGGACTAGATTGCAACTCAATTTTTTTTCATCCTAAACTTGAGTTTTTTGTCTTGGACTTGAAAGTACACCATTCTAACTCAATAATACTTACTTTTTGTCATGGTTTGTTAACACTACAAACTTAAAACCTAACAAAACATAAGAAATTTTGTGAATGTTTTCCAAAATTGCTATTTGTAGAACCTAATAAACTTGGTTATATTTTGGAGACAAATTTGTAGTAACCCTTTAGCAACTTGTGTATGGAGACAAATATTGTCTAAGGATAATATTCAATTGTGCTTCCAAGGCAATCATAATTTCTATTTACTTGTTATGTTCATTTTGTTCTTTCATTGTTCCTCTTGAAATTGAAATCCCCAACATATGTTGCACATATACAATCTATATTTTTTATTTTCTTTATTTTCTAAATCTTTTATATTTATTCTTTAATCTTATTTATCTTGTTTCATTTTTTTATTCATTGTTATTACTTATTTCTGAGTCAATATTGGAGGACTAAACAAATCGGCCCAACAACGGGTATGCAATGAGGGACGTGGTAGGACATACTGGACTTGATCGGTCCAATATTGTTTAGCCTTGTGGGCCTCAGAAACCTAGAGACAGTACCGTGGTTCGTGTTCAGAACTAGCTCCAAAGTCCAATCCAAAAGGAACTGTTTATGGTATAAAAAGAGCTCATAAAAATTTATAGATGAATGAAAGTGGTACTTTACGTACTATATAGCAAATTACCAATACCATTTTGTATGGCACGCAACATAGATTTTCTAGGTAAAAATAATTGTTATGCTAAAAGATGAGGTTAATTGGGCATCAATAAGATGACTTTATAATTGTGCATCATTAAGTGTATATTTTTATGTTGCAATGAATTCACAATTACGTGAATTTAAATCATTAGTTTAGTTAATGTATAGTGGAGTTGGTTTATTCTTATATAAGCTTTGGATCATTGAGAGTCACATGAATCTTTTATAATTAATGATATTTGTTTGTTAAGATTTTAGGTGTGGGCTAAATTTTATGACAAAAGTTTCTTTGTAAGGAAAAAGTTTCTTTGTAATTGTTTTTCAAGATCATAGTAATAATTTGGTGTAAGGGAGGTTGAAATCTGAAGAAAATTGTTCACTGTGCGAGTTTAACTGTCAAGAAGTGAAGATCAATTGAACAAAATCAAGCATATTCAAAAAGTTGTTGGTTTGAATGTTTCGCCTAATGTTCACCCAACACTTGATTGAGCAAATTTGTTAACGGAAAACATTGCTTTAGCCTCTCAGCCCCCAAATCTTACACCGCATTATATGAACGAATTATAATCCTACTATTAAAAGAGAAAGACGAACAAAAAATTCCTTGAGAGCTTGTCGTGGGTCTCAAATTGATTGGATCTGAATCAAAGTTTTCATTAATATTCAATACTTTCTAGTATGGTAGGCTGATACTTACACAGAAATCCATTGTTTCCTATCATTCCAAATACTGGACCATAAGCAATGTTTTCTTTTATGATTTTTTATTATTATTATTTATAAAATCAATACAACATGGTTTAAGGCTCCATTTGTTCTTTCTCAAAAAAAGAAAAAAAGAAAAAAGGCTCATTTGTTTCATTGTAAAATGTTTTCAGATGTAAGAAGCAAGTTCATGAATACACAATTAGTTTGATATATAAGTAGCTGGATGACTCAAGTTCAGGAATAGCAAAGCAGTAAATTTGTTGTCATGAAACTCAAATTTTGTGGAACTCTAGATGACTGTGGAATGCTCTTTTTCTTCAAATTCTTACGAATGAAAGATGATCAACATTTGTTTATAGTGTATAAAATTAGTAAGGTATAAAAGTAACCAGGTGACTTGAAAATAAGATAAAGTTCACTAACACAGTTTTCAATATAAATTCTTCCAAAGTAGAATATGAAATAAAGGTTCATATGGCCAAAAGCAAAAAGAAAATATACAAAAAAAAAAAAATAACAATAATAAAATAAGGCTTACACCAAGCATCTTGTTGGCTCTTCCAAAACAGTGGCACTTAAGGGCTAAACATTAATAAGTAGCCATCGAAATATAGAGCTCCCTATCTTAGTTTCCCCATACCTCTTTTCATAAAAAGAATTCAGCAAATCACATAATTGTTTTAATTGGTAAAAATACAAATCATTTGCACAATTCAGATTAAAGCCATGACTTCAACATCCCCCCCTTGTTTATGAAAGGCAAAGGAGAAGCCATTTGGTACTGATTATCAATCTGAATTAACAGAATACCTTACAATATAACAATACTGCCCATGTGCACCCACCATACCATAATCTATATCTATATATATCTAAAAACTGAAGCGAAACATTTATTGTTGCTACGCTTCTATTGAGTCACATCAGCGGTCATGTCATGCTTTTTTTTTTTTTTTTTTTTTTTTTTCGTTTTTTCCCTTTTTCTTTACCTCAAATTCAACTTGGACTTTCTGTTTTCTTTCTTCATTTTAAAGTCCACAACATAACTATCTTTCTTTGTTTCTCTATTTAGTATTTAGTATTGATTGTGCCTTTTTAGTGTCCTTCCCTGTCTTGATGTTTGCCCTTAAGTTTTTTTTTTTTTTTTTTTTTTTTTTTTTTTTTTTTTTTTTTTTTTGAGAATCAAGCCCTTAAGTTTTTGTTACTAAATAGATTGGATTGAAAGAGTATAACCATAGAAAATTTTATGACAAGGTGTTTAAGATGACAGTTACTTTTGAAGGAATTTAGAGAGTTGGTTTGTGTTCATCTCCCATAATTGTAGCACAAACATGGTATTGTTCCACTTTCAACTAGTATATTATAAGTAGAAGCGGGTTGAACTCAAGTTCATGGAGAGAAGTGAGTGGAATTGTTCAGGAAGAACAACACATAATGTAGGGCAAGAGAAGCTTAAAGACAATGGTTGGGATTTTGGAGTAGCGTGCGGGAAAAAACTTACAACTTATTGTTCAATTTGTTGTATAAAGCTCCAAACATCATTTTTTTTTTTTTTTTTTTAATCTTATCATTTAACCTTTTGCATTTAATTGTAATGCTATGGTTCATGGATTGCAGGTGTTAAAAACTTACCCCGTTGATGCAAAAAGATTATGTGGAAAATCAAATGGCTATATCTGCTAGGTGTTCGACCAATGGCCTCTAAGAGATTTGCAGGGTGTGAAAAGCTTACCACCATTTGTGTAGTAAGAATGTAAGATTTCCTCTGTTTTTTGTTTCTTTCTTTTTAATTTTCCCAAAATATGAAGTTTTCATATTGAAATAAATTAAGCATGGAAGATAATGTATTGAAATAAAAAACTTGTTCCAATTGAATCACTAATTCACTAGAGAAACAATTATTCCAAGAAGATAAGGTATTCAACCCCACCTATTTCATGGGCAATGGGCCTTCGTGAATTGGGTTACACATGTTAGTTGATTTGGTTAATTAATGATGGTTGTTATATCTATATAGATATGAACATCTACCTCTAGATTGATTTAAAAAAAAAAAAAAAATTTTGCATCCCTGCATATGCAGGGGAAGGGTGTTGACCTACAGCTAGCAATGAAATGACCCCTACAGACTCTAAGGACCTACCAAAATATTGGAACCGTTAGATATGTCTTTTTGGTGTGTCGTTAATGTGGTAAAAATGAACTAGAATAGGAACTATGGCCAAGGATCACACTGGGTGTGTTTTATTTCCCTTGAACAAAGCTCTTCCAGTTAAAATAGAAGCAATGATGGTAGCTAGGTGGGTGACGTGGGAAGTAGCTCAATTGGCAATCAAGACTAGGCTAAGGAACATTATTGTAGAGGTGATAATCAAAGAGTAGTCTAGGCTTTTGATAGCAATCTCCTAAATCTCACTTACCTTGGTTTGGTTGTTGAATTCACTCTTTCAATTCTCAGTTTAGAACTATTTCTTTTGTATACATCATTAGGTCAGGTGCAAATATGGCTGACAAAGTGGAGGGTGTTTGGATGGGTTGCCCTCCTTTCTTAGCACGTTTGTTTGAACCATTGTACATTGTTATTTGCATAATAAAGATTTATTATTTTCAATAAATTAGGTTTAATATAGTATGTAGTTGGAAGCTTTCACCTCCATGCTTATTAAAAAAAATATATGCTACTCTTTTGAACAATGCATCAATTCGGATATTAATAAAAGTAAAATTTTAATTGCTTTGTTAAGTTAATATCATTTTGTAGGAGTTGTGTTTCAAATGATCATTCTTTAATTGTTTTGCAAGCATCCTTTCTCGTTATATGTTTCTGAACTCCAATTCTTTAGCCTTTTATTTTCCCCCCCCTTGAAGTCAATTGACGGGTTGACTTGATTCTTTGTTTTTCTATCAACTTATTCGTTTCTCTTCCTGAATTGGCACGTACAATCTAAAGCTAGAGAGAGCTTTCAGGTGGAACTTATGGTCCATTTGGATTGAGAGGGAAGGAGGGAGAGTAGAGTGTAGAGTAGAATAAATTTGGTCTAAAACTAACTTATTTTCAGTAAACTTTACTCTACTCCCCTTCCTTCCTCCCTCAATCCAAACGGGCCCTTAGTCAAACTTCCTCTTATTCATCCTAATTAAATATTTTATTAATTTTAATACAATGTTGACAATGACTAGGTTATGCATTATGCCCATTATTATATGATTTAGCTCATTAGTGTTGTTTAAAACAGTAAAACTACAATCTTGAAACTTATATATTAAGCGTGCGTTTGCTAAGAAATGAAGTTGTGTTTTGCGTTTTTGGCTAGGTCCCATGGCATTGTTCACAACCCAGCCAAACTTGTGAAAACACAGATTTCTAGGTAAATCTTGGGTCCCATAGCACTATTCATAACTTAAAAATTATTTTGCTATAATATTTTTAGCAATAAATTTTCAGTTTTCAGCAAAATAAGCGGTATCCAAACAGACCCTAAAATTGAAACTCATATTTTCTCTCAATGTTTATAGCTATTCTTACTTTATTTATTATGATTTTGCCTTTGTTGTTTTACGATACAAGGCAATAGGTTATTGATTCAGGAAAAAAAAAAAAAAACTTCTAAAAATGTTTCATTTTAATTTTTATTTTTCTATCTAAATTTTATTGAAACAGATGATTAAATGGTATAAATATTTTCTAGGAATTTTCACACTTCACAAGAATGAAATCATGCAATGTTTAATTTCTAATATATCAATAGCATTATACATTTAAAAATTGAATTCAATTTCAGTTGGAAACCTTATAAATTCAATGTAGTATGTAAAGGTAAACTTTAATATGCAGTGTTCTTTAAGGAAGCCTTGGAGTAATCATTCGAGATGCAAGGGGAGCAACAGTAGAAACATTGAGTAAGCATAAGTGTTACGATAAGGATTCAACCACGATGGCAGCCATGGAAGCTATAAGGTTGGCTAGAGACATGTGATGATTTCAAATGATACTTGAAGGGGATGACAGCTGTAATCAACTTAGTAATATATTCATAAGCTTCAATGGCACACTGGGGACACAATTATAGAGGACATAAAGAGAGAGCTGAGAAGTTTAGGCAGTTAAAGTTAAGTTTTGTTCATGGAGCTGCAAGCGCAGCATCACATTCTTTACCTCTATTTTTAGTTCACTTGGTTGATAGGAATTTTTGGATTGATCACAGTCCACCATTCTCACAACCCCAACTGCCACTGCTATATTGAACTTTATTTAACATAAATGAAAAATTTTCTCTTCAAAAAAAGAATCAATATTTTTCAAGTTCTTCATTTGATTTCCATTTGCATTTTTTTTAATTGGTAAATTACACACCACCTTGCTTTAACAGGAAAGGGAAGCGTCATTTGAGCTAAAGCCTAAAGCTCATTGGCTCATTTTATGATTTTTTTTTTTTTCCCTTTGTAATATATAATCTTTAATTTTTTTCCCTTCATAAATATTATACAGTCTTTATTTTAAACTATGATAAAAGAGAAAGAGGTGACTAGAGAAGTAATTCAAATTGCAAGGGTTGGCCAAATGATAGTTCATAGTTGACAAGAGAAAAACAAAGAGATGAGGAAAATGGGAATATGACATTCATCTAGATCATTTGGTCCAACATCTATTTCTTGGATGCGAGAGTTGTGATAGAACATGAAAAATGAGCAATTGCATTTTCTTCAACATATAATTGATTATTTCTAGACTTATGCTTTTTGTGGAAATTTTTTTTGGTCGATTGTATTCTTGAAGCCAAAAACATTTCTCATACCAACTAACATTAAACGATGCTATGTTCAAAGGCTAAAAGTTGGCTGTAATTTATGCCAAGACTACGGACATACATATTGTTTGGGATGAGAATAGGTGATGCCATGTTCATAGGCTAAAAGTTGTCTATAATTTAAACAAACACATGTTGATTGGGATTAGAATCTTTACACAAGTAAAATGAAAGCTTATTGTCTAACAATTTAGAGAGGCCAATAGTTTGCATTGTATAAATTGATTAGTTTTTCACCTAGTTCAGATTTTTTGAAAGGAATAAATATCAATAGATTTATCAAGAAGAAATATTTTGTAAAATTTTATTCTCTTGCATTTGTTTAGTAATTATCAAAATATAAATTGTTGCACTTGATAGAAGTCAAAAGTAGATAAGGCGTTATATGTTGCTTGTAGTATAGAAAATAATATTTGGAAATTCTTTGGAATTAGTGAATTTGAATTGAGTGCGTTTAATGGACTTTGTTTGTAATTTAAGGACATAGAGAGTGGTAGGTAGAGTGACTTAATAAAATATTTAATTGGTCTAGGATCTCCATTTTACTCTTAAGCTCAACCTCTTTTTAAATCATGCGGTATTCAAATCCTATAAATGTATAATAGCTCATTGTTGTGATTCATATAATTTTGTTAGTGGGTCCGTTTGGATAGCACTTATTGTTGCTGAAAGTTGATAAAAACTGATTGTTGCTGAAAACACTGTAGCAAAATAATTTTTAAATGTGTGAATAGTATTGTGGGACCCACTTTTAATATTAAATATTGCGTGAACAGTGCATGAACAGTGCGTAAACAGTGCACGTACAGTACATGCACAGTGATTTTTGTCTCTCAAAAGTCAACAAAACCGGCAAAAAAAAAAAAAAAAAACAGAAAACGCAACTCTACTTTCAGCAAGAAGAAGCGCTATCCAAACCTAGGCAGTATTTATCCACCTTTATTTTTGGTCATATCATTTTTTATTGTGATAATTGGTAATGATCTCTAGGTAGTATGGAGTCTACTTATTTTTTTATGTGGATAATTTAAAAAAGAGAAAGTAATACAATGTTTGATGTGTATAGCTCATTTTTCTTGGGGATGAGGTTTCTTTCTAGAAATTGATATGTTGTAATTATTTGAAATGAGTTTTTATTGGAACATGCTTGAACCATATCATTGTGGCTTTTAGATGAATGTTGTTTATTTGACTAATATATTTATACATATTTTCAACAATTATTTTGATTTAGAATTATCAAATTTGATTGGTTTCAAATGATTGTACCAATAAAAGTGAATGTGTATAACTTTCATTCAACTATCCTATGCATTGTACAGGTTAATGACTAATTTGGAATTAAATTACCACAACATATGGGAAAAGCAATATTAATCAAGCCCTATACATTTCTATCAACAAAATCAACCCCTATATATGACATTGAAGTTGTGCTCGTGTATATAGCCCCTCAGTACATTGTTTTCATCGTATAATTATAAAATAACATGTACTCTTGAGTGGCAACAGTAACTTCTTGCTATTCTGGCCGCTGCTAAACACCAATGCCTCCACATCACACACATTAACCTCACACAGCATCTCCAAAAAAGTTTTTGTACTGCACAAATCTTCTCTGTTCATTATATTTTTAATTTGATATAATTTGACAACAGTGGCATAAGGCAGCAACAAAAAACTCATGTAGAAGAAGTCCGTCAATGCTTGTATTTGGTTATAATGATACAATGTTATCACAGGGTAAATCATCTAGTACTTAAAATCATTCTTCATCAAAAACTTCATACTAAGAAGCCATATCATATGGATTGAAAATCTATAAACAAAGCCCAAACAATCACACTATTCAAATTTTATACCGGTGAAGTATGAGCCATTTGCATTGCTCAACTATTTATTCAAAAGAAATTATAAAAGTAAAGGAACTATTCCTTAAAAAATCAAAGAAATGGTAAAAACATATTACTTCCTTGCATGTTGAAAACAAATGAAGAAGAAATGATTAAAGAGTTTTCTTCCTTGCTTATTGCTAGTTGCTACTAAGGTTGAAAATCGTTCGTGTAACCCCACCAACTGAAGAAAGCCAAAAATAATTGGTCTCTCTGCTCAGCCATACAGAATTGGAATCTTGTAGAAGAAAGCATTTGTGGTATGAGGATCAAGGAACTTTTCTATAGGTCACTTGCTAGAGGTGTGGCACAATTTTCTTGAAAAGATATTGATGCACTCCGAAAGTTTTTTTTTTTTTTTTTTTTCATTATTATACCATAGAAAGAATAATACAACATACCTGTAATAAATATTATGTTATACAAAACCGAGCGTTACTATTATACTTTAGTGATTATGTTAATTATAATAATAATAATAGGTTAATAATTGTTTGTTTTTTCTCTTTATGACAATCTTTTAAAATTTGCATTCTATGTTTGTTTTTGATGATGATTCATTCAATTTTTAGTTCGAAGAAATTATTTTGCATATGATTTTCAAATTTAATATTGATTTATTTGATGAACCATGATTTTATCTGCTAATTTATTTCCTTAATTAAAAAATTAAGCAAAATAATTTATTAAATTTTGATAACCGCTAATGGGATTTCCTTGACATGCTCAATCCCCGTAAGTCATGTAATTGGCAATGGGATTTTTTTGATGGATATGTCAAAAATTATTTGATTTATTTTGTGTCCCTATCAAACTAATATGAAAACAGTATTCATAATGATATCACAATTAAGGGAAATTAAAAAAGGCAACAATTTTAGCTCTAATAGGCGATGTTCTAACACCTGGTCTGCCATTAAAAAAGGCAATGTGGTCTTTACCAAAGGAACTAGATGGCAAATTGGTAGTAATTCTCACTTGAAATTCTGGTTTGACAATTGGTGCCCTCTTGGAATTCTCAGGAACCTCATTGAAGGCCCTTTAAATGCCTCAGAGGAAGACTTGTTGGTCAGGGATGTTGTCTTGAATGGAGTTTGGGATTTTAGTCGAATTTCTTTCCACATCTCTCCCCAACTCCTTCTTTCAATTAAAGCTATTCCCCTTAGATGCAGCTCGGAGAAAGATGATACTATCATCTGGTCTTCCTCACCAAATGGTGATTTTGATCCTCAAAATGCTTATAAAATTGCTGCCAACATCGCCAATTCCCCTCAGTTTGATGGTAGTTGGATTTGGAAATTAGATATCATTCCAAAAATAAAATTTTTTCTTTGGAAATGCTGGCTGCAATGTCTTCCTATCAATGCCTCCTTATCTCACAGAGGCATGCAAATTAGCCCCACTTGCCCGACGTGCACAGAGTGTGAAGAGACCATTATTCATGTGTTAAGGGATTGCATCATTGCTAAAGATTTTTGGATGAAAAGCCACCTCCCATGCCCTGCCTCGGATTTCTTTGGTTTGGACCTAAAAAATTGGCTGCTCAAATTCAGCCATATTAACAAACCTCATCACAGTGGCTCCTTTCCTTGGAAGATTCTCTTCCTTCACGGAATTTGGTTTCTCTGGTTGCAAAGAAATAATAGCATTTTCAAAGAGGCCAGATCAAATCCCAACCTTGCTTGGGAAGTTTATAATAGATCCGTAGAGTTTCATCTAATCATATCTCCTAAAATTACTCGTAGGCCTACTGATCCGAATTGGGTTAAATGGGAAAAACCAAACCCCGGCTGGTTCAAATTAAATACTGATGGATCTTCTTTAGGCAATCCTGGTAAGGCAAGGGGTGGGGGGATCCTTAGAGACCATGATGGAAACTGGATCAAGGGATTTACTTGAGCCATTGGCTTGGCTTCGAGCCCTATTGCTGAACTTTGGGTGCTAAGAGATGGTCTCATAATGTGTAACAATCTTAATATTCAGTCCCTTGTTGTTGAGATGAATGCTTCTATGATTATTAATATGCTTTGTAATGACAATGCTCGGTCTAGATCCTTATCTCCTTTAATTGATGATTGCAGAATTCTTCTCAACAGGATCCCACAGCACAGAGTTCAGCACTGCTACAGGGAAGCGAATAGATGTGCCGATGCTTTGGCGAAGATGGGAGCAAATCACTGTATAGATTTTGTTTATTTTGATAATCCCCCTTCGTGTATTTTGAATCAAATTAGGTAGGATGCCTTAGAAACTCTGTATTGTAGGCGTAGCAATAGCTGTGCTGCTATGCCTTAGTTTCTTTTCTTTTACTGTATTCCACTTTACCAAAAAAAAAAAAAAAAAAAAGAAGACAGGTCATTAAAAAAAACTGATGACATAAGTTTATTGCCATATCACCCCACCACAGCCTACTCCTTCACGTTTCCTCCCCCTGCAATCCCTTGCCTCCACATTGTAGATAGACAAATGCTTTGATGAGAAATCCAATTATCCAAATGTTGTAGATCTGAGAGGTATGTTGTTCCTCCAACATGGATGATATTGCTTGCTCCATGATTCAAGCAATGAATGGGTGAGTGCACTTTTCCTTTCTGTCGGTCAGATGAAATTCCCAGGTTTTCTTCTCCCATAAAATTTTCTGCTATAGGTGTTCTAGATTTTTTTTTTTTTTTTAATTTTTTAATTTATAATTTTTGTATTTGCTTTTCTTTGATTTCCTTTGATACTCATGTTGATCTCTTTGATGATTATGGTTAGCATTTGATGGAATGATGTGTCATGAATTATTTTTGTACTGGCTATTTTGGAATTCATGACCAATTGATTTTACAACTCTGGTTCATTCTGTACTCCAATTGTTTGATAAAATTCCCCAATGTAAAGACAATGTCATTTTTAAAGAATTTTGGTATAGAGCTTTCATGAAACTTGCTTATTATCATGAGAAAAGCTTAATTTAATCATCACGACTCATTCTTGGACGTGTTGTTGATAGTTCTTAGAGATTTTGGAGTTCACTTGTGAAGTTTATTAATAACTGGAAATTTCAATCAAGCTATTTTGTATTAATCGTGTGATATAAATACATATAGTCATACATTATTTAGTATTGATATTCTATCATCATGCAGAAGAAGTTCAAACTTTAGAGAAGCAAAATGAGTAGATGTGGAGAGAGAGGTCTCAAAACTACAAAAATCCAAAAGGAAATTTCAATGGATAGCTGAAAAATATGTCTGATGATGCTTTCATTTGTGGAAACAATTATACTTCCTACATTGAAGCCTTGCTGCCTAGCTTTCTTTTAGGAGTCCTTTGTTTTACCTTTTGGTTTTCATCTACCAAAGTGAATTTGTTTTTAGACAGCTTTAGTTTGAAAGAAACTACTTTTTGTACTAACGGACTTATTCAAATTTTACTTGGAGCCCATGGAATGTAATGTTATGGTGTCAACAAAAAACTGTCATTATACTTTCTATTATATTTATTCTCCTTGTAATCATTTTAACTTGGAGCCCATTGAAAGTTATGTACTAATTTTATATGCTTACATTCCAAAGAAAAGCTTTAATGATCTTGTAATGTATAGGTTTTTTGAACTAAAAGAAAGATGCCCTATCTTAATTTAGTTTCTTTGAATTTGAAATAATTTAGTGGAAATGCATATTAATACTTGGTGTGAAATGGTTTAATTTTAGTATGATAACCTTCAAATACATTTAGAAGATTTGTTGAATTCGGTGATTTTTTTTCTTTTCAATAATGGTATATAAAGCATTTTTTTTTAATAATGGTATAGAAAGCAAAGGTGAGAATTGCATTGTAGCAATGAAGCTTAAAATTAACCTACCTCAGCTTTTTATTATGGTTAATGGTTTTGTTTCATAGTCATGAACAAGGGAATTACTGTGTTATTTAAATTGACAACCACATCCAATGAATTCAATAATAGTGGGCAATAAAAACACAAATTCACATTACATATGTTTTTTGAAATTACAAGAATTCAAATCTCATTGTTAAAAAACAATGTTACAAGCTAATTATCAACATAATTACAATGACAAAAATAAAATAAAATAACTGGACATATAATAATCTTAATAACTTAATCTGGTAACTCTTCCTAAAAACTAGGAATTTGTTGGCTGAACTCTTATATTAATCCAACACCTCCCTTGGATAAAGGAACCACTCCAACAACAACACCTTCCTTCTTTTGCTGCAAGCGCCATTCACAAAATTGATGTTATTTATCCTCATCATCATTCTTAGCTAGAATGGATTGATAGTATAAAACACAATCCAAACAAAAATGACAAAAAGAAAAGTGAAAAATAATGTTTAATTGACATAATATAGAATAACACATCCCATCAACTTATTTCAACATCACATTAACATGAATACAAAGGCCACAAGAAGTTTAGACTAAATTACAGTTTAGACTAAATTACTGCATTTTTTATTCGACCAAAAATAAAATAAGGATTCCTATAATTTGTTTTTGATTAAATCATCCTAACATGACAACTCCTTTTGATATTTTACGTGTGTCGAATATCAACTTGCTAATTCCAGTAATAATCTCACAAGTACAGAAATGCTTTAAATACAAGAAGTTACTAAAGCAATAATAGATTCACTGAAAACTAGCAAATACTTCACTAGTTCACTCAAAGAAACAAAAAATTTTACAATCCAACCAATGTATGCGTATATTGGTTTGTCTTAGAAAGTTGGACAAGGTCTGTACGACAAGGGTGCGGGTAATGAGCTCTATCTAAATTGTGGTATCAAAACAAAACAGTAACCGCAAGAGCCAATAAGGAAAAAAATTGCAAATCAAAATCACATTGCAACCTAAACCTCCAGTTAGTTTCTGCTGTTAACTGTCATGTCATCTTACTGACATGTTTTTTTTTTTTGCCAAATAAGTTCAAAACGACACTGTTGCAATGGAAATGAAGTGATGACTTGGCACAGGTTAAACGGCACTGTTTTGCCCAAAGAAAAAACAAACAAAATCTGCTAGGACACCGTTTTCCCACCAAAAAGAAAATCTCAATTTCGTAAAACTAAACCCACGAACCCAACCCTTGCATTCCTAACCCTTATGAACCTAGACCACCACATCGGCTCTGCAACCAGCTCTTGCATCCTGAACCCAGACGTGAGTAAGTTCATCGAAGGCTCCAGGTCAGCTCCAAGGCGGCAACAGCGGCAGAGACGGGTACGGCCAAGCCAACAGTTAGGGTATTTCTCTTCTCTATGGCTCTCTTTCTCTCTCTCTTTTTGGATTTTTCTTGCAATTGCTGGATTGGAATTTTGGGTTTTTTATTGGGTTTGCTGGGGCTTTTGTTGTTTGGGTTTGTTGAGGTTTTTGTTCAATTTTTTTTGTTTGGGATTTTTTTGCTGGATGCACAGAATGTTTGGGGTTTTTGTTAAATTTTTTGGGTGATGGATTTGTTGCTAGAACTCTTTATATGTGTGTGATTTAAACTCATTTACTTTGCTTTTGGAACTTTGAGTGTGTTTATGGTGGAGTTTGTTTCTCTTTATTTTAATTTTTTTGGGTTTTGTAGCACTTTGATACTGTTTTTTCTATGTATTGGGATCCCATTATGTTTGATGGATCACTCAGAGAATAGGGGCTGAATTATACTATCTTATATATCTGTATTTTTATTACATATGTAGCTGCATGACATCATTTGATTGTCTTTGTATTGATTGTGACATTTGTATTGACCAGGGGCTATTTTTTCATGCTGATGCTGGTTGGGAAAGCAAAACAATGAGATTTTTTTTGGTTCAAATGGACAGCAATTTCAAATGGGCAGCAATTTCTAATGCAGAAGCAAAAGCCAGTGCCTATCAAAATGCTGAATCCGAAATTTGAGGAGAGGTAATTTTCTTTCCCTTGCTTTTAACCACATGTTAAAACTTTGTTGCAATAGATAATGTTACTTGTAATAACTGGTTGGAACTGAGAATTTGTCATGTCGTCTTGCAGCTTTGTTAAGGGTAGAGATTATGATCCAGATCGTGAACAGGCTGAGAAGAGAAAGTTGCAGAAACAAGTAAAACATGAAGCTATGGGGGCAGCTCGTGAGTTGCGGAACATTTTTCTTACTTGAGGTTAAGGAAAAAGAAAGAGCACTTGGGAAAAAGAAAGAGCAGAGAAGTATAAGAAGGCATTAGCTTTCCTTCAAGAACAAGAACATGGTATAAAATCTGGACAATTAGGAAAAGGCAGGAAGAGGGGATGATGAAGCTGACTTCTGAATCTTGTATTACATGCTATCATTATTTAGGTGGTGTTTAGGTATACATAATATTCTTGGAATTGAATTGAATTGAAGTCTTGGAATTGGAATCAAAGGCACAATTTTGATTTTGTTGTATAATTATTGCTAACTTAAGAAATTATACGCAAGTTTTTCCCTTCTCATATTGATTTCATTGTATTATAAGCAACGTAAGTGTTGGCTGCTGTCCCTCACGCTCATTGCATATTTTTTTAAGTGTACAAATTAGAGCCTTAAAGTGCTGCACCTAAAGCAACGCATCCAACGATTGCTTTCAAACATCTACCCAGATTATCGAGAAACCCCTCCAATTCCCTATCATTGTCTTGCATCTAAATCAAAATTGAAGAATTATTAGAGGAATCAATGGAAGAGGGATCTTATCCCAAACAAAATGTCACACCAAGCTCAATAATTTGTTCCTGCTAGATTGATTTATGTTTTAAACAGGCTGAAGCTAGTTGTAAAGCTTTCTTGGTTGATTTTTCCCCTTGACACGTGATTAATCATCATGGAACATTCGTCCAAACTCTTCTTCATCCTTTTCAGCTTAATCCTAACTAGTTCAGCATTATAAGCATCCCTTTCCTCACTGTTTTGATACACCTCTCACTTTAAGGTTCAAAAGGAGCATACAGTTAACTGCTCCAAGTCTTTTTCAGCAACACAAGCATTGGTCTCCTGGTATTCTCCTCACAGGCAGCATTTTACACAAACATCTGAATCTTCCAAACCCGTGAGCCTTAACATAACACTGATGCTAGTGAATCTTCCAACTTCATATCAGAACTCTTAACAGTATCCCTATGCTCACCCAATGAGAAAAATTCAAACAATGGATCTAAGACCCTAATTTGAATTCTGTCCAAAAAATTAAAAAGCAACTTATGAATCATGACTGATCAATAATAACATGTTACCTAGTAATTGTGCAAACTGCAAACACAAGAGCCTGATAACTTTTCTTACAATAGAGGCATTTTCCTGAGGTAACAGACAGACAACTAACCATTAATACTACCTGAGGTAAAATAAAGAACAGTATTGATCAAACCACTATACATAAGATCTCCCGGTATTCAAAGGTTTGAGCATTAAAAAAAACTAGGATCTGAATCCAAACTAATTATGGATCTTATCAAATATTACTGAACTAGGATCCATATCATCGCCAAAAAAAGACCTCAAGAAAAAATAATTATATATGCAACCAAACCAGAAAGGAAGGCAAACTAACTTCATATCCATATTATGAAAAGCCAATATAAAATCTAATATAAAAACTAGAAACAAAACATCATTGGCATCAAAGCCAAGTCCAACATAAAAATAATCAAAAGATTCATTCGTAATACCAAATATTCAAAAGATGTATGGAAATCTTAAAAATCATGATAAGTTCATTAACTTCATGAAGCTATAAATATTATACCTTTATTTCTATAGTACAGACTTGTGTAGCAGGAATACGGACAATTTTCTCTGCTTCCTTGTCAAATACCACAAATATTGTGCTGTCACTTTCATCCTTGACATGTAATTCTAATCTGTACCTGAAGTTTTTGGCAAATGTGTAAGTTTCTACAATATATATTTTATATGTAATATATTTTAATCTTTTTCATAAACTAGAACTAACCATATTGTTGGAAAAGAAAATTCTTTCTTGCAACTTTCACACCAAAATGTAGATCCAATTGTTTTAGCCTTTTTATGACAATCAGTGCATGAAATATAATGTCATCCATTTTTAGCATTTACCTTTTTCATGACAGCCATACAATAGAAAATCGCTTCCTAAGTAATTTTTTTTATTAGTATATTACATGAAACTTTGTCATTAATCAAATACTTATTTAGATTTTTAACTTACCTGGGATTTTGATTGCTCAAGAAATTTTATAATTTCGTGTATTGTCCTCTTATTTTTTACCACTTCTTCAGAATCCCAGTGGATGTAATCCTGCTGGTTATCCAAGTTGATGTAAACCTTTGTTGCATAGGTGGAAGACAATGAAAGTTGGTCTTATTACATAAAAGAAAAGTTAATAGTCAGCATAGCATTTAACTGAACCATAAAAATAATAAAGTCATCATTACATAATAAAGTTTGTTTTGTGACATACAGTTACTAAGTACATTGCACTCGTATTATTTGTACATGATTGGCTGCTCAACAGATTGATTCCAAGGACCAAGCTCCAGCTTTGAAAAAAGATTAATTGTTGGTTGAGATTCAAAGAGTGAGTAAAGGAAATTAAAGCTCCCAATATGTAAAGGAAATAATTGGGTAGGCCAAGCCATGAGAGGTCCCAATAACAACAATGAAAGGACAAGAGACTTAAACAATATCTATTATCACAATGACCCCACTCGCCCTGAGCAGACCAAGATTAGGTGTGCAGAGGGAAAGAACATTTAAGATGAAATAAATAAGGAATGAGATAAGTTTGAAGAAAGAACTGTATTGGGTTGTAAAGTGGTCATAGAGTCAGAACAAAATAGACTCTCACATCCAAGTGCCCTACTGCCTCTTTCTTTAGTACAAAGATGGGGCCAGCAATTTTATGATTTCAGCAATTAATCTTTGATATCATGGTGTGTCGTTATCAAATACAGATGAAAAAAAAAAGTTTTAACATTGAGATTGATTGTCATTAAAAGCATTCTGCATAGGACCTATTACTTAGTGTTTCACAAATAAAAATGTATATAATGTCACGTCATTTCAAGAAAACAAATAGAAAGGATATATGCCACTCACAGCAATGGTGAAAAGCATACTTTTTAACCAAAAAGAAAAAAGAAAGAAAAGCATACCCTTTTAACCAAAAAAGAAAAAAAGAAAAGAAAAGCATACTTCCACTCCTCTCAATATTACTAGCTTAAAGTTTATAACAGTACATTTTTATCACATGGTCCCTATCCAAAAAAAAAATTATCACATGGACAGAATCTAAGAGTGTTAACATACAAATGTTCTCTTTTCTTATAAATATAACTACTAAATAGATCACAATTTTGGCACATCGACATAGAATCTACCATTTTTGATCCAGAAGAAAAATTGAACTCGCTAAAAACCAAAAAGTATCACCAGTTTCACTCAACTCTCAACCTGATACATGAGATAAAATCTATAAGATAGTGAGAAAACAAATAATTGTAAGGATGAAATAATTTCCAAACATGGTCCCAGTCCATGTTATAATAGTAAGTAGTGAAAAGAATCCTTTCTGCTAGTGCTGATAGAAAGAGTAGGGTTCTGGTAGTGCAAGAAACTTAATGAAGAAGTCTCTACAGGTAGTTATTTGTCAAGTTATCCATTTGAATAGCAATTTGGCCTAGTAGACAACAACAAAAATAGCATATTTTCAAGTGTTATTAGTGTGTGATTCATTTTAGTGTCCCCATGCTTTGATCAATAAAGTTCTTGAGGACCTAACAGTTACTCTTAACAGAAGAAAACATGTAGATCCACAAAATACAGCATCAGTACTGCCTTGTACAAGGCATTTTTTGGAGGATAGAGGAACATCATTCCTCATTTTACAGGTGTTTTGAAATGTATGCTCCATCTCAAAGCCTCGTACAAATGTTATTGAAACAAAACTTGAACTCTTATAACAACTTTTCCAAACCCAAGTAGTAGCAGATTGTATATTGTCCATTTCCACCCCTTCCTGTCCTTACTACTAAACTAAGCTGCGAAGATTATTTTAATCAAATTTTTTACCTCAGTGTGAGAAGAAACATTAGGAGTTCATTGGCATGCTAGGTAATGTAGCCCAACTATAAGACTTTAGGCTCCAGAAGCAGGGCATGGTGTAAAATTGCAATCATATCAAGCCCCGGGAAGTGGCCCAACAAGCTTCAACAACAGGACCAAGCATGGAAATTTGAGATTTCTCTCAACTCATTTTAAAACCAATAAAATACTTAGAGTGTGTGTGTGTCGGGGGGGGGGGGGGGGGGTGAAGGAACAAAAGTTGAAAAAAAAAAATTTGGTCTGTACTGTCCAGAAATTCTAAGAATATCAATTTGGAGTTCTCCAAAGTTGAGGAGCTAGTCAAATCTTATGAAAAATGGGTATGGTACAATCAGCTTTCCGGATTACTAAATGATCTTTTTCCTTTGATGGGGAATATCATTGTTTTATATTGGGAAAAATTTAGGTACAAATACAATTACATAGGTGTTGTTCCTTAAGTTCAACTACATGTTGTTTCTATCTTTATCTCACCAAAAAAAAAAAAGAAAAAAAAGAAATCAATTACATGTTGTATTGAAGATTTCAATGTAGTACAAACAATGATATCTTTTCGAATGACAATTAAATTCAACCATGTGACTTATTGGCCGATATATATGTATACTCCCGCTTCCTCCCCGTCAATCCAAATAAGCATTAATAACAGTACAAAGTAAGCCAATGGTTGCGCCTCATCTGCAAGAGATTTCATGACCACCTTGGAATCACCTTGCAAAATACCTTGGTTAATACCAACTTCCAGGGAAAACTCCAAGGCTCAGGCAGTAGCTACTGCTTCCACCTCATCTACTTGATTAATTTGATAAAATATTATTAATTTATTTTAAATACACAAAATTTGTCCTTAATCCATTCAATACAGAGGAAATTATCTCATACAAAATGTTTATACTCAGAAAATGGATCTACAAATATGTGAGCCCAGTACATGTGAGAGGCTCTACTAATGATTCAATATAGACAAAGTTTGCTTCCATCTAATGCTCCAGATGGGACATGATGTATGATAGTAAACAATGAAAAGAAAGCTTTTGATAGTGCTGATGGAAAGAAAGAGTAAGGTTCCGCCAAGAGCCAGGGATCTTCATGCAGAAAAAGAGTTCTTTGTAAAGTGATGCATTTCATAGCAATTAGGCAAAGTAGACAACAATGAGAATAGCATCTTTGCAAGTGTTAGTGTTATAAATTTTAATATCCCCATTTTTTTTTATGTATGAGAATTCTCAAGCACCTAACAACTCTCAACAGAAGAAAATATATAACTACACAATATACAACACTAGTACTGCCTTGTACAAAACCTATTTTGGAGGACAGAGGAGCATTAAATCTCATGCACATGTTTTGTGAAATTTATGCTCCATTTCAAAGCCTGGAACACAAGATATTGAAACAAAATTTGAACTCTTATAATAACTTTTCCGAACCCAAACAGGAGCAAGTTCTATATCGTCCTTTTCTCACCTCCATGTTCTTGCTACTAAACTAAATTGCAAAGACTAGTTAAAGACAATGTAACTTCATTGAACTTTTGACCTCAATGTGTGAAAAAAACATTGGAAATTCATTGACATGGTTGGTATTATAATAAGGTTTTGGGCTCTAGAAGCAGAGCACGATGTAAAATTGCCAACCTTGTTGGGCCAAGAAAGTGGCTCAACAAGCTTTAACAATAGGACTAACCATGGAGTGACAAGGTGACTCCCAGGATTTGAGATTTCTCTCACTCATTTTAAACCAATAACTTTGTAAGGGAAGACAAAGAATGAAATGTTACAAGGTACATAAATTTAGAAGTCTACTGTACAGAAATTCTAAGAATATGAAAAGAAATGATAAAAAGTTATTACTTCCTTGCACGTTGAAGAAGAATCTCTAATAATAAAAATGAATTAATGGCCTTTTGGAGAAGGAAATTATGAGGCTAACCCTGTGGGCTTGGCCCAACAAAGCTAGAGTCCAAAGACCGCGACCCCCCATAGGGCAAGAGTCGAGCCTAGCAATCCTCCATCAGATTCTTTCTAACAAGGGCCTAGCTCTCCTGACAAGTTAACCAAACAAAGCTCAAAGTTGCACCACACAAGTTAACTCAATAGCTATCTATCTTCCACATACTTTTGTTAAACTAAGCCATGCAAAATCAGCCCAATTTTAGGAACTTAAAAAGACTCAAATCAATAAAACTTCGAAAGTTTGCTACATCAATCATTTTCTCAAATTAATGGGGAGCTACTCCTATCTAAGACAATACTCTTTGTTCATCTCAACTGTTTTACTAGGGGAGTAGCCGAAGGAAGTGAACAATCAAACACATTTTTTAAGAAGTAAATAATGAATTTTGTTAAAGAAGAGGAGTGCGCAAAATCTAGAGCTTGCATATTCTATAGAGACAGATTTTATTGGAAAATAATCACTTACAATGGAATAATTTCCTTTGGGTCATTATCACCCGTATAATAAAATCAAATGGCCCCAAAATGGGCTAAGAATTCTGTTCAATGCAAGAAGAGCCAAAAAAATGAAAGTAGATGAAAATGAAGTAATTTTAAACCACATCTGCTCCAAATAGACTACTAGAAATCTTTATAGAGATGTCATACGCCAATCATCATAAAGGATCACAGCAAAGGCAAATTCAAAAATTTTGATGTTATCGTAATGAAAGAAAAGAAAATGTAATTAAGTCATGTGCAATATTTCATATTCCACATATGCATAGCAAGGCTACAAAGAAAACTATAGCAGACTACATTTGATTATCATTTTGCATAATCTAGAGGAAAATCTGCTTGCCTAGTAAAAATTTGTGACTAATGGTCTTGATTTCCCAAGGACTGAGGAGAAGCACAACCCAATTATCATAGAAGTCTAGAACAAGACGAGTCAAACAACTTGCTTTAGCCTTCCTTGAATATTAATCCAAACCATGGTGCATTAATCTGAGCCACATTTGGAGTAACAAACCTGCACACATAACCAAGTATTTATTCTAATACATGCCTAAAAAAACTATTAAATCTTCCCCCAACCACATAGTCAAACATATAATAGCATTCATGGAAGTATAAGACACCTCAACAACCAATTCGGAGCACAATTTGATGATTATGATTCTTCCAGATAAACCCACAAGATGGCAAAATAGGTGAATCTATACATTGAGCAACCTCTAACACTATAGGTATCAATAGACCAACAATTCAACAAGCTGCATAAGGAATGCTGCAATCCATGAAGATCAAGTTTAGAAGCCATTTTTATTTAGTATCAGGTTTCAATAGTTTGCAATTAATTTGATATTTAAAAAAGGCATGACTAAGAGTTCATTGACTCAAGCCATACGGGGGCACTTTCTCTTTTTCTTCAAATTTTACAAATAAATGGTTAATAACATTCCTTTATAGCCTATTTTCAAACAGAATCAAGGATTAGATAAGAATACCATTAATATAGTACAAAAGTATCCAGACGACCTGAAAATAACCAAAGGCACAGTAACACAATCTGCAATTTAAATTTTTCCAAAGTAGGATATCAAATAAAAATCTACATATGGCCAAAAATGAAATAACACATAAAGAGAGGCCTACACTAAGCATCTTGTTAACTTGTCCAGAATAGTGTCACCCCTAAGGCTAAACATCATAAAAACCATCATAAAACAAAGATCCCTATCTTAGTTTCCCTAGCCCTTGCTTCATAAACAGAGTTCAGCGGTCACATTGCTATTTTGATTGGTAAATACTAATTGCTTACACTTCAGATTAGACCCACGACTTCAGCATCCATCCCTTGTTTATGAACCGCAAAGAAGAAGCCCTTACATGACAAACCTATTTCCTCTCTCATTGTTGATCTGAAAAGGTTCTGTGACATTGTGAGGAATGAGAACTCTCAAGCTTTGAGTCACTCTGGTAGAGTAAAAGCACTGGCTGTGATTCTTGAAACAGGCATAAAGGGAGATATTAGTGATAATACGGCTGATTTTATTCATAGAAAGAATGTTTATGTTGCCAGTAAGTACCAAAAGGCACCTGCAAAAAGCTCCTCAGTTATGTCTTTGAAGCGTATAAGGACACCATTGTTATTTTACTTTCAACTTGTGCTATACTCTCTCTGCCTTAGGTATAAAACAGCATGGCTGGAAAGATGGGTAGTATCATAGTGGGAGTATTATCATTGCTACCATTTTGGTTGTTGCTATTTCTGCTGTTTGTAACTTCAAGCAATCCAGGCAATTTGAGAAGCTCTCCCAACAAGTAGAGACATCAGGGTGGACGTATTAAGGGATGGGCGGCACCAACATATTTTAATGCACTTGTTGGTATTGTCATTGGCTATTACTGTACTTTTGCTTACTTTGTGAAGTGCATGTTGATTATGTGTTTCACAATCTGGGTCAGACATAACAATCTGCATTGACAAAACAAGCACCCTTACATTAAATGAGAACAAAGTAACAAGATTTTTCCTTTAAATAAGCAATGAGGAAAGCTAAGTAATATTTAAAATATAGATTCTCAATCGCTTGTAAAGATTTTTGGGAGCCCTTGCTATTTTTGATATGAATATCAATGAAATCTAAAATCCATGTTGAAGACTTTAAGTCAAAGAATTTAGAGAAAAATAGAAGTGGAGTATTGGTGAAGAGGAAGAGTGAGAAGGCTATTCGATACTACTACACGGGAGCTCCAAAGACTAAGGGATATAAATTCAAGAAACTGATTTGAGCTAGCCTTTAACATGACATGATGATAGAAAGAAAAGTTATCCCCCGCTTAATTCATTAAATAAGACCAACCCTATGACAAATTAATTACCTACTCCGAAGTAATTATTTGTTTTACCAAGTATGAAAAAGTGATACTAAAGTTCAAAGGTAAAGTCATTCTTCCTTGAACTTTCTTAGGCATACAGTTGGAGAAATAAAAGACAAACATGATCGAATATAAAATTCATAGATTCAACTAGACAAGAAGTAATAAATATCATTAGTTTGAGAAGTTCATTACAAAACTCAAACTTTAGAAAATCAGAGAACTTGCTCCAACTTGACTAACCATAATATTAGTCTACATTTGATCTTACTTATATGTTGTCATATGTAACAAATCAGCAATATGGAGAGCCTTAAATCATACTAACTAAACTCACAATGAAGAAAATGTAAACCAAACTTGGAGCAAAGTGACCACTTGATTACTCCCATATGATCGAAACCAAATTACAATACCAACAATTACCTTAGGGAAAACACACACTAAACAGTTTCATACAAAAGTTACAAGAAACACATTATTTTATTGCATAGGAAATTGTCTGTCATCTTTTCATCAGTTGCATAATTGGTATAGAAAGATGATTAATTGTCAATAAACCAGACTGTAACAAGAAGAAATTATCAAAGTTCTCAGTTCCCAAGGTTTTGTAACAATGCTCAAGTCATATTACATCTAGGTAGAGTAGTATCTAGCAAGAGAACAACAGTACCCCAAAAGGAAGATGAAGATTTATTTCTTCCTAAGTAGAATATTAAAAAAAAAATTTGAAATTACATGTGTCCCATCCTGAACACCTTATCTGAGGCAACAGGGGCAATACAAGTTAGGCAAAGGGAGGCTAAGGTGGCTGTTGTCTCCCATAGGAATGAAGTTTTTTATATTTCTTATATGTATATAGATAATCCTTTGTATTGTACATCCCAATTCTTCTAATTTAATACAATGGTCCCCTTAGTTTTGCAAATATCACAAACACTTAATTCCATTCAAAAGTCACAGGTTTTGATAGTATTAACATAAAATGAATAATACAACAGAAAAATTATTGGTCTTTATTAGAGAATTTTTACTTTCCTTATAAAATATATTTTTAGACATACCTTATTTAAAATATGCATATATTTTCCTCAAATAAAGAAGTTATTGTCCCCTAAAAAAAATCCCAGGTTATATTATAAACAAAAACAAGAAAAAAATAAGTTTATTCATTAGAGAGGCAGGCAATATGCATATAATTGGCCTCAGTAAGGTAGCTAACCAAGAAGAGAGTAATTTAAGACTGTATCATCAACCTTTTATAAAAATATTCCACTAACTTAAAGCAACAATATTTCTTTTAAGCTAACCACTATCCATGATGTTGGTTGAAATCATAGACATTATGTAAAAAGAAATGAACAGAAAATTAAACTGAAAAACCCACAGCATGCAATTTTTAATAGATGAAATGAGAGAACATTTTTTGCTCTAATACTCTAAATCTTCTTACTCTAGACATATTTTAAACTCAAAGTATCAGAGATGAAGTGCAGGATGGCTGATCATGCATGTCATTGAAGCAGTCACAATCGGTAGTGGCAATTCCAGAAGGTCTGCCTCTAGCTGTTAATCTGACATTTGGCACATTCTACAAAGGGCTTGATGGCAGATCACACCTTGGTTCATGAATCTTCTGCTCGTGACACAATGGACTCAGCCACAAAAAAATCTGCACTCACAAAACAAGCACCTGACAGCACATGAGATGAAGCTAACAGAATTTAGCTCGGAAAAGAAGCAATGCAAGAATGTACTTCCTAAGAAAAAGCATCAAATGTTCTTGATCTAACCAGATTTTTAAATGAAGATGAAGCCAAAGCCAAAGCAGAATTTGGCTTGCAAGCTGGATTTACAATGAAGTTTTCTGCAATTCAAACAAAACAATCTAAAAGATAAATACTCAACAATAAGCTAACAAAATAAAGAGTATCTTTAGAGGAGATTCATCCAACAACAAAAAAGAAAGAGAAATAGCAATCCAATTGTTTAATCTTTACCATATTTTACCATTATATATGTACACTCAAAATTCTCTCTAGAAAAGAAAGAGGTGAGTTCATTCATTCAGCCCATAGAAACATTTTATCAAATACATGGAATGTTTACCTTTGTACCCTCTACCACAATTTGCGCTCCTCTTTGGCCAATGTCATTCCCATCTTGCTGTTGATGTTTATGCCACGTCCGATAGCTCTGCCATTCCTGTCTTGATCTTTGAGAACCACAGCCAAGCCTACATTGTTTTGATCACACGATGCATTGAAATTAAGCTTTACCAATTGATCAAGTGGTTTGGTCCAAACACTTCCCTTGTTTTGCTCTTTGGTGAGTGGTCTCAAGTAAAAGTCATACTGTTTGTTCAGACGATGGACTAATTGGTTTATGGTGGGTTTAGTGTTTGAAACCAAAGCTTCCTCTCGTGCCATCCAAAGGATTTTCATTGCCACTACTGCATATAGCGTGAACTCATCTTTGGTGATTCTTTCTGCAAGGAACTTACTTGGAGGGTCAATTATATGTTCAACAAATTCCATTACTGTTTGAGCTCGGATCATTTCGACTCGAAAACCCCATCTACCCCCATACCACACTCCTTTGGCATAGGGACAACATTGAAATAGGTGTAAAAGGGAATCTTTAGCTATTTCACAAAGAGGGCAATGGGTTTTTGAGAATCTGACGAGGTTTTGAGCAGCAACTCTACATAAAAACATTTTTAAGTTTTCATCAAAGGACACTCTTAAACTTTCATGAATTCTTATGCAAGCCATCTTATCTACACCAGGATTCTGAGAAAGACAGATGCATGCTACATGGGCCCCACACCTTTCTATTGTAATTTTTGCCTTTTTTGGATCATAATTTGAAACTTCAAATAGAAGCTTAACGTTGTTGCAATCCTCTAAAACTATGCCGTCAAATGAGCTATTGCTACTATAGTGAAACCACATCAAAGATGATGAATCTAACCAAAATTTCCTTTGAAACTAACTTTCTTTTATAACCATTGAAGAAAATGTAGACAGAAGAAACAAAAAGATCATATCGATTTGCCACAACCTTTGGTTCTATTTTTAAAGCAACACAGAAAGCAAATGCTGGAGATTTCGAACTGACCGAGAATGATACAGAGCTTCCAACACTTTGATGGTTGAACCACATTGGAATCTTAGTTCCTGGAAGGAAAAGGTCAAACTGAAATTGATCATCAGCAAGGTCAGAAACAGAGTCCTGGTGCAATGATCCCCTTGAACATACCATATTTTGTGGAAGCCCAAACGTTTCTCCAAGCTGATGCAAATTAAGAAACTTCAGTTTAGCAAATTTAGTCATATATTATATTTGGGAAAGTTAAACGAAATTGTTTCTTTCTATGAGAAAGGGAGAGACCTGACTCAATAATCTTCTTCTTGAATGTGAATCCAAGGAACCGCACCCTACTGTGTATATAGCTACAAGATGTGGTGGAGGCATTGGAATTTCCCGAAGCTTCCAGCAGTAGCGAAAGAAAAGCATTTTTAATTTCGGAAACCTGATATTGATTTTAGGGAGGGTAGTAATGTTGCTGTGATTGAAACCTAAAAATTCTAATTTGGGGAAACAATCAGGAGTATCCATGGCTTTTGGAAAATTGTCACAATCTTCCATACCGAGACACCTAAGATTTTTTAAAATAGAGATGCTACTTGGAACCTCCTTCACGTTTTTTAAATTTATAAATAACTCATGAAGGCCAATGAGATATCCTATTGATGAAAACAATGCTTCCATTCCTTGCTCAAGACTTTGACAGCCTTCGATACCAAACACTTTTAGAGATTTCAACTTGAGGTTTCTTGGTATAATTCTAAGATTTTGGCATCCGGAGAGATTCCAGCATTCAAGCTCTTCAAGAAGTCCAATGGACTGATGAACCTCAACTAAATTTATGCATGCATAAAGGTACAATTCCTTTATGTTTGGGGCAATTAGTGACAGGTCAGGTACCTTCGTAATATTTTTGCAATATGACAAATCCATATATATCAATGTTTCGAATCGACACCTCTGTAGAAAGAAGAAATATTTTTTTGAAATTTATTAGTAAAAAGAAAAAAATATATATGATAGGCTAAGAGGATAGATTAAGAAATACTACATGTTTAATTACGAATTATTGTAAACATTTTTTTAAAGAAAAAATTGCTAAAGATACTACAAGTATTACAATATAAAATTTACAAATTAATGTGATAATGAATGGAAATGTTGGGCTTCAACTAACTCATAAATAAATATTTGAATTGTCTCTTTATGATTGGTAACACATCAATTTGATCAATTTGTACACTCAATCTAGTAAAACTTGTAGTGCATGTAACATTACTCTTTTTTTTTTAAGTGCACAAACTGATTTTGTTCATTGAAAATGTATAAAAATATTATTTAATTTAGTATTAAATGCATGGTTTAGTTTTAACCACACAAAAAAAAAAAAAAAAATGCACCTTAACTTGTTCCCTAAGAGCACTCATTAACAAAAGCCTAATAAGAATTTATAAATACTAATGATCATACCTCGGAATGCTCATCCAATTTTATGTGGCTTTGTCGCAAATTGAGTACAACGAGGTTTTTAGGCTCAAAGGCTGATGGCAAGGAAGATAAAGGAAATTCATTCCAAGCAAGTAACCTCAACCCATTGGGAAGAGATTCAAGGTCTTCACAAATTCCATTGCGAACAATCAAATATTTGAGATTCCTCATCTTTTCAAGATTCAACTTCTTCTTTTTTGGTTTAGGCAAGCACACCTTTATGCCTCGAATTTCATTTGACCCCTAATTGAACAAAACATTAAGTAAACCACAATGTAAAAACAATTCACCAAAAAATAATAAATTGTTAAACTTTAAACAAAAGCCATTCTCATAAAATTATATTTTCTTAAACATTAAAAAAAATAAAAGGAATAAAAATGACTAAATCCCTTGTGAAAAAAGAAAAAAAGAAAAAAAAGTAAATCAAAACAACTCATACCGGATTTTCAATTAGTATTTCAGGAGCATCCTCATAACACAATAGCCTACTACGCTTCTCGATCATATCTGGTGATTTTTGTCGAACAATTTCCCAACCCATTTGTTGAATCAAGTCATGCATCGATAATTTGTTATCTTTAGTAACAATTATAAGACACTTATCAATAAGTCTCGCAATATCATAATCTGGTTCATAGAAATTGACTCTTCTTAGTATATCTACAACTTGATCTTTGCAGAATCCTTCAAAAAAAAAAGCAATATCGAGAAAAATTTCCTGTTGAGTTTGTTCTAATCCATAATAGCTTATTTCGAGTATTTTTTGAATGTCACTATTGGGAATTCTTTTGTATTTGTCTAACGCACTTTTCCATTCATGTTTAGTTCTTCTAAACAAATCTGCGCCAAGTATTTTTAGAACTAATGGAAGACCTTTGGCATAATCTATAAATTGGTTGGCCAATTCAGAATAACCTTCCTTGAAATTGTTTCCTCCAAAGGCCGCTTGACAAAAGAGTTCACAAGCTTCATGTTTATTTAACTCCTCCACCTCGTAGTACATTACATGAATATTTTTTGTAAGAGTATCGAGCAAGTGTTTGTCTCTTGTGGTTATAATGATTCTACTTCCAGAAGTGAACCGATCATAATTTTCAAGAAAAAATTCTATCTCATCCAATTTTTCAACATTATCAAGAACTATAAGAATCCTTTTACGATGAAGCATTAAGCCATCACTTGTCCTTGATTTTTCACTAACATTATCTAGAAAGCTGCTTCCATCAAAACAACAACGAATTGTGTTAAAAATAACTTTTGCAATTGTTGTCTTACCCACTCCGGGAAGGCCAAAGATTCCTACAATGCGGACATCATTTGATTCAATATCTAAACACGAATTTATGACATCATTTACATGAGTCTCTATTCCAACAAGATATTTTGCAACAGGTGATTTCTTGTGATTTAATTGAGCAATTGAGATCTCTTTAAAAATTTCTTCAATAAATTCAAATTGAGAGCAACTGCAATTGTCATTTACATAACATACAAAGTATGTAATAAGTTAGAATAGAATATAGAAATACAAGAACAAGGACTAAATTCAAGATGTTTAGTATGTGCACTACAACTAAAATATCATATAATTTATATCTATATCTATATCTATATAACAGAATTTAATTTTGTTACGCTTATGTTAAGCCACATCATCAGCCACACCACCATTTTATATATATATATATATATATATATATATTTACAATATTAATATATTCAATAGTACACCATGACTTTACACATTCTCTAACCTCATTGTAACTTATCAATCATAATAAAACCATATATCTTTTGGTAATATATGACTTCTCAACTTATATCTGTATATTCCCTCCAAAAAAAAAAAAAAAAAAACTTATATCTCTATAATTTTTTAATCAATTTTTACCTGCATTATCTCTTAAATTCTAGCATTACATTATTTTTAAACCTTTCCTTGTCTCATTGTAAACTCTACTTCTCCCTCCATTATATCCCACTCTAACCTTATTCTTCCCATAACCATTCCTCAATTGTTTTAAATTTTCATTTAAATTTCTTATTGCCCCTTTTGGATCTCTCCCTCTTTTCATTCTATGTTTTGCTTGCAAATTCTTTGTTATTGTTGATTTGATTGTGACATCTCATTTATGTTAGCAATGTTATACTTATGGCCGAAATGTTTCCAAGTTAAGTGTTAGCGATATAACGTTACCCAGCTATCATATTCAAATTAATTTATGTTTATTTACTTCTAATATTATTTGATCCATATTTGGTTTTTGGTAAAATTAAAACAAGAGACTAAGGTGGTAACTAAAAGTAGAGAGAATAAAATTCTTTAAATACTTACAAATTATAATACATACACACTCAAAATGGCCTCAAAAAAACTTTTTTTTTTTTTTTTTTTTAACTTCAAAATGGCCTCAATTACTGTAGCTTTTGATAGCTTTAATTATTAACTAGTGTGTAGCCCATGCATATACACGGATACAATTTTAAAAAATCATAATTATACGGTTTAGATTATATATTATTTTTAGAAGAGATTACATGGTATTAGATTTATTTATATATATATATATATATGATTTAAAATTTAATTGGTTTTAGACTCTTCGGTTTTTGTACCTAATGATTTACTTGCCACAAAAATTAAAAATTTAGATGGACACATGGTAGAAAATTGGTTTCTAATTGAAATCTAATTAAAAATTAAATGGATTTCAATTGAAATCTAATTTAGAATCTAATTGGATTTGGACTCTTAGATTTTTACACTCAATAATTCACTTGGTACAAAATCAAAAATTAAATAAAACACATAATGCAAAATTTAAAATTCAATTAAAATCTAATTGAATTTTCTCTAAATTGTGTGTGTGTGTGTGTGTGTTTGTGTGTGTGATGTATTAGTGCCATTTTCTAGATAATGTTTGGCAAAAAAGTACAGTTTTGAGTTGTTTGATGTGTTATGTACTTATCTTACAGGCTGATAATTTTTTGTGTGCAATTAATGCTACACTTTTATTTTTGGATTGTTTCTACATAACAGCATCAACATACTCTTTTTATGTTACTAAGTGTGCATACTGGTTTACTTGAATAATTCGTAACTTAATATTTTTCATGCGTGTTTTATAGTTTAATCATTAAGTAGAGCCATGTTATAATATTTAGGAATTAGCAAGATCAATCATAATCCACTATTGCAACCTATCAAACTTTGATATTGCCAGAGGTATGTCTTGAATTTTTTTAAAAAAAAAAAATTAGATGCATTTTTCTATTTGGATATTACAAATTAAAAGTTATGACTTTGTTGTGGGTTTTTTTTTATAATTTTTTTATCAAGATTTTGTTGGGTTTTGGGTGCTGGAAGTCTTTCTTTATTTTTTTTTCTTTGATTTATAAAATTTTGAGATATGTTTTTTGTGTTTTGGATATTTTGGAGAGAAATTTGGTTGTTGATGTGATTTTTTTTTTTTTTGAATTTTTGGTTTTTTTTTTTTTTTTTTTTTTTTTTTTGGGACTGTGGATCCTGAAAGTGTTTGTATATATACACTTTTTTTTTTTGGACAGGAGGTAGAAGCAATATATATGTGTGTGTGTGTGTGTGTGTTCCTTCTAGGTTTTGAATCATGTTTTTGTAAGGGTTTGGTTTTGGAAATTTTTTTATGCTATATACATTATTTTATTTATAAAATTTTGAGATAAGTTTTCTACATTTTAGGTATTAGAGGTGACTTTTTTCCCCCTTAATCAAGGTTTTGATATATTTTAGGTCCTGAAAGTAGTTGTTTCATTTTTTTTTTTTTTTTTGTCTAACTTATAAATTTTTTAGATACATGTTCTGTGGATTTGATATTAGGAAGATAAAGTTTGGATATTGACAAAATTTGTCAAATTTCTAACACAGCTAACTGTAATGTAAATATTATATGGAACGGTTATTTTTATGCTTTACCTTTTAAGTTCTCGATTAATTTTTTTTTTCATTTGATAATAGAGAAAATTTTTTACTGATTATAATAGGTATATTCGTATTACCTTTTTATAAAACATTTATGCGCATTGTGTAAATCAACGACTCATATATAACAAAAGTTGAACCCTAAAAGTTGTGGTTACAACATGTGACATACTCTCTTTGAGCCAAGTTCCTATGCCTTTAAAAGTTTTGGTTAATTTCTGTAAAAAAATTGGTTAATTATAAATTAAATATTAAATTATATAATTTATGTTGTTAGTGAAATTATAAAACCTTTGGTACACCATATAAAATGTTTAAAATGATAAAATAATCAATCAAGTAATTATTGTCACAAAAAAAATTTCAATAAAGTAAATTTCATAATTTATGTCCAAATTATATCATACCATATAATATATACTAATAAAAATTGTATCCTACATTGTAGTTGTGTTAAGTGGATGCCCTCCTTATTCTCAAAAAAAAAAAAAAAAAGTGGATGCCCTCCTCTTTATTTATTTGGTTCATATTTTTCTTTTTCTTTTTTTCTCTTTAGATCATTTGGTGTATTATAAGTAAATTATAACAATTTCATAGTTGCTATAAGTTGAACTCTATCGTCAATGTTTCAAATTTTTTTTAATAAAAGTTACCCAATTAAAATTCTACTCCAAAGAGTTTTTCGAATTTTGAGAGAAATTTCATTATTTATTATATATTATATTAATGGCCTACCACAAATTTTTGGTTTAATAATAAAAGTTTAATTATACAAGTCATGTTTACACTATGTAGCGTAATATAATTCCACCCTTTTGCTTATTATAAATAAATTAAAATTATTAACATAGCTTACTTTTAAGTAAAACCATATTGCAAAATATTTTAAAATATAAAATAATATTTTGATAAAAAGTCATTATAAATTTTGAGAAATTTAGAACGCATTTCATTATTTATTTTAAATGATTTTATAATCTATGTTAAACTTGGTTTTACATGGTGTGTATTCACCATGTATCTTAAGTATATTTTTATTATCTAATATATAATTCACTTTTAACAATATTATTGAAGTATATTCTTTAGTTTAAATATGATTTTTGATTATACCTTGCATCACACATACATAACACAAGTTGTTAATAAAAGTAAATTACATAAATTTTATAGATGTGAGGAAACAAGTTATTAGGGACCTACTTTTGATGTTTTTACAAAATAATTAAGTACTTTTTATAAAACTTTCTAAATATTGCGGAAGAAAGTTCTAATTAATTAATAAGATTATCTTGATTGTATATTCTTATGTTTTTGTCATTGATCTTTGTAGCAGCTAGATTAGCAATTAAAAATTAATATTTTCATAATTTGACCCAAAAAAAATTAAAGCCATCAATGAAAGAAATTGGTGGGAACCGGTGTAAATTTACTTAAAATTTTGTGACTAGACACACAATTGAGAATTATAAATAAATAAAAAAGGTGAAAGGGTAGTAATTAAATACCCGTCCTTGTAGGTCAATCCAGATATGCTACCAGCTTTGTTTAGAGCTTCCCTCCATTTTTGCACCTTCTTTGTATTATTTACTTCATGTTTTGCTAAAGCTTTTCCAAATTTTCCCCTTTGGTTACGTACTTCTGAGGGATCCACCTTATAAAACACGGGTAGCACCATTTGTCCATTCTTTTTACACTCAAGAATTTCGACAAGTTCATCCAAACACCATTTAGAAGATGCATAGTTCTCAGAAAATACAATTATGGAACTCCTTGAATTTCTAATAGCTTCGAGAAGTTCAGTAGAAATTTCTTCTCCCCTTGGAAGTTCATCATCGATAAAGGTGTGAATACCCTTCAACTTCAAAATGCCATTCAAATTGCTCGTAAAATCTAGGCGGGTATCTTCCCCTCTGAAACTCAAGAACACATCATATTTGTATTGGCGGGTAATGGAGGAAGAGGATGCTTGTTTGTTTGTCAGAAAAGCCATGGTGAAATGGTACGTTTGAGAAGATCTAAAAGGAAGAATAGAAAGAAAGCTTGATGAAATTAGGCAAAGGAAAGTGAACGAAAATTAAAATAAGAGGTTTTTTTTAATGGATTTTTGAGAGAGAATGGGAATGGCAGGGAAGAAATTGAATGCTAGTTGTTGTTTTGAGGCCAAGAAGACTATATAATAGTCTACTGTGAAAATAATATTTGTAGTCTGATTAACTTTTTTAGAGAATACAATTTCGTAGTCGGTGGCCCAAACGCGAAATCTGAGAAGACTGGTTGTTGGTAAGTAACCAAGGTCTTTCCGTTCACTATCACACTTTCTTAGGTACACGCTTATTTTTGGAGTGTAGCGTTCTGACTCATTTCCAAAGCAAAGGAAAAGCAATTTCCTTCCAATTAAATAAGAAAGAGAATCTTTGACTCCGTGGTAAATTATTCCCTGAGGAAAGTAGGAAGAAATTTCTTAGGTACACGCTTATTTTTGGAGTGTAGCTAGCTAGTATGTTAGAATGTTTGGTGTTACTTAAACCATTATATTCTTGGGTTAGCATTCCTGTAGTGCTTGTACCTGCAAAGGAAGAAAGAAAGACTAGTGTTTACTTTTGAAAGGTTAAAAGATGACTTAAAGTGCAATTGTTAATGCATGTTCAATTAACTCAATTGATAAAAAAATTTATGGTTGAATAAAAGATCTGAAATTCAATCTCTGCTCTAACAAAAACCTATTGATGTCTTAATTTGATAATAAAAAACTATCATCAGAAGCGGACATCATAGTTTGAAACTCTTTTTAAAAAAATGCAATCATTAACAAACTATTTTAGAAAATTGTCTAAAAAAAGATGCAATTGTTACAAATCATTTTAGAAAAGTTTTTTATCATCAGGAGCAGATATTATAAGTTGAAATTCTCTAAAATAAAGTGCAATTGTTAACAAACTATTTTGAAAAAGTTTTTAAGAACAAAGAAAAAAGTAATTAATATTTTAATACTAGTTATTTTTATTTTCCATAAAAGTCATATCAAAACTTTTTTTAAATAAGAGATTAACAATTGACTTAAACTTTTTTTAAGTAAGAGATTAACAATTGACTTAAAAGTATCGGTTAACAATATCTTTTAACTTACGTTGGCCAGTAAATAATGGGAATGTTTAGTATTATTGTTTAAATAACAATTTTCAATGTTTAAATATCATTACACATATTTCTATACACTATTTTACTCATTCGCGGTTTCACTCATACATATTTTCATAAAACACCAACGCTACTACAAACAATTTTTCAGTAATACTATTGCTGACTAGCAACAGTTAAAATTACTAAATAAATGAGGACAAGAAAAGACAAGAGACTTGCCTTTAGCCAGCTGCAAGGCATTTTCCTTTCCCCCTTTGAGTGTTTACTTTTGAAAAAATGAATTTGATTTATGACCAACTTTGTCGGCCATTGTAATTATTTTTAAACTTAATATAGAGCAAAGAAAAAACAATTTCCTTCCACTTAAATAAGAAAGAGAATCTTTGACTCCGTGGTAAATTATTTCCCTGAGGAAAATAGGAAGAAATTTCTTCGTTTACCTGAAAGTAGAAAAGAATGCATTGCCTACAAAATAATAATCTGCTTCTAGATGACTTGTTAACGGGTTTTGGGCCATAAAAATGAATATGTTTGTGGGCCTAACACTTGAAATCGTGTTTTAGGACTAAAATAGGAGATGTCGTGAGCCTAAAATTGAAAAGTTTTGTTAGAGGGGCCTGGATGATCCATTTCTTTGTAATCTATCTCGGTCATTATTACAAAAAGCTTGAGGGTTCTCACCAATCAAATAGTATTATGTTCCCATAGGTTGAGTCATTATTTCAAATTCAATCATCACCAATTATAAGAACTGCAACATGTATAACGAGATTAAGCTAGCTTGGATTTTTTTTGGGTAGACAAAGCCTTTACTTGATTAGTTGACTACTCAGAACAAGTAACTGCGACTCACATAAACGTCATTAACATATTTAGAGCCAACCAAAACTCCGGAAAAGTAAATCTACTGTTCTGTGAATACTATCAAAATTACATGGAAAAATTCAGGTACATCAATCCAACCGAAATCAGGGATTCAGAAAAAAAAAAAAAAAAAAAAAAAAAAGCAGTCAAACTTTCATCTTTGAGTGACTGCTGCTTGAGAGAACCTCCTATCCTCCTGTTTGATGCAAAAACTTATCAACCTGCTGCTGATGCCTCCAATGAACGTTATAAACTTATAATAGTTGAGTCCAGCCAGACGCTCTCCTGAGCAAAAAATTTGATACAGCTGTGCTACCTGTGAAGAACAAAATTACCAGCACCCTCTTTGTACCACATTTAAAAAGGCCTCCTTAAATGGAAAGACTAATACCAGTAGTACTAAGCCAATGCTAACAACCAGCGAGTACCTTTCACCAATCTCTAGATTTACAAATAAAACAAGTTCCATGCCACTTTAGATTTTCATTTGCAAAGTTGTCTGCCAAAGCCAGGTTACTCCTGCCCAGTAGATTTAAACCATAAAGAAATTTAAAAGGAGCAAATCATCTAATATAAATCCAGCTATGTTCCCACTCTACATGGTAAGGAAACTCCTAAATCCAACCTTGTCCCTACCATTCTTTTTTCTTCAATAATCACATTTAATCATTAAAAATAAGCAAAAATAAATCCTAGATTTTTTGGGGCAATTATAATTTAAAAAGTTCAAAATAAAAAGTATTACATGAACATGAGGACATACCGCTACATTGCACCTAATCCTCCAATTGATAAGAGGACTGCTCACAGCAAGCTTATCGCAAAAGAACTACAAGATGATCGCGATGTACGCATTTATTCCAAATCAACTTCAAATTTTATTCTCTTCCGGAAACCAAGCTAAGCTACATCACATGATCATGCATTAAAGAAGCTCTCACTATCTTCTTGAGAAGACCATCAACTTTCCACTTGGAAGGAAAGTTTAGAAAGAAGGGTTACCTCAAGTTCCAAACATTGCACCACCAGGTGCAATATGGTTGTAGGTGGATCAGAATTAACCCACTTAACCCAACTGCTCATACTTGACTATTGAATCATGGTCTCCATGGTTACTGTATTCTTTGCAAAACCTCCTGCCACTCTGGCCATATCAGACTCCGTATACTTATATCATTTAATTTAAGTACAAAATTCAACCTTATACACAAAGAACTTAAACCCAGACTAGAGGTTAAAGTGGAAGGACCAGAGGATGATAAAAAGGTCAAAGAAGTAAACCATAAAGGCTAACAGAATTTAAATGACCAAGAAAAAGAAAATAGCAATCTAATAAATGTTAAGTCTTTTTTTTTTTTTGATGGAAGAGATGTTAGAGTCATGATATGAGAGAGAGCAAGAGAGATCAAATAACCTATGTTCATACCCCAAAAATTCTTTCTTATATCTTAAAATCAAGTAAGTTTCTCAATGCATCCAAGCTTCTAATAACCTAACCACCTAGGTTAGCAGTAAAAAATGACTTATTCAGATAGCCTGTTCTACCCAACCCATTTTTGGATAGAAATGAGCACTAGAAAAGATTACTGTCTTCAATTTATATCTCATTTTCAAAATTTACAATCTTTGTGCCTCATTTTAAAGTCCAGAATCTTTGCATATTACTGAAAAATTTTGTAGTCACATATTCCCAATGTTCCTTAGACTAATCCAATAGGATAAAAACCATATCTCAAACTGCAACTTCATAGATAAACAAGTCAAATTTCACATCATGACAAAAAATTAACCATTAATTCAGATTTGAAATATATTTCTCCACCTAAAGAATAAAACCCATATATCATAAAAGTATTCAACAAAAGAGAAATAAAAATTTTTATAGAGAACTCCATGTTTTTCAAACTAAATTGCAATCATCAAAGAAATAGACACAAATTTTTTTTTTTAATTTAAAAAAAGGCATTTTGATCACGAATAATTTAGAACAAAGAGGGGAATTGTTAATATCAACCATAGTGTCAACTTCTAATAACATAAAGAGATCAAAATATGCAAAAGCTGCAAGCACCTATGGAATAGTAAGATACGATTCAGATCTAATTAAACCCTAATGAAATTTACACAACATGGGAGATTTAGATTTCTTTCAGGTTGGAAGGGCCGAACAATGTTGCACATAATAAGAGACAAAATATAGAGCATATATGGCATGAGTTTGTGCATGTTCCATGGGTGTAGGTGCATCTAGTGCAGTAATATATGCAAACTATGTCCCAGCTTGATGTACCATCGACAGTATAGAATCCAAAAGTGAAACACTTTGTCCTTTCAGTTAGCAACAAGTAGGATGCAGTGTGGATTAAAACACATTGATAAGAACATCTACATTAACCCCTTAATGACATAAATAATCCTCCGACAACATGCCAAGTATAGTTCACTGGAAATCCGAATTATCTAGAATCCGAGCTTTTGGAAATTGGAACTATAATTGAAACAATTAACATGTTACACAATTACCCATGTAAACTTACAGATGGGGTAGGTTACAATGCCATTGCAACCCTATTTTTGTCAAATGAAAGTTATATTGCCTGTGCCTCAAGGATGCAACTCTACATATATAGTGGATTACATAAGTGAAAGTTATCAATATCATTAGTGACAGCTCAATCCTCAACTTAAAATAAATATAACAATCTCAAATATATAGCATAACAAATATATCTGTGTGATTCTCAAAAAAAAAAAAAATATATATATATATATATATATCTGTGGCAAAAGGATTGATAATATAATTGCAATGCGCAGGGTTAAGCTTTTAGACAATGACTCATCGCAGGGCATATAAATTGTGTCAAAGACTCAAAGTTCACGTGGAGCATTTAGTATTGAAGAGTTGGAGATTTTCAGTTGAATCAGTCCTTATACTATCCTCAATTACATATCTCCATCAAGTATACTTGATCTTGTGAACATGTCACCTCCATCATTGTTTGCCAGCTAATGATTTAATAAAGCTGGAGATGCCATTTTAGTTAATCCAAGCCTCCAAGGTTTGTACTGGTACATATAAAAAAAAAAAAAAAAATGTCATCTTAGGGTTGGCATGATGTTACACAAGTTATTGATACCTTTATTGCCAACGATCTGGACATGTACCTTGATGTGGTAAACGAGGATTTCTCAACACTAGAAGATTTTAATTCTGATACCCCAGCCAATGAAGGTTCCACTTAGGCCATAAGCATAGGCCTTGACCTCCTGAATCAAATTTTGGAGAGACAATACTACTACAACATAGGGGTACAAATCAGATTTGTCATAAAGCGATTGAAAAAATGCTTAGAAAAAAATCACTTGATAAAGGAAAAAGTAGAACACAGCAGTAGCAGAATTTGAGATAATAAATGAAAAGGTAGAAAATACAAGAACCAGCATTTGAGATAATGCAGAAAAAATAATGGAACTCTGAGATGCAAACCTATTCAAATTGTACAAAATGAACAATCAATAAAATAATTATTTGTCAAATAAAAAAGACTTAAAACAACACAGAGTACCTATTAATGATGTAAAAAAGCTTACGAAACTGCACATAAGCAAAAAATTTATGATATGATTACATGTAAGAAAATAAGCCTTCACACAATGCACACATTGGAGGAAGAGACACTGAACAAGCTTAATGAAATATCTTCAGAATGTTTTTTTGGTTAAAGCAGCCTAATGGGTCATGAAGCACTAGATGAAAGCTCTTTAAAAGAAAAAGAAAAAAAATTTGGAGAGACAATATTATACTAAAATGAAAGGCTTTGCATTTATAAAGGAACAAATGGTCTCCATATCCAAAGAACTTTCTGATTAACATGAAAAAAGAACTACATGGTAGCTATTATAGCAAATACAATTGCCTCTATATTTGTCATACCCTAGACTTCCCAGATTATTAATGTAATGTTTTGGGACAGATATGAATAGGCTTATAACAGTAGCATTTTCTTATTTACACTGTTAGACATCTAAAAGAAAATTCCTTGCTCATGATAGTAAAAGACCTTTTTATATGAATGCAACATGACATCTTAATTTTTCCAAATTGCCTCGTTAGACATTATGTCCCTGTTGATACTCAAGGTTCATATTAGTGCCTACAAATCTTAGCCTAGAAGACTTGATGCCTTTGCATAAGTTGTTTCTAATTTATTCAAACAAAATTAAGAAATCTCAAGTTTATATATCAGCTATTAAATTTGCTGGATCCTACTTCTATCCACACTTTGAGAAGCTGAAGGGCTGTTATAATTACAGATAAAACAGTGAAGAACTAGCGACAAGGTGCATCATCATGTACCCAAAAAGTAGATGCATAAATTATTTATAAGATAAGTAGATGGCATCAATTACTTGCATACTGGAGACACTCCCTAATAGCCAACTTTGTAATATCTGCAACATCCTGTTGCCATTAATGCTCAAGCTACCATTAGCTATCGTAACATATCAGATTAGCTGGCCCTTGAGGCCATTAAACTAAATAAGAATCTGCAACAACGTATATACAAATGGCAAACAAGACACACACAAGCAGGGAAAAGAGAATAAACATGAAGTGATAATTACAAGTATCTCTTTTAATTCAATGTACTATAAATTAGAAGTATATACTAAACGGGAATCTAAAATTTACCCATATGATGAAAAAATTAGACACCATTACAACAAAGAAAAGATAAATTACTGAATCTATTGCAAAATAAGACATGCTTCTCATCATGTCTAAGTTGGCTATGGCATATATTATAAAAAGTAATGATTATAGAATATTAAGCACCCAAAATCAAGATCTTTATTTGTTTATAATTCATTATCCTACAGATTACTTGGCTACACTAAATAAACTGCACCACAAATGCATATTAAGCAAACTATAGAGGCACCCAAAGGTCTTTCTTCAAAATTCAATTTTAAGCCTAATAATAATATCTAAAACTTTTTCTTCTATTCATACGGCTTTAACAGAAGCATTACACCTCCTCTCACCTTGAAATTCCATTCCTATTTAACCATAAGTCTAACAAACAAAACACTTCATTTTCATATTTCAAACAAAAATAATTGTTTCATATAAGTCATAATAAAACCATAAGATTTGGTTTTATTAGCTTTCCCCAATTGGAAAAATATAAGTCATAATAAAACCAATTGGCACAGCGAAACTATACAGAACGATATTAACTGAAGAAGCTCAATGAAAGAGTATTCAAAACCCATAAGATTTGGTTTCCCTACCTCATTAAGGTATAACACTCAGAACCCAGATCAAAGCTATGGAAGGTTGTGGAGGGGCGAGCAGAAAGGGGAATCGGGGAGGGAGAGACACCGGTCTGAGACAGAGAGACCCACCAAGAGAGAAAGGCATCGATCTGAGCCACACAGAGAGAGAGAGAGAGAGAGAGCAAAGCACCGATCTGAGCGAGGAGCTTGAGGCATTTGGGTTTGGGTTCGGGTTTGAATAAAATCAAGAGATAAAGAAAATGGGTCAGTCAGAGAAAGAAAAAAAAGCACCACAACCAGTTGTGGTGGTGGCGGTGGCGGTGGCGATGAGCAAGGAGGTAGAGCTCGAAGCTTCGGCCATGAACTTGTTTTGGAAGAGAGAGATCTCCGTTTTTTGGAAGAGAGAGAGAGGAAGCTTTGAGTTTTGGCAGAGAGAGGAAGCTTAGAGAATGTTTTAGGTTGGGGGAAACAGATCTTGAAGGAAGTTTTGGGTTGAAGTTTTTATTCTGATTGTGTGAATTTTTTCTGGGTTTGTAATAAATGAAAATTTGTTGCGTTTGATTGCCAAGAAATTGCTTGATAAAATGTATTTTTGTTTAACTCCTATTTTATTTATTTATTTATTTTTATTAAAAGTTTAACTCTTATTGATCTAAGAATATTTTTCATGTTCTGAGGATGAACTCAAAGAACATGAACATGTTAAAAAATAATGAAAAGAATAAATTTTTTTAATTTAATTATCTTATTTTATTTTAAAAGAATTTAGAAAAAACATAAAAAGTCTCTTTTTAATTATTATTTTATACTGACTTGGTATTTATTGATGTGTAATTTTTTTTTTTTTTTGATGATGAACACATATATGGTATTTCAGCATCTTTTTCTGGATTCTTTCTCTCTCTCTGATATGATTTTTTTTTATTTTTTTTTTGGGTATTTTGGTTTGTAGATAAGAGGCTTGGATAATTGAAATTTTTTCAAAATTTTCAAATGAAATCTAGGTGGTTTGCATGTGGAAAATCGAGCATCTAAGAGTCGCATGTGGAAAATCGAGCATCTAAGAGTCGATTTATAAGCCAAAATCGACTCTCTTAGACTCAAGATGCTAGTAAATGATATAGTTTGAAAACTGAAACTACTAACTAAATAGTTAGAAAAAAAAAAAAAAAAGTTAACTATTTTCGCCCGGTCCAAACACTAACCCGGCTATGCTCTTCAGTTACCCACGAAATATATGGAATAAAATCTCAAATAAGCCCAAGGACCAGACAAAACATACGGAACAAAAATCTCCAACCAAACACATCCAACAAACACAAATTTTGAATAAGCCCAAAACAAATAAGCCCTTAAGATATTTTTCTATCTATAAATCGTAAGTTTTATTCTAATATTATGTTTCTCAAAAAAAAAAAATTCTAATATTGCAACTTACAATAATAATAATAATAATAACTAGCCTTTGAGTATGTGCTCAAAGGCTCTTCTATTTTCTGAGTAAAGATTAATAATTTGCATTTATTATAATTTGAGATTTCTACTTTTTCTCATTACACAAAAAAAAAAAAAAAAAGATTATTTGGGGTGAGTTTTGTAGATTGGAGGAATTTTAAAACTAACAAAAGAGTAATTCTATTTTGTAAGGAGTTAGTGAGTAGAAGTAGGAATTTAAATCAACGTAAAAGTAGGAGTTTATTAGAAACAGGAAATCATTTCAACATAGAAGTAGGAATTTATTATTTTTGTCAATTTACTATTTTAACCCAATTTTTAAGTTTTAGGTAGGGATATTTTTTACAGCAAAAAAAGCAATAACTAACTTTCTTTTTCCAATTTACTATTTTAACCGCATTTTTAATTTGTTGGTTAATTAATTTAGATGTATTTTTTACAGGAAAAAAAAGTAATAACTAACTTTCTGAATCCTCTTAAAATATACAAATAACAACAACAACAACAACAACAATAATAATAACTAGCCTCTGAGCTCGCGTTCACGTGCGTGCTCAGGAGCTCTTTTATTTTTTATTTTTTGTAAAGATTAATAATTTGCAATTATTATAATTTGGGATTTCTACTTTTTCCAATCACAAAAAAAAAAAAAAAAAAAAAAATGTGAGTTTTGTAGATTGGAAGAGTTTTAAAACTAACAAAAAAAGTGATCATATTTTATAGGGAGTTAGTGAGTAGAAGTAGGAATTTAAATCAACGTAAAAGTAAGAGTTTATTAGAAGCATGAAGATATTTCAACGTAGAAGTAGGAAATTATTATTTTTGTCAATTTACTATTTTAGGGGTATTTTTTACAGTAAAAAAAACAATAACTAACTTTTTTTTGCCAATTTACTATTTTAACCCCATTTTTAAGTTGTTGGTTAATTAATTTAGAAGTATTTTTGACAAGAAAAAAAAACAATAACTAGCTTTCTGAATCCTCTTAATATATTCAGATAATTAGCTTTTGTATGATTTTTGTGTGAGAATCAGAGTGAAAGAATCAAAACATAAAATACTCCCATATCTGTTGTTATATATATAGGTATATAAGGATAGGTTGTAATAATAATCTAAATTTGAAGAGTATTTCATTTATGATAAAATTGAATATTTAAGTTCTGAAATTTTCTAAATAAAATTTTGAAATTCATGTTTTTCGATCAGTCAAAGCTTTTGCTTGATTGATCGAAGTGATGAGGAAAATAATCCTGGAGCGTCTTCCTGATTCAATCGATGTTCAATTCCTTTTGGATCGATTGAAAAGAACTTTTGATTAGTACTCAATTCCTCTCAATTGATCGAGACACATGAAAATTGAATTTCTGCAAAATTTTCTAGTTACTGTTCTGAACATTTGAAAAGGTTTTGAGCCTTGTGAACAATTTTATAAAATATTGTGACTCTTTATTGGTACCTTTTGAAGGATTATAACCCTAGGGTATAAAAAGTGGTTCATGTTCATTTAATAACTAATTTTTTTCTCTCCCTCAAGTAGTTTCTTAGAAACATGTATGTTCGTTTAGACTTTTTATACCAGATTGTTTAACCTAATATATTAACCAAGTGATTACTTAGATTAATTTTCAGATTTAGGTTAAACACAAATAAATCATATCATACAAAGATGTGGAAAAGTAAATAACACCATGATATGATGACCAAGAAAAACCAATGAAACGAACCATTTTAAAGTAAAAACCTGAAGATGATTTAACCTTGCTATCCTCAAGGTAAACTAAATCCACTATGAGAGAATTGAAGTTTTTATAATCAAATTTAACTTTAAATCTATTACTACCTTATGTAGTAACTTACTGACATGACCACGTGCAAGTTTCGAACCTACGGACTCCTTCTCTTCTTAGATTTATACTAGCACAAGCACCCTTGCTTGTGACTTTAAGATCTCACTCAAAGGTTTCAGATCATCTTCACTTGTTGATTTTTGTAGTAGCAACTTTTCAGCACTGAATCTTGAGATTCTTCAAGGAATATTGCCGGTAGAAAACTTTAGAGAGTTTTGGGTACAAAAACCCCAGATCTACAATTGGAGGCACAAGATGCACTCTTTTTTCTCTAAAAATCTCTAAAAACCCTATCTAGGGTTAGCTTATAATGTTCTTTAAATGCTGGAAAAAACGGATAGTAATTTGGGCTTTAAACAGACAAGTTATGGGTTTTTTTATGTTTGTTGATTTTTTGCTAATATGCGACTTCTAACCAATTGAGAGGAATTGAACAGCAATCGAACAGGAATCGAGAGGACCAGATTGCAACTCAATTTTTTTTCATCCTAAACTTGAGTTTTTTGTCTTGGACTTGAAAGTACACCATTCTAACTCAATAATACTTACTTTTTGTCATGGTTTTCTAACACTACAAACTTAAAACCTAACAAAACATAAGAAATTTTGTGGATGTTTTCCAAAATTGCTATTTGTAGAACCTAATAAACTTGGTTATATTTTGGAGACAAATTTGTAGTAACCCTTTAGCAACTTGTGTATGGAGACAAATATTGTCTAAGGATAATATTCAATTGTGCCTTCAAGTCAATCATAATTTCTATTTACTTGTTATGTTCATTTTGTTCTTTCATTGTTCCTCTTGAAATTGAAATCCCCAACATATGTTGCACATATACAATCTATATTTTTTATTTTCTTTATTTTCTAAATCTTTTATATTTATTTTTTAATCTTATTTATCTTGTTTCATTTTTTTATTCATTGTTATTACTTATTTCTGAGTCAATATTGGAGGACTAAACAAATCGGCCCAACAACGGGTATGCAATGAGGGACGTGGTAGGACATACTGGACTTGATCGGTCCAATATTGTTTAGCCTTGTGGGCCTCAGAAACCTAGAGACAGTACCGTGGTTCGTGTTCAGAACTAGCTCCAAAGTCCAATCCAAAAGGAACTGTTTATGGTACAAAAAGAGCTTATAAAAATTTATAGATGAATGAAAGTGGTACTTTACGCACTATATAGCAATACCATTTTGTATGGCACGCAACATAGATTTTCTAGGTAAAAATAATTGTTATGCTAAAAGATGAGGTTAATTTGGGCATCAATAAGATGACTTTATAATTGTGCATCATTAAGTGTATATTTTTATGTTGCAATGAATTCACAATTACGTGAATTTAAATCATTAGTTTAGTTAATGTATAGTGGAGTTGGTTTATTCTTATATAAGCTTTGGATCATTGAGAGTCACATGAATCTTTTATAATTAATGATATTTGTTTGTTAAGATTTTAGGTGTGGGCTAAATTTTATGACAAAAGTTTCTTTGCAAGGAAAAAGTTTCTTTGTAATTGTTTTTCAAGATCATTGTAATAATTTGGTGCAAGGAAGGTTGAAATCTGAAGAAAATTGTTCACTGTGCGAGTTTAACTGTCAAGAAGTGAAGATCAATTGAACGAAATCAAGCATATTCAAAAAGTTGTTGGTTTGAATGTTTCACCTAATGTTCACCCAACACTTGATTGAGCAAATTTGTTAACGGAAAACATTGCTTTAGCCTCTCAGCCCCCAAATCTTACACCGCATTATATGAACGAATTATAATCCTACTATTAAAAGAGAAAGACGAACAAAAAATTCCTTGAGAGCTTGTCGTGGGTCTCAAATTGGTTGGATCTGAATCAAAGTTTTCATTACTATTCAATACTTTCTAGTATGGTAGGCTGATACTTACACAGAAATCCATTGTTTCCTATCATTCCAAATACTGGACCATAAGCAATGTTTTCTTTATGAATTTTTTATTATTATTATTTATAAAATCAATACAACATGGTTTAAGGCTCCATTTGTTCTTTCTCAAAAAAAGAAAAAAAAAAAAAAAAGGCTCATTTGTTTCATTGTAAAATGTTTTCAGATGTAAGAAGCAAGTTCATGAATACACAATTAGTTTGATATATAAGTAGCTGGATGACTCAAGTTCAGGAATAGCAAAGCAGTAAATTTGTTGTCATGAAACTCAAATTTTGTGGAACTCTAGATGACTGTGGAATGCTCTTTTTCTTCAAATTCTTACGAATGAAAGATGATCAACATTTGTTTATAGCGTATAAAATTAGTAAGGTATAAAAGTAACCAGGTGACTTGAAAATAAGATAAAGTTCACTAACACAGTTTTCAATATAAATTCTTCCAAAGTAGAATATGAAATAAAGGTTTATATGGCCAAAAGCAAAAAGAAAATATACAAAAAAAAAAAAAAATATAATAATAATAATAAAATAAGGCTTACACCAAGCATCTTGTTGGCTCTTCCAAAACAGTGGCACTTAAAGGGCTAAACATTAATAAGTAGCCATCGAAATATAGAGCTCCCTATCTTAGTTTCCCCATACCTCTTTTCATAAAAAGAATTCAGCAAATTGCATAATTGTTTTAATTGGTAAAAATACAAATCATTTGCACAATTCAGATTAAAGCCATTACTTCAACATCCCCCCCTTGTTTATGAAAGGCAAAGGAGAAGCCATTTGGTACTGATTATCAATCTGAATTAACAGAATACCTTACAATATAGCAATACTGCCCATGTGCACCCACCATACCATAATCTATATCTATATATATCTAAAAACTGAAGTGAAGCATCTATTGTTGCGACGCTTCTATTGAGTCACATCAGCGGCCATGTCATTTTTTTTTTTCCCTTTTTCTTTACCTCAAATTCAACTTGGACTTTCTGTTTTCTTTCTTCATTTTAAAGTCCACAACATAACTATCTTTCTTTGTTTCTCTATTTAGTATTTAGTATTGATTGTGCCTTTTTAGTGTCCTTCCCTGTCTTGATGTTTGCCCTTAAGTTTTTGTTACTAAATAGATTGGATTGAAAGAGTATAACCATAGAAAATTTTATGACAAGGTGTTTAAGATGACAGTTACTTTTGAAGGAATTTAGAGAGTTGGTTTGTGTTCATCTCCCATAATTGTAGCACAAACATGGTATTGTTCTACTTTCAACTAGTATATTATAATTAGAAGCGGGTTGAACTCAAGTTCATGGAGAGAAGTGAGTGGAATTGCTCAAGAAGAACAACACATAACGTAGGACAAGAGAAGCTTAAAGACAATGGTTGGGATTTTGAAGTAGCGTGCGGGAAAAAACTTACAACTTATTGTTCAATTTGTTGTATAAAGCTCCAAACATCATTGTTATTATTTTTTTTATTTTTTAATCTTATCATTTAACCTTTTGCATTTAATTGTAATGCTATGGTTCATGGATTGCAGGTGTTAAAAACTTACCCCGTTGATGCAAAAAGATTATGTGGAAAATCAAATGGCTATATCTGCTAGGTGTTCGACCAATGGCCTCTAAGAGATTTGCAGGGTGTGAAAAGCTTACCACCATTTGAGTAGTAAGAATGTAAGATTTCCTTTGTTTTTTGTTTCTTTCTTTTTGATTTTCCCAAAATATGAAGTTTTCATATTGAAATAAATTAAGCATGGAAGATAATGTATTGAAATAAAAAACTTGTTCCAATTGAATCACTAATTCACTAGAGAAACAATTATTCCAAGAAGATAAGGTATTCAACCCCACCTATTTCATGGGCAATGGGCCTTCGTGAATTGGGTTACACATGTTAGTTGATTTGGTTAATTAATGATGGTTGTTATATCTATATAGATATGAACATCTACCTCTAGATTGATTTAAAAAAAAAAAAAAAAAAAAAAATTGCATTCCTGCATATGCAGGGGAAGGGTGTTGACCTACAGCTAGCAATGAAATGACCCCTACAGACTCTAAGGACCTACCAAAATATTGGAACCGTTAGATATGTCTTTTTGGTGTGTCGTTAATGTGGTAAAAATGAACTAGAATAGGAACTATGGCCAAGGATCACTCTGGGTGTGTTTTATTTCCCTTGAACAAAGCTCTTCCAGTTAAAATAGAAGCAATGATGGTAGCTAGGTGGGTGACGAGGGAAGTAGCTCAATTGGCAATCAAGACTAGGCTAAGGAACATTATTGTAGAGGTGATAATCAAAGAGTAGTCTAGGCTTTTGATAGCAATCTCCTAAATCTCACTTACCTTGGTTTGGTTGTTGAATTCACTCTTTCAATTCTCAGTTTAGAACTATTTCTTTTGTATACATCATTAGGTCAGGTGCAAATATGGTTGACAAAGTGGAGGGTGTTTGGATGGGTTGCCCTCCTTTCTCAGCACGTTTGTTTGAACCATTGTACATTGTTGTTTGCATAATAAAGATTTATTATTTTCAATAAATTAGGTTTAATATAGTATGTAGTTGGAAGCTTTCATCTCCATGCTTATTAAAAAAAATATATGCTACTCTTTTGAACAATGCATCAATTCGGATATTAATAAAAGTAAAATTTTAATTGCTTTGTTGAGTTAATATCATTTTGTAGGAGTTGTGTTTCAAATGATCATTCTTTAATTGTTTTGCAAGCATCCTTTCTCGTTATATGTTTTTGAACTCCAATTCTTTAGCCTTTTATTCCCCCCCCCCCCCCTGAAGTCAATTGACGGGTTGACTTGATTCTTTGTTTTTCTATCAACTTATTCGTTTCTCTTCCTGAATTGGCATGTACAATCTAAAGCTAGAGAGAGGTTTCAGGTGGAATTTATGGTCCGTTTGGATTGAGGGGGAAGGAGGGAGAGTAGAGTGTAGAGTAGAATAAGTTTGGTCTAAAACTAACTTATTTTCAGTAAACTTTACTTTACTCCCCTTCCTTCCTCCCTCAATTCAAACGGGCCCTTAGTCAAGCTTCCTCTTATTCATCCTAATTAAATATTTTATTAACTTTAATACAATGTTGACAATGACTAGGTTATGCATTATGCCCATTATTATATGATTTAGCTCATTAGTGTTGTTTAAAATAGTAAAACTACAATCTTGAAACTTATATATTAAGCGTGCATTTGCCAAGAAATGAAGTTGTGTTTTGCGTTTTTGGCTAGGTCCCATGGCACTGTTCACAACCCAGCCAAACTTGTGAAAACACAGATTTCTAGGTAAATCTTGGGTCCCACGGCACTATTCATAACTTAAAAATTATTTTGCTACAATATTTTCAACAATAAGTTTTCAGTTTTCAGCAATATAAGCGGTATCCAAACAAACCCTAAAATTGAAACTCATATTTTCTCTCAATATTTATAGCTATTCTTACTTTATTTATTATGATTTTGCCTTTGTTGTTTTACGATATAAGGCAATAGGTTATTGATTCAGAAAAAAAAAAAATGTTTCCTTTTAATTTTTATTTTTCTATCTAAATTTTATTGAAACAGATGATTAAATGGTATAAATATTTTCCAGGAATTTTCACACTTCACAAGAATGAAATCATGCAATGTCTAATTTCTAATATATCAATAGCATTATACATTTAAAAATTGAATTCAATTTCAGTTGGAAACCTTATAAATTCAATGTAGTATGTAAAGGTAAACTTTAATATGCAGTGTTCTTTAAGGAAGCCCTGGAGTAATCATTCGAGATGCAAGGGGAGCAACAATAGCAACATTGAGTAAGCATAAGTGTTACGATAAGGATTCAACCACGATGGCAGCCATGGAAGCTATAAGGTTGGCTAGAGACATGTGATGATTTCAAATGATACTTGAAGGGGATGACAGCTGTAATCAACTTAGTAATATATTCATAAGCTTCAATGGCACACTGGGAACACAATTATAGAGGACATAAAGAGAGAGCTGAGAAGTTTAGGCGGTTAAAGTTAAGTTTTGTTCATGGAGCTGCAAGCGCAGCATCACATTCTTTACCTCTATTTTTAGTTCACTTGGTTGATAGGAATTTTTGGATTGATCACAGTTCACCATTCTCACAACCCCAACTGCCACTGCTATATTGAACTTTATTTAACATAAATGAAAAATTTTCTCTTCAAAAAAAGAATCAATATTTTTCAAGTTCTTTATTTGATTTCCATTTGCATTTTTTTTAATTGGTAAATTACACACCACCTTGCTTTAACAGGAAAGGGAAGTGTCATTTGAGCTAAAGCTTAAAGCTCATTGGCTCATTTTATGATTTTTTTTCCCTTTGTAATATATAATCTTTAATTTTTTTTCCCTTCATAAATATTATATAGTCTTTATTTTAAACTATGATAAAAGAGAAAGAGGTGACTAGAGAAGTAATTCAAATTGCAAGGGTTGGCCAAATGATAGTTCATAGTTGACAAGAGAAAAACAAAGAGATGAGGAAAATGGGAATATGACATTTATCTAGATCATTTGGTCCAACATCTATTTCTTGGATGCGAGAGTTGCAATAGAACAGGAAAAATGAGCAATTGCATTTTCTTCAACATATAATTGATTATTTCTAGACTTATGCTTTTTGTGGGAATTTTTTTTGGTCGATTGTATTCTTGAAGCCAAAAACATTTCTCATACCAACTAACATTAAACGATGCTATGTTCAAAGGCTAAAAGTTGGCTGTAATTTATGCCAAGACTACGGACATACATATTGTTTGGGATGAGAATAGGTGATGCCATGTTCATAGGCTAAAAGTTGTCTATAATTTAAACAAACACATGTTGATTGGGATTAGAATCTTTACACAAGTAAAATGCAAGCTTATTGTCTAACATTTTAGAGAGGCCAATAGTTTGCATTGTATAAATTGATTAGTTTTTCACCTAGTTCAGATTTTTTGAAAGGAATAAATATCAATAGATTTATCAAGAAGAAATATTTTGTAAAATTTTATTCTCTTGCATTTGTTTAGTAATTATCAAAATATAAATTGTTGCACTTGATAGAAGTCAAAAGTAGATAAGGCGTTATATGTTGCTTGTAGTATAGAAAATAATATTTGGAAATTCTTTGGAATTAGTGAATTTGAATTGAGTGCGTTTAATGGACTTTGTTTGTAATTTAAGGACATAGAGAGTGGTAGGTAGAGTGACTTAATAAAATATTTAATTGGTCTAGGATCTCCATTTTACTCTTAAGCTCAACCTCTTTTTAAATCATGTGGTATTCAAATCCTATAAATGTATAATAGCTCATTGTTGTGATTCATATAATTTTTCGGTCATATCATTTTTTATTGTGATAATTGGTAATGATCTCTAGGTAGTATGGAGTCTACTTAATTTTTTATGTGGATAATTTAAAAAAGAGAAAGTAATACAATGTTTGATGTGTATAGGTCATTATTCTTGGGGATGAGGTTTCTTTCTAGAAATTGATATGTTGTAATTATTTGAAATGAGTTTTTATTGGAACATGTTTGAACCATATCATTGTGGCTTTTAGATGAATGTTGTTTATTTGACTAATATATTTATACATATTTTCAACAATTATTTTGATTTAGAATTATCAAATTTGATTGGTTTCAAATGATTGTACTAATAAAAGTGAATGTGTATAACTTTCATTCAACTATCCTATGCATTGTACAGGTTAATGACTAGTTTGGAATTAAATTACCACAACATATGGGAAAAGCAATATTAATCAAGCCCTATACATTTCTATCAACAAAATCAACCCCTATATATGACAGTGAAGTTGTGCTCGTGTATATAGCCCCTCAGTACATTGTTTTCATAGTATAACTATAAAATAACATGTACTCTTGAGTGGCAACAGTAACTTCTTGCTATTCTGGCCGCTGCTAAAAACCAATGCCTCCGCATCACACACATTAACCTCACACAGCATCTCCAAAAAAGTGTTTGTACTGCACAAATCTTCTCTGTTCATTATATTTTTAATTTGATATAATTTGACAACAGTGGCATAAGGCAGCAACAAAAAACTCATGCAGAAGAAGTCCGTCAATGCTTGTATTTGGTTATACTTATAATGATACAATGTTATCACAGGGTAAATCATCTAGTACTTAAAATCATACTTCATCAAAAACTTCATACTAAGAACCCATATCATATGGATTGAAAATCTATAAACAAAGCCCAAACAATCACACTATTCAAATTTTATACCGGTGAAGTATGAGCCATTTGCATTGCTCAACTATTTATTCAAAATAAATTATAAAAGTAAAGGAACTATTCCGTAAAAAATCAAAGAAATGGTAAAAACATATTACTTCCTTGCATGTTGAAAACAAATGAAGAAGAAATGATTAAAGAGTTTTCTTCCTTGCTTGTTGCTAGTTGCTACTAAGGTTGAAAATCGTTCGTGTAATCCCGCCAACTGAAGAAAGCCAAAAATAATTGGTCTCTCTGCTCAGCCATACAGAATTGGAATCTTGTAGAAGAAAGCATTTGTGGTATGAGGATCAAGGAACTTTTCTATAGGTCACTTGCTAGAGTTGTACAAAACCCAGAGTTACTATTATACTTTAGTGACTGTTAATTATAATAATAATAGGTTAATAATTATTTGTTTTTTTCTTTTTATGACAATCTTTTAAAATTTGCATTCTATGTTTGTTTTTTTATTATGATTCATTCAATTTTTAGTTTGAAGAAATTATTTTGCATATCATTTTCAAATTTAATATTGATTTATTTGTTAAACCATGATTTTATTGGCTAATTTATTTCCATAATTAAAAAATTAAGCAAAATAATCTGTTAAATTTTGATAACCGCTAATGGGATTTCCTTTACATGCTCAATCCCCGTAAGTCATGTAATTGGCAATGGGATTTTTTTGATATGTCAAAAATTATTTGATTTATTTTGTGTTTCTATCAAACTAATATGAAAACAATGTTTGTAATGATATCACAATTTAAGAAAATTATTAGGTAGTCCCAGACTACAAGGTCAACAAACTAACCTTGTACTTTGGCCCAATAAAAAGAAGACAGGCCATTAAAAAACTGATGACATAAGTTTATTGCCATGTCACCCCACCACAGCGTACTACTCTAACGTCCCTTTAACCCCGCCAGTTCTGACTTCTGAGATCAGGATTCAAAATTTTCCTTTTTGAGAGAAAGTTCAAATTTCAGGTGTGAATGGAGACTTCACTACTGCCCCGCTCATTGCCACAGGCCTCCTCCACGTTTCCTCTCCCTGCAATCCCTCACCTCCGCATCGTAGATAGACAAATGCTTTGATGAGAAATCCAATTATACAAATGTTGTAGATCTGAGAGGTATGTTGTTCCTCCAACAAGGATGATATTGCTTGCTCCAAGATTCTAGCAATGAATGGGTGAGGGCACTTTCCCTTTCTGTTGGTCAGATCTGAGAGGTATTTTGTATTAATCGTGTGATATATATACACATAGTCATACATTATTAAGTATTGATATTCTATCATCATGCAGAAGAAGTTCAGACTTTAAGAGAAGCAAAATGAGCAGAGGTGGAGAGAAAGGTCTCAAAACTACAAAAATCCAGAAGGAAATTTCAACGGATAACTGAAAAATATGTCTGATGATGCTTTCATTTGTGGAAACAATTATACTTTCTACATTGAAGCCTTGCTGCCTAGCTTTCTTTTAGGAGTCCTTTGTTTTACTTTTTGGTTTTCATCTACCAAAGTGAATTTGTTTTTAGACAGCTTTAGTTTGAAAGAAACTACTTTTTGTACTAACAGACTTCTTCAAATTTTACTTGGAGCCCATGGAAAGTTACGGTGTCAACAAAAAACTTAATCTGGTAACTCTTCCTAAAAACTAGGAATTTATTGGCTGAACTCTTATATTAATCCAACACCTCCCTTGGATAAAGGAACCACTCCAACAATGACTTTTTATGCTTATCCACGTTGCTAGTCATCAACATCTTTTGCTGCAAGCGCCATCCACAAAATTGATGTTATTTATCCTCATCATCATTCTTAGCTAGAATGGAGTACCCCGTTGCTGCATACAAGCACTTGTTTGAATCATAAATCATAATAGAAGCCAACCACTTAGTGCACATAATTGGTCAGGTATGAATTATCCATAGAGTGCTATCAAAATCTCAAAACAAAGACAACCTGCACTTCACAAAATTATATAACCAAGGAGGCCTTATGACATCAAATGGGTTGCAATAGTGATTATCAAAAAAAAAGAAAAAGGGGGGGGGGGGGGGTGTTGCAATAGCATTAGAGAGTATGGACTAGTCTCTAGGAAGATTGATAGCATAAAACACAATCCAAACAGAAATGACAAAAAGAAAAGTGAAAAATAATGTTTAATTGACATAATATAGAAGAATACATTCCATCAACTTATTTCAGCATCAAATTAACATGAATACAAAAGCCACAAGAAGTTTAGACTAAATTACAGCTTGTATACCTACCTGCTGGGCTCTTCAAGAATTACTGCATTTTTTATTCGGCCAAAAATAAAATAAGGATTCCTGAAGTTTGTTTTTGATTAAGATCATCCTAACATGACAACTCCTTTTGATATTTTAAGTGTGTGGAGTATCAAATTAATAATTCCAATAATAATCTCACAAGTACAAAAATGCTTTAAATAAAAAGAAGCTACTAAAGCAGTAATAGATTCACTGAAAACCAACAAATACTTCACTAGTTCAATCAAAGAAACAAAAAATTTTACAATCCAACCAATGTATGTGTTTATTGGTTTGTCTCAGAAAGTTGGACAAGGTCTGTACGACAAGGGTGTGGGTAATGAGATCTATCTATATTGTGGTATCAAAACAAAACAGTAACAGCAAGACCCAATAAGGAAAAAAATTGCAAATCAAAATCACATTGCAACCTAAGCCCCAAACAGTATATTCAAACACAAAAATATGCAATTCAAATCATTAATAATGATTTTCTTGTAATGTATATATGAAATTTCTACAAATTCAAAAAAAAAAAAAAATTGCACTCACCAATGGGGCCTGTAGCTATGGATTAGATGAGGGAAAAATGCATAGAGAAAGAGTATGGAGAGGTTTCAAGTTGGACCACAAAGCGAGATGTTGTTGTTGAGACTCAGGACTCGGAAAAGAAGCCGAACCACACGACCTAGGCTAGATCGGTTTTCATTTTAAATAATAACCGAAACGGCATCAGAGAACAAGCCAAACCAAATGTGGCAATAGCAAGGTGGTTGCATAGCGATCAGCTGCAATTTTAACAGAGATGAGAGAGGGAAAGAGAAATAGAGTGGTTCAGCCATCGTTCATGAGAGAGGGATAGACTATAGAGGAACTCGTGGGTTAGGACTTAGGAGATGGAGCTTCTTTTCTTTGTGGACGTACTGGCAAAATTTGCCAAATAATATATTTTTCCAAAAAAATTAGGCACGTAGCATGCATTCAAAGTTATTTAGTAAGTTAGACTGTTTTTGAAAATCGAGTTTGGTAAAATCGACTTTGGGC